>HG993124.1:57668529-58190947 GCA_905231855.2 Eristalis tenax
ATGCATGTCAGACACACATTAGCTGATCAAGTTTGACAGTGTCAGTTTTTTTTTCTTCACTGGCTAAATTATTGAAGAACTAATTGGTTGTGTCTGAAGTAGATCCATAATTGACAGTCTAGCAATGGTCTTATGTTATTCGAGTGGCTGTATTTTATGTGAGCACGATGTTGTTACGTAGTTACTGCACATGGGTCAATGATTTTATTCCTTCTGCTTATTCATGGCCAGCGTCCAACCCCCAGTAAGAACACCTAGTGGCTTCACGAGTAGTAAGACCTACGAAAGCAATGACATCAACTACATTAAATTTAGATGAGCATAAGCTTGAAGTAATCCAATCCCTCAACTATCTTGGGCCAGTGGTAGCAGTCGACAACAACATGGAAGAAGAAATACGAGAAAATATGCCGCCGAAATTCAACAGAACCCACTATCCACAGTACGAACTCGATTTACGCAATTCCAGATTTGCGCTAGACTAAATTATTAAATTTCTTAAAAAAACCTATTTTTCTGTATTTTCTAAACCTTAGTTTTCTAAGTTTGAAAAAAATGTATTCAAAAAAATGAATGCGCTTCCATCAGCCAGGCAACCGCTGGACAGATCCAGGATGAGGCGGTTGGACCAAGTCTAAAAACTCGCCTGGTTACGCGTGGGCATACCTCCTGATGAGTTAGAGTCGATGGCGGAGGATCGAGTTGCCTGGAGACCTCTCGTTAGTGGCTAACCCCCGCGATCCCTTTAGCGGAACATGCGGGCCAGGTGATGATGATCATGACGATGTATTCAAAAAAAGCGCATTGCTTTGGTTTTAAAGATGTGTTTTCTATCATATTCTGATTTTCCTTATAGAAGTGTGGCCATTTGACTAACATTTCTAATGGGTCTTAATTCATGGGGTTTGCTAAGAGATGGCGTAAGTTGTACGAGTATTATTCCATTGGAACATGCGTTGGAAAGCTACTGTCATTGTACGTCATTTCAGTATATGTCATTCATTTGAAGCGTACAAAACAATAATTTTGGTTCTCTCAAATATGTCGAACTTTGTGCCTGAAAAAGTGTTTTTGCGGGCAGTTCTTCTTCATTACTTTAATATGAAGAAAAGTGCTTTCGAAAGTCATCGTAATTTGGTGGAAGACGATGCACATCATGGGCAGCCAAAAATTCTGAAGATGAAGAACTGGCAACATTACTCTATAAAGATTGTTGCCAAACACAAGAAAAGCTCGCAGAATCTTTGAGTGCCACTTAAGCAGCCATTTCAAAACGTTTAAAAGCAGCTGGTCATATTCAAAAGCAGGGCAATTGGGTTCCACATGAACTCAACTCTCATGTTTGAAATGCTGCTGGAACGCAACAATACGAAGTCATTTTTGCATCGGATTGTTACGACAATCCCAAGTGCGAAAAATCATATGTGAAACCCGGCCAACCAGCCAAATCAACGGCAAAGCCGAATATCCATGGTGCGAAGGTAATGCTCTGTATTTGGTGGGATCAGAAGGGTGGCTGTATGAGCTGCCCATCCATCAATGGGGTGAAACCATCAATGGGCAACGCTACCGACCAAAATTAATCCGTTTGAAGGGAGTAGTAGACGAAAAACGCCCGGAATATGCGACCAGACACGAGGCAATAATTTTCCATCATGACAACGCTCGGCCCCACGTTGTTAATCCGGTTCAGAACTATTTGGAAAACAGTGGATGGGAAGCTTTACCCCACCCGCCTTATAGCCCAGAACATGCCCCTTCTGACTACCATTTGGTCCGGTCGATGCAGAACGCCCTCTCTGAAATACGGTTCGCATCATTCATTCTTGGCTACCAAGCTGGTGCAGTTCTTTTGGGATGGGATCCACAAATTGCCAGAAAGATGGGAAAAGGTCATAGCTTCAGATGGGCAATACTTTGAATTCTACTATTCTACATTTTTTCTTAAATAAACGTTCAAATTATGAAAAAACAGCACGTAAGTTATAGACCTAATAACATAAAAAAATGTGACCCGGTGAGCGCAACAACCTCCTTTAATGCAACTGCCTTGATTTCAATTAGTTACGTAAGTCTGTTAAGTCTCTTCAAGCACAGACATCTCAACTAGAGTTTCATAACTGCTAAGGACTATACCAAGGACTTGTCAGTAGTCTCTACAATGGACCAACATGGTCTAAGTGTGCTGGTGTATACAGTAGCAATGCCTGCTTTCTACCTACCAGTACTATCTTATGGATCCTAGACTTGTATGCTTAGCCAGAGGCACTCTGATCTCTGATCTTACGGAGAATAGTTGGCCCCGTCTGTGAGGATTCCGGAGGCGAGATAAGTGAGGCCGAAGATTACCAAACTGACAGTGGTTGATGCCATCAGAGCTTTCTAGTAACGATCAGCATCACTTTGATTTTTATGGGTTACGCCACCGTTGGCCTCAATTATGAATTGCATCACACCTTCCTTGACGCAGACATACAGTCGAACCCGGATAATAGCACATCGCTACTTTACACTGTTTTTGACTTCCTACCGATCCTGGAAGTGTGCCACCATTTTTTTTGTGTCCATGTAAGCGAGCTTGCTGCAATTTGGGAAACCAACCCTTGTGTCGCATTTTTCGCATGTTTAAACTGTTAAAAATGGACATTCTTCTCCTGGTCTTCCATGGTCTTTGATTACCTTGTAAGATTGGTTAAATGCACAACCCGGTTAATGGCACAATATTTCACTGCACAGCTGATGTGATATTATCCGGGTTCGACTGTAATGACAAGAATGAAACTCCGAAGACTCATGTGGGCTGGGCACCCACAGTAGCTCGTACCTTCTTATGCATGTGTCAACTTCTTAATGAACACCTTGATCACAAACAGCCTCGGAAAATGCCTTTACATCTACTGGCTAGACGGAATGTAAGACTTGATTGACATAAAGCGAATCTTGAAACAAAGAACATGCGTCGACTATTTCTCGAGAATAATTCCGATGGGCGCCTTGTCTTGAGACAAGGAATACAAATATGAATAAAATCAAAAGCTAAGGTTGTGTATTTCCAAGCGAAATTCGGAGAAGAAGTCAAACATGTTGCGCTGACATCGCTCTCCCCAATGTTACCACAGTCGCAACTCCAACTGTCTGTTTTCGTGGGAAGTCCAATTTTGGCGTTCTTATGTTTGAGAAATTATTCGTTTTTTTTCTTCTGAAGTGATCTGTGCTCTGTCAAAGTACAAGACAGTTCTGAAGACCGAAACACACAAATTCCTGGAACAACATGTCACAGGAACAAAGAAGAAGGCAAGTGTTTATCAATCATCAATTCGAATTATTCGATGTGAATTCTTCTCCGGTGACTAAGCCAGGCGAGCAGCATCAAAAGAGCAATACGTTCCGACTTCATGTCACCTGTCGAGCAGGTCAGGACAGGAGAACGGAGACATTACAAGGGCACTTCACAGAAAGGAAGAAATATGTAATGAGAAAAAATCAAACAGAATGTAGCATTATTCAGGAGCTCATTTGACTAATTTCTGGTTTCGTGATAAATTACTGGTTTGTTATAAGAGAACAAAACCTCAGGGAGGGAGGCGATAAATATAACTTGCGGTAGAGGCAATTAATTATGTCCAGGATACACACAAGCAGAGGAGTGTAGGTCGAAAATACTCGGAATGAATAAGAGCTGTCGGAAGCTGTGAACTGAAATCAATGGCCACTCGAAGTTCCGAGAAGAAGAGCAGGTTAGAGAGCCTCGGGGAAAGCTTTTCTGAACGAATGAATAGTTCAATGGCACTGTTTACGTGTGAATCTCGGCAATTGTATGAATATTGCGTTTTATTTTAGAGCAAGGCACTTCAATGTGTGATGTTCTTTGGTGCTAAGGCTCGTGCGAGGTGTCAGATGTTAACCAGAAATGAAGTATGATTGAGACGCCTCACTTCTTCAACTTCAACCATTTTTTATATCGTTCAAATTGACCAATCAGGGAACGGCATTTACGTTATTTCGTGAATAACGAAATTCATGAATAACTGTAAAAAGCCTCTGAAATCCGTCGATGGACTAGGGGTCAATCAGCTGCGAAGTTGGTCATCTTTATCATACTTCTTTTCTGGTGTTAACATTCAATACTGAAAGAAGGGATGGTATATATATTCTCAGCCGTCTCTCTCTCGCTCTTTCTGTTCCTCCCTCTCTCTCTCTCTCTCCCCTCTCTCTCTCTCTCTCGCTACCAACATCAGCAATATGTGAAAATTCATCAGACCTTAGTTGGGTCTACCAGCTCTTACTTTCGGGACTAAGTGAGTGTCATTGATCAAATCAACCCTAGATTATGGTGCAAAAGAGGTGCACAGACGCGTCCCCCCAATTTTCTCTTATGGGTCCTAGTGGTTGACGAAATCATAAAAGAGAAGGAATAGGGAATAGTTCGCAGAAATCGCCCACGTAAACGATGTGGCCGTCCTCATTTCAGAGAAGTTTTCTTCAACGCCTCGCTAAGCGTTGTGTCTGGCGAGTCGTGCTCAAAAGTTATTTAAATAGTGCCTGCAGACTCATGAAAATGTACAGATGTCCCCATAAGATGGCTATAGACCCATCTTGACTTACGATTCTCTGGTATGGTGGAAAGCATTAAAGATGTGTTTGAAATATATTCTCACACAGCAAAGCAAAATCCAAAGATCGGCCTTCATACGAATGCCAGGCTGTCTCAGAACAACAACGACGGCGACACTCTGTTTCACTCGATCTCCTTGGCCCTTAGGCTCATTGGGTTGGTGTGGACTAAAATGTTGGACAACGTCAAAGCAAACAGAATACTTACAACCAACCATAGCCCTGGAGAAGGGCTTCAAACGAACAAACGGCAAGATAAGATGCGGAAATCACCCGATACATTGGATGGCTCAAAGACGAGTGCGAGGGGTCTGGGTCTGGGTCTTCTGTGACCACTTCTAAAAAACCCTAGCACTAAGGGATGACTGCTACATCATGCACGTGTCAACGCAACGTTATTGATAAATGCATCACCATTTTTTGTGAGAGTCAACCGGCAATAAAGGCCATAGCATCATACATTCTGACATTTAAGCTGGTTGCAGGCTGAGCGTCAGTGAGGTATCCTTGGCGATCTCGTGGTGGTGGAACCGAAGGAAACGAAAATGCTGACAGTATCCCGAAGAAGGATCGGAGTTGGAGGGATCTCTAGCAGTCCAATATGTGTGTATGCCATCAGCTCCATTAGGAAAAGGAGATATCCTTGATCTTGGTAATGGGCACCGGGTCATACTGAAATCCAAGGAAACGAAAATGCTGACGGTCTCCGGAAAAAGGATCGGAGCTGGAGGGATATCTAGGAGTGTACACGAGTATACGCCATCAGCTAGTTACGAAGAAACTGGAATACGAAGATCTCGATAGAATCAGAACTCGATGGATTGGTCCACATATTCGTGCGACAGTAAGGGGTTTATGACTGACGCTGGCTAAAAAGAGATCAATATTATTGATCGGCTGATGTCACATGGAAGCACGCATCCTAATAGTGGTCCCTACGGGGCACTGTGGCATCTGTACAAATGCAATTCGTCTGAACATTGCGCATCCATTAAAGCTCCTATTGCGGACAACTCCCTTAGGCGTCCCCATGAGCGGACAATTTCGTACGACCGTGGATCTTAAATTGAAGTTCGATACATTTTATGTTCCCTAAACCGGAGACCCCGAACCCGGAGGTGGACAGGGATATCAGTCGATGGACAACATTTGTTTCAGGAAAACTTTCCTGACATATTGAAGACAATACAACACGGAAAACATCAAGGATGAATTCATACCGAAACCTCAACAGGCCGTTTTCACCGAGTTGAAGCGATTTCGAATGTCAATAGCTCTCAATTGTCAAGTCATTAGCTCTTAAGGTACAAGTGTTTGTAGCTCTCACTTTTTAAATGGACGTCAGAACCGCTGTCTGTTGACTGTGTGAAAACCAGAAAATAGAAAGAGATAAAATGAGAAAATTAACACCAAAATGACAAGAATAAACTGAAGTTCACTCTGTAGGCTTGTTCGGCTTAACAACCTCTCACGGACGGATGAACTCGAGGGGGTTTCAAATAGATGTCACTGAAATCGAGTGCTTTCGTAATCCGTGCAATGAACTCCAGGCGGTTTCATATAAATGCCAATGAAATCGAGTGCTTTCGTAATGCGATAATGTATGGCGAACTTTACTAGATTTGGAGAAATTTGATGAAATCTCGAGATTTCGTTCGGTGGATACGTTCTAGGGTTCGTTTAAGTGTCTTTGCGTGTTTTATGGACTGCAGATGAAATAATTTTCTAAGGACTAAATTGAGATAAGATTATAAAATTGTTTTTGTTTACTTTTTTCGCATGGACAGATAACCCCCTGGGCCGGAAAAAAGTACTGCGATCGTGGCTGTCCGCTCTGGGAGCTTTGACTGTAATGACTTTTGCAGAAGCTATCCAACATCTGCTTTGAGATTACCCCGGTCTAGCAACGAAAATAAGGCAGTTTTTGGGAAAGTACTTCTTCGTGGAGCTGGAGGGATTAAATGATTCAAAGATTCAACATTTGGGTATCGCCTTGCGCAAGCCTGTGGTCTAGAATTGAGGTCCAGGCTTCCAGATGGCAGTTCTTCTGTTTAAATGAGAATGTTTTTTTAGACATCTCTTGCCGGATGGTCCACGGTTTAGTTTCGAGGCTGTCTTAAGAGGCTGCACAACGTTCTCTCAAGCATTCGTTTGGTTAACTTTCACATTGGACATCGGATTTTTGCAGATCAATTAAGGAGACCATTTTCGAACTTCCAGAAAAAATTGTTACACTTCTAGCGCAGAAACTTTTCACAAATACCACTTGTAAAATGACATTCAAGTTAAATTGGATGTGTTCAATGATGATTCACACTGTTTGAGCTTTGTAATTCCGTGCACCAAAACTATTTCTATTTTTTTTTTTTAATATGAATGACGCTGAAACCTGCCTCTTCAGCAACCATTATTGCTGTATTTGTCATTGTTCTAACACGAGTAGAGCGGACCTACAGTCTAAAGCCGACTCGAAACGGCGAAGTTTGAGAATATTTTTCTAGACAGTTTTACTCTGTCAGTTAACTCGAGATAGGTATAGACTTGAAGACTCCAAGACAAGTCCAGATGTGGTGCTCTAACTCTTCACTTAAGGCAGCCGTAGCTCTAACATACGCACTGAGACACCAGTACAAAATTTAGCCACTTCGATTGTTCTTCTGAATTTTGTATAGTTCGCTCAGAAGAAGGAAAGTTAGGAAAGAGTGTGTCGATCAAAATGTGCTCGTAATGCACTTAACATATTTTCAACAATTTCGTGATTCTTTTTTTTTCGCATTTTCAGCACATTCAGTGGTTTATAGTTGACGAAAACGAGTAATGATAATAAACCGTATAAAAACCTGGGATCCGCAAGACTTGACCTCAACCGCATGAGTTGACCTCAACCCATTGGATGTACTTAATGTGTTCCATACTCCAGGACAGCGATACGAAGTAATAAGAGATGATGGGACACATGAATTTATCGCGGGCGTTCAGTTTTATCTGCCGGCAAACACTAATACTTAACACTGAAGTGCACTAGTTCCATGTTATACTTGCAGCATACTGGCCTTATTAATTAGTCTAGTTTGAGGAGGTTGTGATGAATTTCCCTGAAGCTACTGCCACAATTTCCGCATAACCAATATCTTTGCATTCAGCCCGTTCTACAGCTAGGAGGAGATAATGGAGTCCATGAACGGCAACCGCGGTATCCTGGAGCGGACCGGCTATCTCTCCCCATAGAAAAGTTGATCAGGGGCCACTGTGTCGCATACACAACATTGAGTGTGATACATTTTTCCATGTCGTTTTGCAGAGAAACGGTGGCGTATTCATAATATGAACAGCCTTTCCGGGGTGAACCTGGGCCTCAACCAACAAGCCTCTCCAACTAGCACCATCTCTGGTCTAGCTGCCTTCAGTGTCACACGCCAAGTTGGTTAGGGTCTTTCCCCGCCTGAGTGCGCCACCTCAAATGCGGGCGTCCTCTGTCCCAAGGGTTCAGAGTTGAAGTCTCTTCGGATCGGAGCTGAGTCGAACATACGCTCTGCATGGCCCAGCCATCTTAGACGCTGGATACTTCGACGTCTGACTAGGCTCTTCCACAAATCATTAACGCAAACAGGACCAAGAAGAGACTAAGGACTCCCTCATCCGTTTTTGAGATCATCTATGCCTCTTCGCCGTACAGCAAGAATGGGATGATCAAGGTCTTTTTTGCTCTTGAGCCCATAGAAACAGCGGTTGGCAAGAGTTAGTCTGCGTTTGATCTCGGTACTGATGCTGTTCATACTATTTACCGCGGAGCTGAGGTAAACAAAGTCTTTCACCACCGTGAAGCTATCCAGTGTGACGCTCTGTCCAAGACGTCGATGTTGTTTGTCCTTTGTTGAGAACAACAGATAGGTACTCCGTTTTGTCGTCGTTCAGCGGTAGACCCATTTTAGCCGCTTCCGTCTCAATGCCAGCAAACGCCTCATTGTCGGCTTGCTGTGTTCTGCCAATCACAGAAATGTCATCCGCGTAAGCTAACAGTTGTACAGACTTCTGGAAGAGAGTACTTGTAGTGTTAGCGAATGAGTCCTGCACGGTCTTCTCTGCGACGATGTTAAAGAAGTCAGGACAGCGCGTAGCCTTGTCTAAGTCCTTTTTTGCCATTGAATGTCTCGATGAGTTCGTTTTCGACCTTTATGGAGTAGCCACAGTTCCCCTTCGTCCTGCACAACCTGAGTTTGACTATCAAAACTAGATATGGTCTCTTTGTAATGTAATAAAATCTGGGTGGCAGCCCGTAGAGGGCCAGGGCCTAGCTTCTCAACAGCCACTCGTGTTGTGCATGCTATTGCCCTCTCGCGAGTGGAAGGGACCTTCAGTGTTATGCCGACTTCGAACGACTTTTCCTAGACAGTTTTTCTCTTTGAGCATTGTCAGTAACTCCAAAGAGGTGGGACCGTGAAAAGTGCTTTGTTTGTACCAGGAATCGAACGTAGGCTGCGTAGGAAGTACGAAGGGATGACGCATCAACGCATAAAACCACGGCCGCCATATATGCGGGCAAGGCACGCTGTCATATGCGGCCTTTAAGTCGACGAATAGGTGGTGGGTGTCGATCTGCATCTCTTGGGTCGTTTCCGGGATCCGCCGTAGTGTGAGGATCTAGTCGATGGGGGACTTCCCCGGACTGAAACACTGGAAGGACCTCTCAGATTGCTTATTAACTGCTCCAGTCGGGCACACAAAAGGGCAGGAAGGATCTTGTACACTGTGTTAAGGGGACTTATAACTCTGTAGTTGTTCTAGTTGGTGCAGTCAAAGGGGACTCATTTCTTGTGAATCGAGCAAACGATACTAATGATCCACCACTCGTCGGGCACATTTTCCCCTCCCTAAAATTGTGGAATCAAAAATCGCTGTCCTTAATGTCCTGGTTCGTTCCGCCAGTATCCGAGACATGTAGTGGCATCTGAACAATTTTACGTGGTGAGGGAGTTAACAAAATCAGAAGTCAAATTGTTGCTTAATATAGGATTCACGCCAAGAATTTGGTATTGATCGGCCACCAACAGAGATATTGTCGCCCTACAGTCTACTGGACTGTAGTCAACAAATATCCCCTACCAATGAACCGATACTAGGGTTCCCATACACAGTCTGTGAGTGCCATCAGATTTGCCACAATGATTTCCGTTCTACACTTGAATGGAGGAAGACTTTTGAACTTCTCGGCAATTATTTGGTTTCCCTTTTGCAAAAGTCAATTCAGCAATATAGCAATAGTCAGCAATAGTCGCATAAACTTGGCTGAAAATCAACCACAAACACAAACAAGTCAAGCACAAGCCTCGGCAGTCCTATCTTCAACAAGAGCAACGAAACAAATTACGTATACGCCACCGATTCCTCGCAACACGAGATGAAAAAAGTATATCAGGCTCAATGTTGTGTATACGACACAGTGGCAAGTTATTTTTATTAACTTAACATCGTAAAAAGCACGAAATGTCCTATTTATTGAGTCGATAAACTTTTTCGCCATGTCTTCAGTTCGTCCCTTGAAGGCACCCGAATGGATATTCATCCTAGGCATGATAATCGTACTTGTGCTGCAGAGAAGTTTCATTGAAGAAAACTGAGAATCGCCCAGACAGACGTACCCATCGCCATCGACATGGCCGTCAAACCAGAACTGAAAGGACTAAAAGGAGGTCTTAATCGAGATGTAATGGTAAGCTCTGCACCATCTGGCACGTAAATGTCAAAGCAATTTGCGTTCTTAGTACGTTTCAGTTCTCGAGCGGTAAAGTACAGCACACCGAGGGTGGAGTCGTTTTGATAATTTTGTACTTTAAGTCATGTGAAGCTTATTCACCGCTCCCCAGCACAGGGTGGTGTGGATATACTGCTTTCGGGGGACCTCGTACATTCACGCCAAATTGCATTCACATATGCGGCCAGGATTGTAACGGCGGAAATTTATTGCGAGGGGTAAACGTTCGGGGAAACTTCTTGGGATAATGTGGCCGCTCTTCTTTTTGTTTCTGAATATTGATTGCGAATGGGTTTCTCTGCTTCCCGCCCACAGCACAGGGAGGAGGATTCGCTGTGTGTGTGGTTACATGGTGCTTGAGACTGAATTGAAAATCGAAATGCTTTCAGTTTACGACGCAACGTCCATTGGCGAGGAAGTAAAAAATCGAATTGGATTTTCTTGCCCAGTTGGGTGATAATGAGCAGATTTGACCCTTTGACACTCTGTTAAAATTCAAGGACACCGATGGGTTTGAAAGGGATTCGCAACAAATTCTGACCTGAGACAAGGGATTGCTACGTGCTGTATATAATCGGCATTGAACAGCATACGAAATGGGAAGGAATTGAAAATAATGGAATGTAACAACGAAACAACAGTGTGCCATGCCCACGACAGGACACTGACATTCAGATATCCTCGGTCACTATCAGATATCACTCGCTACACCTATAGACTCAGTTCAACGCTTCTGAATGCGAATTTGGTTGCGTGCAAGAGTGCTGAATGTGAAATTCATGATTTGCAGAAGCAGAGAAACACAAAACTACAAGAGTACTTGAGCATTTCAATAAATAAAAATTCACTCGTTCGGATGAGTTTCTGGCGCAATAATTCCACGACTCCTTTCATCGTTCCCAGCTGCCGGTTTTGCAAACTAACGAACATACTTGCTGAGTCGGTGCCAAAGAGGGGGAGAGCGCTGTCCATACTTCTTCGCTTCACCCGAAGCATGAATATCAATTAATGCATCGACGATTTGTAAAATCATTTAAATTATGAAAATTCCTCAATTATTTTAATTGAAACTGGTAATAAAAGGGAAGTAGAATAATTTGAAATTGCTGCTTATTATGGAGAAGCGATTCGTTGAAAATATTATAAACACGGGTCTCTCGGCGCCACACTTGACCGGTTTCTTTTCATTGAATTATGCACCAGACCAAACAAAAATGTTCTGAACTTGAGAGAGTTGCAGATTCCATGTTGAACCCAAACTTGTCAAGTGGGCATTGAGTCGCAACCTAAAATCTGCTGCCAAATCTATGTACTATCTATGCTTTAGTTTGAGCGAAACGAGAATCAGGTCTGAATGGAGCCTGAACAGATTATGCCGGTGTACGCTGCTTTCAGTCGTTAATACCAAGGTCTTGCTTCCTCAACAATTTGGTCTTTCTTATAGCGGACATGCAATCTTCCTCTCCTTCTTGAGGCTCGGGTTTACGGAGCCTCTGAGCTGCGGTTTGCCCTCCGGTCTTCAGGCACATCTTTAAACCCTCCTCCATTCACCTTCCTCTTACAGGACACATATATCCGACGCAGAATGTTTTTCCTAAAAGAATCAGTTGTGACAGGTGTCCAGTTGCACTGGAAGGTTCTGTGTCAAGAGAGCTGATGTCCGTTTAGATTGACATCACGTTGTTGTTGGGGTGGACGCCTGGTCTCACCTCTTCCCGAGTCTGAGGACCATTCATCGGTGGATAGTCTGACTAATGTTGGAAGTGGGTGAATGACTCTTTACGAGTGGAACTCAGAGAATCTAAGTCCGTCTAGAATGACTGTCCAGAATGGAATGACTGTCCATATTTCCAATGCCTTTAGAGTGACAGGTGTGCCGTCCGTTGTGCACAACTGTACACCGGTTGTATCGGACGGCAGACATTTAAGGAGTATGTGAATGAAAATTAATGGCAAGAAGCCACGAATTTTCAAATTGAAAGAAGCCAGCGAAATTGGGTTCATCAAATACATGACAGAAATAATCGATATACTAGCTATACCACGTAGACAACCATTTACTGAAGAAAAATCACAGCGAATGCGTTGTGTTTGAATTTCCTTTACTCTGTCTACCACTTTCATAAAACGAAATTTATGCAGCATGTATTTTTAGAATAAACCAGATACGTCACACATGAGGTGGGGTGCAAGCATTGAAATTCGATGCGAGTTCTTGCACGAAAAAAAAAAAAAATACGACATATATCACGGTCGTGCAAGTCGTTTTTAATTGGGGTGAATGTCTCGAGTTCGATTCTCTGAAAAAGTTGTGCTGCCTCGGAATCATCTTTCAATGTTTGCTTACGACTTGGCCCTGTGGCATCCGTGGCCACAGGATTCGCGCACAATACTTGTCGAAGAATGAAATATGCAAGGCACTAATTTTGGTGCTTTAACACGGATTGCTGCAAAATGTGTGCCGATTTAATTGACAGAATGCAAATCAAGTGTATATAAAGGCGGTTTAACAGGACTATGCCAAAACCGTCTAAGACACCATCATTGACCAAAAACCTGTTCCTGGGGTGGCATCTTCTAAGGTGACAGTTGAACATCACAGTCTTGAATCTTTCCAAACTTTCAAACGATGGCGAACAACGAGCTGCATGGATCCTACCACGGCAGCGATAGCAATCACCATCGAGACCAGCAGGCGCTTCTGTGATGAAGAGCCTAGATCATCAGCTCTCACCACTTCAGCACCAAAGACCTGCCACCTGATCCGAGCAAAGGCGGGACAGTGACAGAGGAAGTGCTCTGCAGTGTCGTCGTCTTCTCCACAAGTGTCGCAGAAGGTTTCGTCGCTTAGACAAGCACATTTAGATGTTTGGCGAAGGTGTAGTGTCCCGCCTGTAAGTCGTCTGGAGTCGTCTCTGCCAAGGGATAAGAAGAATGCTGTGGATTTGTTACAGACATTTGGGAGCATGCGCTTGGTCTGTCTGCATCCTGAAGAGTCGTGCCACATATTCTCGAAAGGCCCAACCATTGATGAAAGCTCTAACCAAGGACGCAGGTAGACCCAGCACAGGTTCAGGTCCGGAGAATGTCTCCTCTGATCCTTGTCTAGTAAGTTCATCGGCAATCTCATCTCCAGCGATCCCGTGGTGACCCGGGACCCAGACAAGTCTTAGTGGATTATGACTGCCGATCAAATTCAGAGAGGACTGGAGTTCGCGAACTGTCCTGGAAGTGGGTGAATGCCTTAAGTACAGCTTGGCTGTCACTACAGACGCAGATACTTTTCCCCTCCCATCTGTTCTTCACAATATAGTTCGTGGCCGTTAGGATCACATAGATTTCAGCTTGGAAAATCGACCTTATGAGGTGCAATCTAAAGTTGTCACCCTCCAAGAAGGCACCAGCGCCAGATTCTTCATGGGTTTTGCAGCCCTCCGTAAAATTTGACAACATTCCTTTCTTTGCTCAGACTCTGGCCAAATCCATAGTGTAAGGAAAGTCGACTTCGTATGTGCGCTGCAAATGATGGTGTGTCAGACGTCCATAAGTCTGGGGTCAGATGAAATGCGGTGCGTAAGGTCAAGACTCTCGAAACTCCAGTGCGTTTCATACCAAAGACCATTTCTTTTTCAGACGGAACATGACCTTGATGATGTGAATACCAAGGGGCGAGATTCAGCAGTGCATCAAGAGCCAGGCGTACTAGGGAAGGCCCCAATGCAGCTGAGACAGACCGTTCTTTGACCATTCTGTGAAAGCAGCAGTATCACGTAAATACGTACCTGAAGGCTTATTACACCAAACGACCGATGCGTAAGGGGCCGTATAGATCCAGATGGATCTTTTTGGTGATAAACCCCAAGACATGCCGAGAATCGCCTTACACTCCCAGAAAACTGACAGTTCCGATATTAGACTCGATGTGTTTTTCCAGAGAAGTTTACCATCTAGAGTAACACTCAGATATTTGGCTTCTTTGGAGAAAGGGATGGTCACGGCTTTTAGTTTCAGTTGAGTAGGACCAGTCAATTTCCTCCTCATCGTGAAGAGTACAATGATTGATTTAAGAGGGTTAACTGAAATCCCATTGCCGACCACATCTAGAGCTGCCTGCCCTCTTGAGCACACACCCGCTAAGCACGAACCGACTGACAGTACGGCTACGTCATCCGCATAGGCCTGGGTGTAGATGTTAGAGCCATTTAGAGTATCAAGCAGAGAGTCAACAGGCATGCACCACAGCAGAGGAGACAGGACACCGCCTTGCGGGCAGCCCCTATTTAACTCCGTCCATACATATTGGCCACAGTCCACATATGCAATTATAGTTCTTATCATTGCTTTGATCCACAACACTAATGATTCATCAACGCCGTGTTCTCTGGCCGAGTTGCACATGCCGTCAAAAGTCGCATTGTGAAAAGCACCCTAAAAGGCCCAACACGTATTCTTTCCTGTCGAGTGCACACTCAAAACCCCCATTTACTCATGCACAGTATTTGAGGCCATATAAAACTCCCCCCGTTGATTTTCATTTGGCCATTCCCGCAATAGTCACAGGCCCCCCTTTCACTGGACCTTGCGAGGCGCCTTCAGATCAGTCATCCATCCCAGGGTTACCAGAATAAAATGAAATGAAAAAAAGACGAAGGGAAGCAAAAGTTTCAAAGATAGAAGGAGGAATAGGCCGGTGAACGGACTGAATATTGTTGTCTCATATACAAGAACAAAAATCAATTTCACACAGTGTCCTTACGATTCCCTAAACAAAAGTCCACTCCCTGTCGTGTAGATCAGCTCATATAATCAAAAAGCAAAGTGAACAAATATCTGTGATTAATTAAAGTTGATTCGCAACCTGCTGTGCTCCTGGCAACAATAAGTGCTACAGCAAGCCACGTATATTTTGCACACGGATGGGCTGAGGTGGACGATATCATGTATCCTTCGAGAACAGTTGTTTTTATATGAAAACAATACTCGCATGTCACGAAACACAGAGAAGCTATTTTTTCATTCATCAGCATCGCACACTTGGACGTGCGGCGGCGTTAGTTTGTAAACAACATTGGCCGCTTTTCGCCAGCCTACCATTGGCGCACATTCTTGTCTGCTAATAATTAAAGACCCCAGGTGATAATTAGATTTGCAATTTTCTTCCGATATCCGCACCAAAGGCCTCTTGCTCTCCATTCACGCCATATCATAATTTCTGAAGAGTGGAAATCGCACTGCGGGATATTCGGTCTGTAGCTGGTGCTATGTGTTCAAGCAGTGGGGTGTCCATGTGAGAGAAAAACCGTGATGTCATGCATTTTTGATCGTACGCTCACACCTGTTTGCTCCCTTGGGATTGTGATGGAGGTATGGTTTGTACTTGTGTACGCATCCTTTTCCTTGCACGCAAATTGTTTGGATTTTTACACATGTGCTGATGTGATTGAAAAACTATTGGGACCATACGCGACACAGACACGTGGTTGCAAGCCGTAACTCTGTGCAGACTCCCCCTCGCCACACACGGTGACAGACAATCTGCACAGACATTGTATTGTTTCGTCGTGGTCGTCGGGTCGGGTCGGTGCCGCATTAATCATTGCTTTCGCAATTTTAAAAAAAAAAGTTGGGCCAAGGAGTGTATCATGTGTACGATATGAATTTCCCCGCTGGCCTCTGAAAATTTTACTTTACACGACACAGACACGTCGCTACAGACCATGCGAAATTAAAAAAATGTTGATGACGGTCTGAGTGTGTTTGTCTGGTGCGACGTATCTGTGTCGTGTATGGGCCCTATAAGGACTACTCAAACTGAGTTTCTTGCCAAAGCTTCAAAGAAAAGTCTTTTCCTTCATAACCCCAAATCTGAAGAGGATTTCAATTATGTTTAATTAGAGACGCCGAGCTGGTTATGGTGACTTCGGAAGAAAAATGTTTCGCCGGTTGTAGGGCCCTGTCTGTAAGGAAAGTGGACAACACGGGTTTGGCCACAACGTGTGCAGGGACATCCTGCAGAATCTCCTGCTAAAAATATCTTCGCCTAGGTGAACGTATTTCATTGAATCCGTTCCGGCTGGTTCGAGATGCCGAGGAAGAACAGACATCTGATATAGAGACCAAGTCATCTCGGAAATAAGACAGTTTGGTCTCGATAGCTGTAAGCACCTGAATTTAGAAACAAAGGAAATACAGTATTGACACAGATTTAAACCCTCCATGCATGGTCGGCTTGAGAAGAAATTCGAAAATTTTGTTTGCCTTTTTCCCTTGTCTTAAAAGACAAAGTCAGCTTCGAGGTGGCAAACCAGGGTTCTTACCTTGGTGGTGTGGTAAAACGCAGGGCAGCAGTGGCATCTAGGTTATGTTATCTTGAAGTGTCTGACTGCTATACGGAACGACAACAGACAAACTTGGACCCGCGGATCTCTGAGAACGACTTCCACAAACGAGTTAGCCTACTTAGTTTAGCTATCTGTATACAAGCAAAATAAAAGGCTCCCAGAAGTTAAAATCTACGGGATGAGAGAGCACTGCAGTTGTATAGCAAGTGAAAAATGGTTTCTTCCTCATCCTTGCCTCATCCTTCTTCTGCAGAAGTCGTTGCAGGGACAGCCTAGTCTAAAGGGCGTGAGTGGAAACGGGATTCATGTGTCTAAAAATAGTCTATCGATGTGCAAATAAATTCAAATGAAAGCAAATACCTTGCGTAAACAAACAGGGATTCGACGATACACAAGGAAATCCCGTCCTAGGAAAATACATTACCCCATGGAAGTCGCTTCGAACAAATACGCTGAGCCGCGGTGACACAAGTGACATGCGAAGTGGACAGGTCACAGTGTTTGTGCCCCAGTTTCACACTGTGGCAGGGCTCTAGTATCTACCCATCAGCATGCCGTCGCTGTTATTGACACGAGTGCTTGTGGTAAACAAATTTCAACACTTGATGGCTCTTGGCCAGCAATAGGGGTCTTGGGGTAGCTTCAATTGAAATGTTTACGTCTTCAGATCATCTTGCCAAATTTGATTGACCCTCGAGAGGAGACTAAAATCGTACAGAAAAAAGAATGATGCTCAATCCTATGAGATCCTCAATTAAATGCCGGCCAAGGGATGGGTCAGGGGTGCATTACTTTTTGATTAAAATCCTCACCCCTGGTTGGCTTAGATCGCCAAATAATTTTACGATCGGATGTCAAATGGGCGCCCAAGTGGAGTTTACGACTTTGTGCGCTTTATGTCAGCGGCAAGGAAGCGCTCTTATCGCGAGCAAATTAAATTTCTCGACATTTCTCGGCATCCTTCCGCTGCTGCCCGGGTGCTCGAATGCACATAAATAGTTTTATGATGGCGCCTTATCTGCAGCTGGGGAGCACCCGCTTGTGTGCAGGGCCCGTGAAGTTGCATTTTTATCTTGATGTTTGATGATGGCGGTGAAACTAACTACTGGGGTGGTGAAACGGGGAAAAACCGGTTGGAGCTTGTTATTTGATTGCATGGGAATTCCCCTCGCGAATGAATTATCTCAGTAGTGCTGGTCTATGGTTCGTGGGGCACTGGGGGAGCATTGAGTACAATGTCAGTTGGTTGTTTTGCAGCAGTCATCAGGAGGAGGAGGAGCAGTCTCGCGCTGAAGCAATGAAGAAAATATACAAAGACATCGCGGTGGTGCACGAAGGAATTGCAAGGATCATTCATTCATTTGGAGATTCTCGGGGAGTTTGTTGAAAACAATTATTAATGGTAGTTTGGCCAAGGAATGGAACTCGGTTCCGTGTGTAACCATCTCTGTTGTAAAGTTCAATTCTTCGCGAGTTGTTTGTTGTTTTCTGATGAGGAAATACTGAGAGATGAGGAGATACAATTGGATTACGGAACTGCTAAGACGGCTCCGTCAGTGCTTTGGACCCTTTGCAATACTTGTGAGTTGTTCTGCGTTAGAAAACGTTTTCGAATCAGCAAATTTTACTTTAGAGTGTAAAACGTGACTAAGCAATGCAATTTCACGTGTAATTGAACGGGAAATTACATCGAAATTTCACGCACAGGCTAATTTCGAACACACTACGTGTATATGGACGCACGTTGTCTCTATTATGAATTCTTGTATGTTTCTTAAGCTCTTGTGAAAGTCCACTTGCCGGGCGAGATAGTAAACGAGAACGCTCGTATCACTGATGCGAGCAAAGTCTGTCTGCAAACCTCAATACAGCTCCAACTGCGATTGTGGCACTCAAAGTTTGACGAAAAAATATAAAATATGTGAGTTTGCGTCGGTCATGTGAGGCTATAATAGACTTACGGACTTACGAATAAGACTTACGGCAACTGCCATGTGTTCTCTGATTAGCGTCTGGAAAATTGGGCCTCCTGGCGCATAACTAAAATTAATTTTATGTAAAAGTTTGACTGGTTCAAAGGACACTGGATAGTTTGATGAGTATAGGGTTGCCATGACTCTCCAACTTAGCTTAGGCCAAAAAGTTTTAAGATCCCGAAAGGAATCAAAAACTAGGTCCAGGAACTCAGATAAAAAAGGAGTTTGTACTTAAGATGGTTGACAAATGGGAGTTAAGTTAAGATCTGTTTGATTTTATGTTTTCTATCAAATTTTTATTTGCTCTGTTTTCTTATAAATTCAGAGTTTGATGATTTTTTATTTTCAATTACAGTTACTGGTTAGGTGGTAAAAGAGGACAATTTCATAAAAGGTTTTAGGACATTCGGTGCCGGTGTTAAAAAGAGGACATGTCCTCTAAAAAGAGGGCGCATGGCAACCCTGGATGAGTAGTGGCAACTGTAGTGGAAAATTGGTTTTTATTTATCTCTGAGCCTAAAATTGTAAAAGCGTCAATTTCGTCAAAGTCAAACATTCTAAGCTAATACACAACAATTCTGTTTCCACACGATCTTTTAGGGCATCTTTTTGAAACAGCACGGTTTGGACACAAAATAAATGATTCCGTTTATTTTTATTAAAAAAGCCATTTGACCAACCGTAATCTTTAGAAATTTGGTTAAGGAATTTCTGTTTGAACGAGTCTCTAAATTTAACTGTGCGTCCGAAGGTAGGCTTTAGGGTAAACTGATGAGCATTCCTGGCGAGACGGGTATTGCGGGTGAATTCACGGGGAATAGCAATGCAGTTGGCTAGCTTACTTGTGCATAGTTGTACCAAACTATGCACAAGTAAGCTAGCGAGCGAGTCTAATGACTCTGCAATAT
Source organism: Eristalis tenax (assembly GCA_905231855.2). Taxonomy (NCBI): domain Eukaryota; kingdom Metazoa; phylum Arthropoda; class Insecta; order Diptera; family Syrphidae; genus Eristalis; species Eristalis tenax. The sequence goes on from HG993124.1 coordinate 57,688,121, forward strand.
TGTTAATTTATAGCTCGAATTCTATCTAGTAGATGCAGAGTGGTCTTGGGAGCTCCAGACCAGATGTGAGCGTTGTACTCCAGCTTGGGGCGGATATACGCCTTAAAAATGAAAGCCAAATCAGAGGGTATGAAATATGTCTTGCATCGATTAGGGACATTTCGCAGAATTTTTGGCTACCACAAATATCTGATCGTTCCAACGAAGTGTTGTTTCGATACACATTTCCGGTTTCACCGACACAGGCGCCATTAATGGATAATGGCTGACTATGAAGGGTTCGCTTAAGTGGCAGCAGACAGCATTGAGTTTTTGCAGAATTGTAGGCGTATTGTCACTTAATCGTGAAAACATATAATCTTATACCGGTGGCGCTGCAGCCCGCGGAGGGCCAGCGCCTGACTTTCCCTGACAAGTGGAGGGGACCTATAGTTTTATGCCGAGGCCGAACAGCCAATCTGAGAAGGTTTTTCTAGAGGGTTTGAATATGGTCTGTGACTCAGAAGAGGTGGGGCCGTGAAAATTATTTTACTCGTACCGGGAATTAAACCGAGGCAACAGAGGATCGAAGCACCAACCCACGACGCCACGGCCACCACAACAGCATTAATTTACCAACTCAAATAAGGATTGTGTACACTTTCGTAAATTTCTTGTTTTTTGTCGGTCATAACTTGCCGGTAATGTGACTACCCAACTGGAGGCTCAATGCAACAGTATTTATATGAAATCGTCCGTGCCAGGATATTTCGCATGTATGCCCGTATTTACTTTCTGGCAATTCTTTAGGTTAGGTTAAGTTAAGGGGTGACAGCACATGACACATAGACCTCTTTTTCCATAATGCTGCCACTAATGAGAGTAAACAAAATGTTCCAGTGGATTTTACAAACTTGTGGCTTCACGACAAGCACATCATTTAACGATTTGAAGAATGGTTGACCTAGAGTTTCATATCAGTCGGCTCTTGGGTTTCATCGCTGTTTCTTTGCAGTTTATGCATCTATCACTGGGTATCAGGCCTAACCTATGTACATGGTGTCCACCAGGCTTTTCTAGTTCAACTCCTGTGTAAGGTTCTATTAAATAGGCAAACATTTAAGGTTATTGTTGTGCTTAAATTAAATCGTGTTTAAATCTCGACCCGATGTCTTGATTGCGTAAAGAGCCGTGGTGGAGGTCTGCACGCTGCCCTTGAACCAAATCTTCTTCGCTTTATTTTCAAATTTGTGTAGTATTTATGCAAAAAATTCTCTAAGCGTATGACTAACTTACAATGTATAAAAAAGTCGAGTAATCAAATTTAGAGAACTTTCTTTTGACGAGTAAAGTTCAATAAAATGTTGCAAGCGAGACGAATGGTCGATGGACTTCGGCCGCAACGTTTGTGTATTCGTCATATTGTCGCGTCGTTAATGAAGAGGGGTTTATTCTCGTGTGTGGGAATCGGATGTCAATGCTGTATTTTACTGTGGGTTATGGCTTTCTAGTGCTGCGTTACAGCTATTTCGTTTCACTGGATTCCCATGTGTCCAGGAAGGCAGAGTACTTTGTTACTGCAGGGGTGTGTTGGTCTTAATTGCGTTGCTTGTAAGTGCCTTGAGCGCTGCTTGACAGTCTACGTAGATATTAAAACGAACTTTTCAGGCTTCCGCTTCCTTTCGGGGTGGCCACCAGCTCAAGGATGTTGCTTCTTTGCAACAGATTTCGACGTCTTGCAAGGCATTGTATGCTCCAGCACCGGCTATGAGGCCCTAATTCTGCTTGGAGCCATCTGTGCAAACGTTAATGGAGTCGACTCAGCTATGGAATTTTAGAAAAGAAGAAAACTTACGACCGAAATGGGCTGTTGGTAATTCGTATTAATATAAGCAATATTTATAAAGTTACACTGCCCGAAAGTTGTAAATTTAAAATGGGTGGACTCTTTTAGGCTCAGTGCCCACTTAGCCTCAATGCCTTTGATGAATAGTCTAAATCCACGGGGGATATGTGAAAAAAAAGATGTATTCCAAGTTCTTTCAAGTGGAAAAGCTTATTTTTGCGTATACCTCACACACAGATTATTTTAGGTACGTCCTAGTTGGAAGACCCTCAAGTGCACCCTGTTAACGAAGTGTACTCCTTCACACATCAAGGGTTTTATTTTTGTAGAGCAATTCCCAGTAAAAAAAAGTCCTCAGACCAGTCGGTTATATCTCACCTCAGACGCTCAGGAGTGCACGCTGCACAAAATGCAAATCATACACAAACAATTCAACACATCACATGATTCTGTCTTCACTTCTTCACAAACTGACCACACAGCGAGTGTGTATTTATGTCTTCAATTTAGAAACGCTTCGCACTTCAGACGCGGCAGAGTGCTTTCAACTAGGTACTGACACCTGGGAAAATTTTCAAATATCTCGACTTTTGACACGTTCCACTCCGAACAGACGAAGGCCCGACGAAAGGTCTCCCTTCACACGAAAACAATAGAAGTTTGCGTAAACATTTTCACGATTCCCGAAATGATGAAATCTAAATTGAAAGCAAAACCGAATGCGAAAGTAAATAAACCTCGCGAACGTTGTAGATAATTAGTTAATGAATGAGTCTAATCATCGCGCCCACTGGAATAGATACTGACGCGAAATCCGTGGGCTTCCCGTGTATTAATTTAAATTAATAACTCTGGGCCATGGGCCAGCCAGCCAGCGTGTGTGGGTGTGTAGCGTCTGTGTTTTTGGAGATACTCTGGACATAATTCAGCCGGTGGTAGTTTGATAAGGCGGCTTCTTGGTGTGGGGGGCAAAATGTGTGCTTTTGTTTGGATTGACGGAGGCGAGCGGCAAACGATAAGGTGACAGTGGAATAAATAAATTATCTGTTGTTACTTTGTGCGCGGTCAATGCAGAGCTGCAGCTGTGGAAAGATATCGCTATGTGAGCGACTCCGACTCTGCTGCGTGTCGATGATGACTGATATGGCGGAAAGATTAAAAGCATATCGAGGTGGGCTGACTACGAGTGATTTGATTGGGTGGTGTGGAACTAAGACATGATGCGGGCACTTTGATCTGGCGTTTGCCTATTGGGACATCCTTGAGAAGGGTGCGAGTGCCTTGAGAAGAGCGGAGTGGTTGTGATGTTTGTAAGATGTTGGGGTAGGTTAAGAATGCGGGGTAGTAGGTGCGGGTGATCCCATATTAAATGCCATTTACGACAGATACATCAATTATCGTCGAAGCTAAACAACATGAGGTAGCAGCTAGACAAATCAACGCCACACTGTAACCTTTAGTCCGCGGTCTTCAGCGCCATTCAAGCGAGCAGAAGATGGAGGGATCTACTTCAAAAGACTAGCAGACTGTCAGTTGAAGAAATATGTAACACACATGTCTTCTCTTTTGGTAATTGTCGTACTGACTCACCACTACGACATCACTTAGGGGTGATCAGATCACAACTGCCCTGAGGCAAGATTGGACATAGGACACAAGACAACAACGATAGGAGCTAAGATGCATGTCATGAGCATTATGACTAATCGGAGAGTACCTCGTATGCTCCCACGCTCTACCGTAGTGTTGCCAATACACTACTGTAATAATGCGTTTCATCCGCATGATCTGTAGTACGGAAATTTAGCTTGTTGACTTCCAGTTGACTTTTTAAGTCAACCAAGTTCGAGGCGACCATTTCTGTGAATGATCAGCCAGCACCCGAATGCCAGTAGAACACGAGATCTTGCAAAAACACCATTGCTGTCCGTGTGAGCTTGCAGCAAAACCCAAAGCAGTACATTTTGGTGACGAGGCTTGAAACGACCATAACTAGAACCGTGTCTAGCTTACTGGTTTTTTGGAACAGTTAGAATCGGACTCTGCGCTCAACCACCTATTCATCAGGGGTGAGGTTCATGTTTGAGTTGATGTGAACACGCAAGATTTTCAAGCCCACCAAGGGACAATGAATCCGCGGGCAGACAGTGTTTATTGTGAATTGTGGGCCGCCATGATCATCGATCCATTCTTGTCACCATCATCATTAGATTGTTCTGATCGATAAAAGTTGTTCCAAATGGAAGAGGCAACATTCTACACATCTGACACCTAAATAGACATCATGCCCGAGCGATTTACGGGGGTGATCAACTCAGGAAGAGTCATCCTGACGAAACTATCGAAACTGTGTTACTAACTTACGTGTACACAGTGGCGTAGCGGAGGAAAAACTTCCTATACTTCGCCGTTAGGAGTCGGCATTATGGCAAGTCACAATGTATCGATCGCGCGGTCGGGCGTTCATAGGCTTCAGAACGCGTCATGTCAAAGCGCGTCTCCTTCAATTTTCCAAATCACAATGAAAGGCGAGCGACTTAAGTTTTTCTTATGGGATAAAAAAACTCTTTTATTTTATATTTCTTTTATTTTATTTTATTTAATTTAAGCATTTTTGAAAAGTTGGTCTAAAATTCATTTTACCACAAAAAAAAAAAAAAAATACAATTATTTAAATTAATAACGTACACAAATAGTTGCTTCAGCCTGCCAACCATGAAAAATCACGAGTAAATAAAAGAAAATTGTTTCACAGCTGTCAAAAGCCTGAGTTTGTAGAAGTAGCTCTACCTAGAAATTTGTGCTCGCGCTTACTACATTCCCGTCTGTGAACTGTCAAAGCGCGACCGCTGGTTATAAAACTGTATGGTCCATACCACTTGTGAGAGAACAATTGCACGCACGACACGAGTAGTTGCTGTAAATGCAAGGTCCAGCTCCAGTTCGAGCTGTAGCGCCACTCACATAATTTTTGTAACGTCAAGTTACGTCACAGGTATATGGGGTAACCGACCCGGACCTTCAATATCAATATAACCCGAGATGTAGTCCAAATTTTGTTGGATCTAAATATGTGCGAAAGCCATGCAAAATTTGACCTCCAAATCGAACATGATGTCGTATTTATGGATCAAAAGGTGCCCGTTTTTGAAGACGGTTGGGGGATGTTGGAATAACGACAATAATTGCAAAACGAACATTGTTAGATTTAAGACTGATTCATAGATTAGTTTTTGTTTTCCTACCGATTCAGTTTTCAAAGTACTTTTTAATCGACATGAGAAAAATTTAATGAAACAAGACAATTAGCAGCTTCTTGTAAATGGCAGCTTAAAGATCATTTAGTGATTCCAGAGAATGCGCACGTTGTTTATGACGTTCGCGAAAGTTTCACTTGATAGTGCAATAAAACGAACGTCACTTCAAACGATTAATTACCAAACTGAAATGGCTTTTTGCATTCAAGGTTTTATTTGAAGTCGTCGAAAGCAAATTTCATTCGTTACCTTTATTCGTATCTAATCTTACACAGTTGTGCTGTTAGTGCAGTAATAAGAACTTTGCTCTTAAATAGAATACGTAGGACAGGGGAAGGCAAATAGAAGCGGTTTAATGGCGTTTTATGGACACACTTCGACTGATGATGTAAAGACATAACTCTTCCACAAATTATAGCCGCCTCGAATTGTGTGCCTTTTCTGTTTGAATAACTTGAAGTAAAGCGTCATTCAAGTCAATATTCACAAACTGTCAATACACATAAACTGCTTTTCACTGTGCCATGAATTATTTCATCATCATCATAATTTTCTGAGTGGTTTACACTCACGAGAGATCTTCAGGCAACTTGATCGTCCGCCATCGACTCTAACTCATCAGGAGTTATGCCCAAGCGTGACCAGCCGAGTTTTTGGACTTGGTCCAACCATCTCGTCCTGGGTCTACCAAGCGGTCGCCTACCTGATGGAACCGCATTCAACGCTCGACATTCGTGCCACTTGACCAAAGCACCGAAGCGTAACCCTCCACCTTCGAAGAAGCAGCTGCTCAATGTTGAGTTCCTCGAGCACTGCCTTGTTTTATCGCCCTGTCCCGGTGAGTAATTCCCACAACAGCACGCATTATCGCATCTCATCAGCTTTTATTCGCAGTCTTTCGGTCATTATCAAAATTCCATGACCATAGGTGAGAGTTGAAACAAATACTGAGTTGAAAACCGCTAACTTGGCTTTGACACCAAACTCGGCCTTACTGATTACAGACCTACCAAGATGTTTCAAAATTGACCCAGCTTGACGGAGATACTTAAACGTCTCCACCTGCTTCAATGGGACTCCACTAACCTGTTAAGCAGGCGTTCTGGAGATGACCATAACCTCCGATTTGTCCACGGAACGGACATTTTTTCATGCATTTTTTAATTGTTCATAATTCCTCATTTATTTTAATGGATTTTTTGCCAAATTTTTGAAAGACTGCTGTCCCGATTCGGAATTGGCAAAATCAATTAAATGCGGACGTATGAAAGCCACTTTCGGTGGCTTTTGCGGAGACGTTAGAAACAAAAGCAAAGGAGAAAATTGTTTCTGAATTGAAAACCACGAAATTTTCCACCTCTCAGCAAAAAAGTCTCAAGTTCTTGTTGTAAGGTATGTTGATAAAAAATCAAATATTATTAAATTTAGGCCCCAACTCAGTAAATGCATTACACAATTTTTTTCTGAGAATGAAATTCCAATTTACTGACTATCAACTGACGGAGCAAGTGTTATGTCTAGTGAGGTCAAAAGTCTGCAAGCCAAACTGTAAGGCAACATTATTTTTGTTTTTTCTCAAATTCACTTGCCTTTCGCTGCATCTTTGCTCGGCTTATAGCTGTATTGAATGCCTGTAATGATTCCTAATGAAGTTGAAAAACTTTCAACACCTATAAATTGTTTGCTTAGCTATTGTCTTTTTGGCAACGCTGACGCACGTTTCGTGTTTTGTTTCACTGTCAAACATCTTCAGTTTGGTCTATAATTTAACCATGACTCGTCTTACAAACGAACAACGCTTGGAAATTATTGAATTTTATTATCAAAATGCGTGCTCTGTTAAGAAAGTTCATCGCGACATCACATGTGTTCAGCGACGAAGCTCATTTTTGTCTCAATGTCGATAAGCAGAATTGTCGATTTTGGAGTGAATATCAGCCAAAAGCATTGCAAGAGCTACCAATGCATGCAGAAAAAGTCACAGCTTGGTGCGGTTTATGGGCTGGTGGCATCATTGGGCCGTACTTCTTCAAAGATGATGCGAATCGTAACGTTTTTACTGTGAATGGTGAGCGCTACCGTGAGATAATATCCAACTTTTTCTTGCCCAAAATGCAAAAGCTTGACTTGCATGACATGTGGTTTCAACAAGACGGTGCCACATGCCACACAGCACGCGCAGCAATGGACTTATTGAGAGGCGAGTTCGGTGAACATTTTATTTCACGTTCGAGACCGGTCAATTGGCCGCCTAGATCGTGCGATTTAACGCCTTTAGACTATTTTTTGTGGGGCTATGTTATAGCTCATGTCTATACAGACAAGCCCGTTTCAATTGACGCACTGGAAGACAACATTGAAGCATTTATTCGTGAGATACCGGCCGAAATGTATGCCAAAATTAGACTAAGCGGATGGACCATTTGAGGCGCATGCAGGTCAACATTTGCATGAAATAATCTTCAAACATTAAATTATATGGACCGTACTATCGATTCAAATAAAGATTTCATGCATTTTTCTGAATTTTATGTGTTATTTTGAAAAAATTGCCTATAGCTTTTAAAAAATCACCCTTTATTAACAAATATAAGAAATTTCAAGAATGTTGTGCAGTCCCACCGCACAAAATATGGGTATTTCATATTTTGGTTATTTTTCGCTACTGTTGGTCATTTTTATTTCCAACTTTGGACACACATTTTTTTTCAAGCGGCAACCGTGGCTGTTCTCGAATGAAACGAGTACCCTGTTCAACTGTTCAAAATACACTGAGTACATCGAGTGGAGAGTTTAAACTTCCACTAGTGTCCTGCAGTGGTGGCACTTCCACAAAATTCGATTTGTTTAAAATTAGCTGCAAAACCAGCAGTTAGGTAGTTGATAATGTTTTCGCACTTAACATAAACACAATTGGAATTTGTAGAGATTTACAAGAAAACACATGAAAAAAGACTTATTTTAAACGTGACTGAATTCAGTGCATTCTTGCGTCATCCTGTTATTGCTACTATTCATAATCAGAAAAAATTCCACAGTTCGTTGGCTTGTAACAGAAGTATGTAATTAAATTGAAATTAATGTATTCAGTGTACTCAGTGTAAAGTACACTGATTTTATGAATACACTGAATGTTCCGTGGAAAATGATTACAATACTCTCATTATAAGCAACTCATCTTAATTTTGCTCATTAGGCTATGGGCACATTAATGAAGTGCTATCGAAATAAATGTCTTAGAACTGGCTTCAAGACCTCTCATATGGAATGAGGATTCTCCCTTGATGAAGTTTTGTTTGAAGTACTTTTGGACACTCAAAACCCAACGAAACCACTTTCATGTTCCTTCGAAAGTCCTTTGAACATCCAAATGAGTTATACTTGCCAAAAAAATACAAGCTTATTAATTTGTTAATTTTTTAATAGCTCGATTTGAAAATGACAACAGACCAGCGATCAATGCGCAAAATGTTGAAAAATGAGTTTAAAGACAAAGCTCCACATTTCGGCCAGGAAACACGTGACAGAAGTCAAATCACACCGAATATATAAGATCAGTGATTGCCCGTAAATTAGCATATACGTGTACGTACATCATTTTCACAAGACCGATAAATCTGATATCTGATAGTCATTCATAAAATTACACATAATCCTGCCACCAGACGTCATAGAATTGTTTCGGGTATGCTCGTGACGTTGTCTTGTCTAATAGTTTTGTTGTGTTGGTTTTATAGCTTAGATAGCGATGCGATTTATTGCAGCGTTTAAGTGAGCTACGATGATTTTTATTTTGGGAAAATTACGCTCTGACGGGAATGGAGTGTAATGTGTAATGGCTATATTTGCAACATCCCACGCGTAACTCGTCACATGTGTCAACGTCAAACGTACTTAGTCATCATTTTCATTTCATCATGGAAAGAATTAGACGGACATTGCTCACATTTATTCATAATCAATATTTGTGCTCTGTGGAGAATGACTTCAGAAAAATAACTATTTGGTCCCACGACCTCTTGTACAACCCATGCCGTAAAGGCAACGACAAAGTGACCTGAAGAGACTTTTGGCTATGTTTTGACTAGCAAGGCATTGTTGTGCGTCGTATGCACATTTGACCGTTTTGGGTCCACTAGGTTGCATGATAGTGCTGTCTGACTGTATGAAAAGTCAAGCGCCCCTATTATCAAGCGGAGTTCGTTTTAGTTCCGTCCGTGAACCATACCAGTCTTCTGAGGTCTACCGGTCCAATTTTTCAATCTGAAATAAACTGCGGATACAATGCAGACTGACCACAATACTCAACATTGTACAAAACATGTGTCTTTAAGGGATTGAGTTGAGTAGGCATTCTGAGTTGGGTTGGAAAAGAGACTGCTAGTAAATTTCATTGTGATACCCACCGTCAGCCGTTAGTTTGAAAGACCGGACAAAAGCATGTTGAACGAGTTTGAAAAACTTTACAAGAACTGGCCCAGGTTGTTCAGTTGATTATATTTGCGAGGATTGTGAACATAATAGTTGGAGCGGATGAGTCATGAGAAAATATTGGTTGTTCTATTGTAAAGGGCTACGAGTTCGAGGGGGATTTGAGCACAGCTTCTTGGTACAGCGTAGGTATACTGTTCGTTATAGCAAAAGGAGGTCACCTACATTTTATGTCAACTTGGAACTATGATTATAGATAGCTGTACTCGTCTAGCATTGTCGATGACCTAGGAGAGGTAGTACGGTCAGCGGTACAGCTCATTGAGGGCCTGGACCTAGCTCCTACTCAGGACCCAGCAACCACTTGTGTTATGCGTGATATTGTCTCTCAAGAGTGGAAGAGAAGTGATGCAGCTAAATATTGAAGGGTTTGTGATACCATAAAATGCAATTTGAGACAAAATAATACAAAAGATGATCGACATTCAAATGGAACCAAAGTGAAAGAGAATGAAAGCTTTCACTGGGATTCGAACCGGGGACCCCACTACCCAAGGGCAGGCACTTAAACAACTGCGCCATCCAGTCGTCTGAGTAGGTATCCTAAATTGACCCGATTTGTAATCTAGAAGCAGTTTGATGGCATACACCTTGTCACAAAAGTCTGCATACGATGTGGAGTTTCTTGATTGGTTTGTTCACTTAAGGGAAAGTGAATCCTTTTGAATATCGGACATTTTGTTATATTTGTGAAACAGCCTTTAATTGTTTCATTTGTTCCCGCATACTAACTTAGGCAGAGTAACTCAAAAGAAACATAATAAAAGCATGAAGTCATACTTTGACTCTGTTGACTCTTGAGGTGTATATGGCAGCTGTCTTCCTTATGAAGATTAGTACGGGAGTTAACTCGACTATAGCTCTTAGAGCTGTTGTGGGGATGACTAAACAAGCTCGATTAAAATCACTCTATACCTGAAACCATTGGCTGAACGGTATCTCCTTCCTCAGTTCGAACGAAATAAGTTCCGATGATGTTCCATGGACGCATTGATGCTTGTTGGAACACTTGTGGATTATGTTCGATTAAATAGCGGTAATTTTGATCCTCGTTCTAGAAAAATATTTTGTAGTCAAAATCCGGTTCTCTGGCTACCATTTCCGCCGCGCTACTAGAACTCTAGACGTTGTCTATGGTCGACAGGCTCTAAGGCTTGTCTCAGTACATTTTTATATGAATGTTGGCCCAAATACAAAATAAGCTAGTCTCTCTCTTCTTCGATTTTGGACCCTACAAAGGCTATGCATACTGAAGCCACAACATCTCATGTTGCGACTTTACAACTGATCATATTTTTTAACCATAACCGTGCGTTCGGCAAGAATGGAAAAGAAATGACAAACATTCCTGATTAAGCTAAAACACTGCTCTGACAGCTGCTGAAACACAACAATTAGAACCACTATCATTGATGTCTGGGCATATTTCACCAACCACTTATCATCTGCAGGCAAGCAAAAAGCTTCACAGGTAACTCAAAACTGTTTTATCCTAGTTGTAACAACAAGCAATAAGGAATAAGAAAAAGAAAAGAATACTAATCAGTAAGCAAATTTTTATTTCTTTGCGTAGTCTAAGTGCGAACCATTGCACGGAACTATGTTACGTTTCACTCAGTTATCATTTTTCAAATAAGATCACTTAGCAGGTAAGTGGTAATGATAACTGTTTCTCAAAAACAAAAGCCAACTTTGCCGCATTGTCGTCGCTAGGCAAAAAATTGGTAATGTGAAAGCCAATTATGTAGAACCAATGCTATGAGCTTCGTTAATTTGAAAATTAAAGTGAAATTACAATAAAATGTGCATTAAGCGACAGAAATGAGCCGGAACTAGTCGAAGTAAAGGAAGTTAGCAGTTTTAGAACTAGTGAAAGAAAATAATTAAAACGGGATTTGTCCTCAGCATATATTATTCGTCTACTTTCAAAAGATGCTTGGCATGTTGAATTAAAAACGACACAGGTTTATCAGGATTTCTTCGTAATGGTAAAGCCAATCCATTTACGGGTATGCACTATATCCGTGAATAACTGCACTAGGATATGGTTTCTAAAATGGCAAAAAATGTTGGCCATCGAGTTGCATGGCGCATTATTTAAAATTGCTGTTGCCACTTGGTGAAGAACTATACATGCAATTGATTTGTGCATTCAGTGCATTGTGTATATTCCGTGAAAAAAACAGTACCGACGACTTTGAATCCACTTGTTAAATATTGGGTCTATAACTTATTATTACGCTGTTTGCTAAGAAATGGCGTAACTTGTATTATTCCATTGGAACATGCGCTGGAAAGCTTCTATCATTGTACGTCATTTCAGTATATGTCATTCATTTGAAGCGTAAACAACAATAACATGTCGAACTTTGTGCCTGAACAAGTGTTTGCGGGCAGTTCTTCTTTATTACGTTAATATGAAGAAAACTGCTGCCGAAAGTCAACGTATTTTAGTGGAAGTTTATGGTGAACATGCGCTAGATTTAAAAGGGGTGATTTTGGCTTGGCCAACCAGCCAAATCAACGGCAAAGCCGAATATCCATGGCGCGAAGATAATGCTCTGTATTTGGTGGGATCAGAAGGGTGTGCTGTATTATGAGCTTCTAAAACCGGGTGAAACCACCAATGGAAACGCCCGGAATATCCAGCGACCGGACGAAAAAAACCGAATTAAGTTATAGACCCAATATGAAATATGAAATATTTAATGACAATTAATAAGCACAATAATTTGTTGCAATAGAAATTGAAGAAAAAGGTCTATTTTGCTGAAGTTATGTAGTAGAAGGGAAAGTAGTAGAATTTTTACAGATGGATCCGGCGTCTTCCTGGAGGACGACAATATTAGACTGCATTTACCTCATTAGGTAAATTTGCGTCGGTTATCCAAGCGGAAACCCATACGATCCTAATGGCCACGAACTATATTGCGACGAACATGTGGAAGGGGAAAATTATCTGTGTCTGTAGTGACAGCTAAGCTTTGCTTAATGTCTTTCTCAACTCTTTAACCATTTCCAGGACAGTTCGCGAACTCCAGTCCTCTCTGAATTTGATCGGCAGTCAAAATTCACTAAGACCTGGATGGGTCCCGGGTTACCACAAGATGGTTGGACGAACTTCCTAGACAAGGATCTGAGGAAACATTCTCAGGACCTGAACCTGTGCTAGGTCTACCTGCGTCCTTGGTTAAAGCTTCCATCGATGGTTGGGTTCTCGAGAACACAACCGGATGTGGCATGACTCTCCAAGATACAGGCAGACCAAGCGCATGCACCCTAATGTGTGTAAAAAATCCGCGGCATTCATGTTATCCGTTGGCAGAAAAGACTGTAGACGAGTTACTGGCATGCAAACTTGGTGCTTGACCTAAGAGACGAAACCTTCTGCGATTCCTATGGAGATGACGACGACACTATAGCGCACTTCCTCTGCCACTATCCGCGGATCAGGCACCGAAAATATGCCGGTCCTAGTGCTGATGATATAGGCTGCTCTCCATCACTGAAGGCAAAAGTAGATTGCTGCCTGGCATTACAATGGACCAGTTTTTGAAACGGAGGCTTCCAGTGTAGTTTTAGAAACCTCCAAAAACTGGTAACGAAGAATGTGGATTCTGTTACTTAATTTGGGTTAAATGAGTTCAATTTGTCTGACTTTTATTTCATTGAACAGCCTTGTTTTGTACTTTTGTGTTCTGCTTCCCACGGTCAGATCTAATGTATGCCATCCGAATGAGAGTCTTGAACCATTTTTTCAAACATTTGTGGCCGCAATAACAAGAATACCGTTCGTTTCCAATGCATCGATTGTTGGTGGCTTGTCAGGGTTAACTTAAAAGTTTACGTACCCCCAAAGAAAGTAAAAGAAGTAAATCAAAACAATTCTAGAAAAATCTTGAAATTATGCGTTTATCGATTTGCAACAAAATCACTGCTTCGGTTTCTGAAAGCCAACATTGACGGAGGTCAACTGAATTGGGCATCGGCTAGGAGTCAACCCGGCTCAGTTTACATCTGTATAAATTTGAGCTGACGCGACTCGAGAATTGAAGCCGCGGTGGGTGCTTGAAATGTTGGCCGGATTCGGATTTCAGATAAGGGCATAATTGCCTGGCTTTGCAGATATGTCAGCAAGAAAAATTGCCACAAGTCTTCGACTAAGCATTGCAAAAAATTTACTTTTTTTAATAATTTCTATTTCTTTCGAAATGTTTATGGAGGCACGATTACGATCAATGTCTCAGGTATAAGGCGATGTTAACCCACTTTCTGTGATAAGACTTGAGATATTGAGCTGCGCAATATCGATATATCCAACCTTTGGTTCCAAGAAGATGGTGCTACACGCCATACAAGCGACGCAACGCTCGAAGATGTGTATGGCCATCATGCTGGAACCACATATCTTCCGCATTGGCAATATTTTGAAAATTAATAAAACAATTTATTGCTACTCTGAAAGCTGTGAAAAAATAATAACATGGACCGTCAAACGATTAAGTCTATTCAACGCAATGTGAGCTAATGATTCTCAGAGTTAATGAATTCCAACTGAGTTCTGTGCGATGAGCACACGGTAATCAATTTGTGTATGCGAAGTTCTGCTTTCGTGCATCCCTAAAAAGGCAAAAAAGGCAGTAAACTATGACGCTTTAATTCAATTTAAATCATACACTAGTTAGAAGCAAAGAAAGTACTGCCATCTTTAACATAAACGCAAATGACAATTGCCAGGCTTCCAGGATCTTCACTTAACTGTTCTCCATATATTTTCCTCACACTAAATTTCATTTGCATAATCTGAACAAAACATTGCGTCTGATAAGCCCTCCCCCCGCCTGCCAGTGCAAGTGATATCATTTTCAAGAAAGTTGGTTGTTAACTTAGTCCCAGGAGACAGTCCCTAACACTTTGTGCTCCTGAATTTCAATAGCATTCCACAAACACGACCTGGAGCCAAGTGTAAGCTGAGTGTCTTTATCACCTCGAAACTACGAGGTGCCGGCAAAGGGGTGCCTGAATCGAGTCACTTTAATAGCTTTCTAATTGCATAACTACCTGGAAAGTGCTCCTTCGTTTCGGCGGCTGCTATCTGAAACCAGGCACTCATCGTCTACACGAACAAGTCCCTACTTGTGTGCTCAGGAAGATGCTGGTAATTATGTTTCTTGAAATATTTCTTTGGTGCGGTGTTGATGAAGGGGGTCCTAGAGTTTGACCTCGATGGGCTTTGTTAATGTGAAGTCGGGTCAAATGGAAACAAAGAAACTTAAAAGATCAATGGAGCACTTTTTCCTCGACTATGGGCCTGTCGAAGAGCGCAGTAGAGGTGGTGCAGAGAAGGAGAGACGAGATTGAACTCGCGAAGATAGTTCGGCCACAAATCGTGTTGTGTACGAGTCAGTTGTTGAGTCGTTTTTGTTTTAACTAACGCTGATTAAAAAATGGGCGGAAGGTGATGTGATGATGAGCTAGGCCAATGATAAACTTTAGATAAACCATAAGTTCAAGTGCAAAGGAGTCAACGAGTATACGCACGACGACCAGACCTTGGTAGTTGTTTGAATGGACAATGTTGCATATTAAAATGTTCTTCAGTCAGGGCAATGCCTGTTTGAATCTGAGTGCTGGTAGACCAACATTAAAATCCTTGGATTAAGCACATCAACTAAAAAAATAAGACATCCCAGCTCAGTTGTAAGTACGCCACGGGCATTTCTTCATGAGCCTTGTCGCATTCATGACTTCAGATTACAGGCAAATTGTCGCACCCTGCCGTGCGACATATGCCGTGGAATATGAGGAAACCCCTTTCGAGGGATTAGCCCCCCAACATCGTGTACAAGATCCTCTCTGCCGTTTTGTATGAACGCCTGAAACCATTCGTCAATAATCTGATAGGTCAGTATCAGTGCGGTTTCAGGCCGGGAAAGTCCACCATCGACCAAATCTTCTGCTCCATCAAAGTCGGTAACGTCAACACCAGAGGCACGATTTTCCAAAAGTCAATTCAACTGCTTGTATACGCGGATGACATTGACCTGATTGGAGGAACACAGAAAATTTGCTGGCATTGAAGCGGATGCGGCTAAAACTGGTCTGGTAGTAAATCAGGGCAAAACTAAGTACATGCTGTCCTCAAGAAAGGACATGCAACATCGACGTCTCGGACAGAGCGTTATAATGGACAGTATAAACTGTGAAGTAGTCAAGGACTTCGTCTACCTCGGCTCTGCAGTAAACAGGGACAATAACAGCAGAACGGAGATCAAGCGCAGAATTACTTCGGGCTCAAGAGGCAATTTATTAACATCTCTCGATACACCGAGCTGACTTTATATAACAAACTGATCATCCCTGTCCTGCTCTATGGCGCAGAAACATGGACGCTATTGAAAGGGGATGAAGAAGCTCTTGCCCGTTTAAGAGCAAAGTTCTGCCTTCGATCTTTGGTCCTGTTTGCGTTGATGGCGTCTGTAGGAGACGATTCAACCATGAACAGCGGCAAGCACCTACTAAAGCGTCTTCTGTTGGACACTACAGCTCTGGCCTGAAGAGGCTTCGATTCCGAACCAATGGGACAACGCAACAGAGGACGTCCTCCAACGAGATGGCACACGCAAGTGGAGAAGGACCGCAACCAACTGAAGGCAGCTGGCGAAATATCGTGCTGGCTGGAGAGGCTTGTTGGTTGAGGCCCAGGCCCACCCCGGACTGTAGCGCGAAACAAAGAAGAAGAAAAGAATCCGGACAATTCCAGAGAATTTAAAAGCTGCTTGAGACTACATCATCTTGGTTAGTAACAAAAGCAACCGATTTGTATGCCACCCATTCGCTAGCTGTCTAAAATTGAATCGGCGTTGATCTAGGAATCATTGGAAAAGTTTTGATTGTTCTTTAGATATTGTGCGGTATAATGAGTTCAACGACTTTTGGTATACCGTCGTGCTTCATCCCAAACGATCAATATGCAACACCTTGCCCATCGAAGGTTGCCAGTTGGAGTTTCGTTGGTATCCACGTTCAACGGGGTCCAACAATGTAGCGTTTTTCAAGCTCCAACGTTACCTAAAAAAAAAAACAATTCTGCCCGTTCCATCTTTCATGCTTTCATGGGAATATTGTAGGTATATTTTTGTTCTTGATTTAAAATGCAAACGTTTCTTTGAACGGCTTCTCTCAATGCCTTGGAGTTGTACAGAGCTTCGCGTCTCAACTCTTGATTAAATGAGGGCGTGTTTACGTTGTCATTCCTAATTGTATAAAAAATGTAATAATAAATTGTTGGTAAGCATCAAGCACATGTGCTCAATTATAATTAATGCTTATTTAGTGTCTGCATTTATTGCGATAATCTTCGGCCATTTGATCGTTATATTTGTTCCATAAATCATCCCGAGTGGTACGAAGCATGTAGACAAAATTATGGGTTGCAATGTTTCGGTTTGTTTAGCATGTTATTTTTTGTCATTTTTTAATTTGCTGGATCAATCACTTTGGATGCATTAAACGTGTCATTGTATGGAATTATTGATAGTCAATATACTTTGAATCAGCCGGAAGTACAACATTTCCATAAGCCTGTGTGAAGCCGGGGTGGACATAAATAGTAACAAATAAAAAATAAATACTTATGTAGTGGCACGAAGTTCGTCCTGTCAGCTAGTTAAAAACAAAATTAATAACATGTCCGAAATAAAAAAAAAGCTTCAATTACTTAATTGAGTTCCATCAATTTTCATATAAAATGCATGAAGGTCCAGCCAGACCTATTCCATTGGTGGAAAGGTTTTAAAACATCCATTGACAGAAGGCTTAAGTTTTTGTGTGTTTTAATCCACTTATAATTTGTCTGGCTTTAATTCACGGCAGTACTTAGTTTTTAATGAAATTAGTCATTCACAATGAAACGTCAAAATAATACACATTATACAACAAGGGCGATATCATTGAATACTGTCGAACCCGGGTAATAGCACAAACCGTTTAATAGCACACTATAGCGAAGGCATTTATCTTTTTTTGTACATTTTGTACTGACGCAAAACCATTTCATAGCACATCGCTACAAACCCGCTTTAGATCACACCAAAAATATGAAAAAACAAACAGTCAACGTACAATCGTGCCCGCTTGCAAGCAGTCCACGCACAATCATGCCCGCTTGCTAGTACATCCTACACGGACCCATAATTCACTTGATTTCCAAGAGAATATTTTTGTTTTTGACTTAAAACATTGACTGCATATGATTTCCTACTTATCCGGGAAGTTTCCCAATTTTTTTATTCGTGTGCATGCTTCCTACAAGTATGGTATGCGAGCTTGGAAGAATTTGGGAAGTCAACCCTTTCATTGAATTTTCTATTTTTCGCATTTTCAAAAGAGTTTGTAAGAAAAATCGTATTTCTTTGCACGGTTGATGTGCTATTATCCGGGTTCGACTGCACTTCCGGTGGAATCTGGGTAACATACAAAAAGGTAACATCCCTTTAAACAGTTTGATAATTATTTTATTACATCGGTTTCCCAAGCCCTATTGACCAATTAGACAACGGCATTCACTTTGTTTCGTGAATAACCGTCAGAATTTGATGAAGGCACTCAAGTTCGTCGATGGGCAAGTAGTCAATCAGCTGTACATTTCGCCAGCTCTAAAGTACTTCCTACTACTTTCCTGAATGTTGTTTGAAATGTATGTGATGTATGATCTATGAAATATGCCCCTGCCCTTCGTTGCTGCAAATAAATCAATTACTTCGTCAGTATTTATTTCCATCTCTCGATGAATTGGACATTAATGGTTGAATCGCAATGGCGCGTTAGGGCGGCCTGTTTTTGGTAAGCCTTTCTACGCGTCCTATCGAGCTTACGCTTGTTGTGCAAAAAAGCGGCAGGCTCAGTCCATGTGGAAATGAACGCTCGCGTTTGACCTACTGCAATGTTCCAAGAACAAATATGAAATTACTGTAAATAAAATCAGTAAGCACTTGAAGAAAGTCAAAGATTCAGACTGAGAAATAAATTCAAAGAAACAAAAAATTGCTTCCCAATTGTCAAAAAGCCCGGTGACGGGGATACTCTACCTTGAAACTTGTGTTCGCGCTTGCGATATTATGGTCAATGAAATTTCACAGCGCGACCGTCAATTTTCAATTTGCTAGGAATTTTTATTTTCATTTTATAAAGGGTGATTTTTTAGCTACTTTCTTTTTGGCAACACTGGTTTAAACAGCTGACGCACGTTTCGTGTTTTGTTTCACTGTCAAACATCTTCAGTTTGGTCTATAATTTAACCATGACTCGTCTTACAAACGAACAACGCTTGGAAATTATTGAATTTTATTATCAAATTGCGTGCTCTGTTAAGAAAGTTCATCGCGCGCTTCTTCCATTTTATGGTCAGTTTAATCGAAGCTCATTTGTGGCTCAATGGGTACGTAAATAAGCAGAATTGTCGATTTTGGAGTGAATATCAGCCAGAAGCATTGCAAGAGCTACCAATGCATGCAGAAAAAGTCACAGTTTGGTGCGGTTTATGGGCTGGTGGCATCATTGGACTGTACTTCTTCAAAGATGATGCGAATCGGAACGTAACTGTGAATGGTGAGCTCTACCTTGAGATGATATCTAACTTTTTTTGTCCAAAACAGCACCAAAATGCACTGACTTGCATGACATGTGATTTCAACAAGACGGTGCCACATGCCACACAGCACGCGCAACAATGGACTTATTGAGAGGCGAGTTCGGTGAACCTTTTTGTTTCACGTTCGGGACCGGTCAATTGGCCGCCTAGATAATTTTTTGTGGGGCTATGTTAAAGCTCATGTCTACAGACAAGCCCTCTTCAATTGACGCATTGGGAGAAAACATTGAAGCATTTTTTCGTGAGATACCGGCCGAAATGTTGGAAAGAGTATGCCAAAATTGGACAAAGCGGATGGACCATTTGAGGCGCAGTCAAGGTCAACATTTGCAAGAAATAATCTTCAAACATTTAATTAAATGGACCGTACTATCGGTTCAAATAAAGATTTCATGCATTTTTCTGAATTTTATGTGTTTCTTATTGAAAAACTTTTCTATAGCTTTTAAAAAATCACCCTTTATATATATAAAAGGGCACATGTATCCCACTAAAGATGTCAAAGTCGAGCCGCAACATGTCGCTGCACCTTCCACCTTGGCAACAATATATCTGAGCACTTGTTGCTTGTGTACTGTACGTACACATCACCTAATTTTGTCTAGTAAGCGTCTTTTCGTGTTCCTTCATTATCTTAGTTTTTAGAATTCAATAAATTATAGACCTTTGAATAAATCGGCAAAATTATACTTAGAATCTAATAAATGTTGCTAAAGCTTGAATACATTATTTCACTTGAGTTCATCCCTTCATGAACATAACTCGCGCGAACGCTACCATGCGTTATTTGTATAATGGCCAAATCCCAATGTTGCGGTCGGGCGTTGGTAGGCTTCAGTACGCGTTTTATCGAGCTTACAAGAATGTTGCGCCAAAGCTCGGCTCCCTCACTTTTCAAAATCAATAGTAAAATGGTCTAAAATTAATTTTAACAGAAAAAAAGCAGTGATTTCACATAAAATCTCTACAAAAATGTATTACGTGCACAAATAGTTGCTTTAGTCTGCCAGCAACTGTCAAAAACCCGAGTTTGTAGAAGTAGCTCTACTTAGAAATTTGGGCTCTACGATATTAGGTTAGGTTACGTTGTAGTGGCTGACTGTAGAAGGCAGTCACACTTCGACCAACGTAGGCCCGTTGCGATACCATTCGGATTGATTCCCCCTAACAATTAACGCTTCGTGCTTACAACGAAGCGATTTAGCTGGCTAACACTGACGCATCTTAGCTCATTGAGGTTATTGTAGGTACCTACGACAGCACGCTACACGAGCAGAGTACTTGATCTATGGTTACAACCTCCTTTTCATGCATGCCTTCTACAGAAGTCATTATAGGGGACACACAACCTTCGGGCAACACACAACGAGTGCCAATTGTGCAGTGTCCGTTTATGACGACGATGAACGTCCTGAATGAAGATCTGCTGAGTCTAAGCAGATTGAAAATCGTTATTTTGTTTTAAGCCTGTGATACCTTCTAGCCATTCACAATTGGTGACGTAAGCTAAGCCAGAACATAAGGTCGAGCGTAGGTAATGAGGCATCCTTGGAGTTGAAAGTGACTGAGTTCAGAGATTTCATCGCTGCCTGGTTATAGGAACCAAGACATATAGGTTATAGCCTCATCCAAAAGATAGTTGGATGCAGTAGAGGGCCGTTTATTTTCTGACACGCTCCTGGATATGAAGCTTCTAGCTTAGCTCTAATAAAAGACCTAAGAACTTGGCGCTTACATTTGTATATGTTCATGTTTACTCTGTCCCTGGCGTACATAGTGAAGACGGGTCGAAGTTAGATCCGTTTTGTGTGGATTGACGCCGGACTAGCTTGGAAAGAGCATGATATCCCTGATCGTGGATACAAATTTTCCATTTATGTACTACAGTAGCGACATCATCTACATAGGCAATGACCTTACACCCAGTCCCTTCGAGTGTCTAGTACGTTCCACAAGAGGGGATAGTACACCACCTTGTGGTGTGCCTCTATTAACAGATCGTGGTCTCAGGGTCCTCAGGTTCGAGCTTATCGCGCTATGAATACAATCCGCTAAAGACATTTGTACAGTTGCTTCTCCATATCCACGTTTTCTGGCTCATGTAAATTTTTCTTCTTCGTTTCTTCATATGTGCTCGACGCTGCAGCATATTTTTTTTTTTTTTTTTTAATTTTTGTAGTTGCAGTTTCCGAAACCTGAAAATCTATGGCCAATCGTGTATCTTGAGTAGATGTAGCTGTAGCGATTGACTTGAAAGGTGGAACACCTCTTAGTGTTAGGGAGGAGGATGTACTACATCTAGCGAGTTCATGGGTATGTTACAATGTCTCGGGATCCACATGGGGTGTATATTAAAATGCTCAGCCATCTCGTTAAGAGACAGCCTATATTTGAGGTTTTTTTAAGTTAAACATGACATTGTCCAGGGACTGTCCGAACAGATGGTGATATCTCTTTTGGATATTACATTGTTCTTGAGCCAGGATACTTTCTGCCTGGAACTAAGCTGATCAGAGAGCTTCTAGGAGATAGCTATATTAAGGTCATGGGAATAGACACCAGCACATACTCTTTCGTCTGTCTTCGATCCGTTTGTAAAGATGCGCAAGGGAGCAGCCAGCGTCTGGTTATCTGGGAGAAAGTTAAATTCATTCAGAATAGTTGAGTGGCTGAAGGTGCGTTCGGACACACAGTCTGAGTGTTTTGAGTGTCAGGGCTGTACTATCTGCTATCTGCTTGCCAAAGATATCCAGTGGTCACTATATTATGTTCTTTTAAATGTCGGAGACAGTGTTTCGTAAAAATGGTTTTTGAGGGATTCATCGTCGATTTCTGGTGTACACGTCGAGGGTGGCGAATTTTCTCAAATTTACTCCAGTCCCTAAAGATGTTATGACGTTCTTTGAAAGCTGTGCCTCCGGTTCTTCATGACATTCTGTCTTCGACAGCACAAACCTGGCTTTCAATGTATTCCAATCCAAAAATCTGTTAGAAAATATCGTTAAATTTGGTTTAGTGTTTGCCAAGTATTGAGAGAATCAAAATATATAATGATGATAGAACGGTCTTATGGTGCTCCAGCCGCGTTTCGTGCTGAGTTACGAAGTCGTCCAAGAGGGAAATCATAGTTCTGAAAATCCTATAAAATTGTTCAGACTCAGAAACATAAGGTCAATGTAAACGGTGCAGGATTTCACTTAAAAATGTCCTTAAACTCCATACGAACATTTTCTCTGAATTTCTTTTCTATTATCGTTTTTGAATTTCGTCTAGGGAGATGGGGACACCTGTTATCCCCCATAGTTACGGCCTTGGTGCTTAGTATCAGCTTACAAGTCAACCGCCATTCGGATCAATGACCACATCCCCTAAGGATCCTGTCGTAGCTATGTCCGAACTTGTCAGATTTCTCTAGACAGTACCTTTCACTTTTACTCTCAAAGAGAAGCTGCCAATGGCAGCATTCGCTTAAGAGCATTGCAGTCTTATCACCACCACATCACCATACCACCTGATTGCCGAAGTGCACATCCCGTGTGGCAAGCGCTCCAACAACCCGATGGCCTTTATGCGTCAGTGTAAAACGGTGGACGCTTTCCTAACCTGTGGGTTTGAATTTCCAATTAAGTAGCAAATTTTAATTCTGAATCAGTGTGAATACGACAAGAGCTTAAAATTGCATGACAACCACCGATTGAAGTAGTGCTCTACACTTCAATGTCCGCAGAATTTCAACGCAGTGGCAGATAGACAAGTCACATGGCAAGGCACTCCAGTTCAAACAATAAACTCTGAAGTGGTAATGTCGCATGAGGTCACTATTAAACCGCATCAAAGCACAATATGTTCAATCTACGATTCGAATTAATTTGTTGAAGTGACGGCCCTAATCCCTGCAGCTGTTTGCCAAAACCGTTCTTTACTCGGATGTCACCATCTACCTGCAGGCCACTAGCTCGTACCAATATCCCAGCAAAATCCATCCGGACGGACGCTCGTATGGGAACAAGGGTCTGCACACCTGCCAAGTTCAAACTAAATTCAAATTATCTTCCAGTGTTTTCTGTCTGTCAACATTTGTGTATTTAGATTCTCGAACTGTCACTGGGGCCTTGGATCGATTCCATACCGTGGACTTGTTCGTCATTGGATCCGTCGATTGTGCCCGGCTGTGTAGCTCCCGGCGGCAAATCCATTGGCACCCTCGCATCTGTGTGCTTCCATGGTTTATAGTTGATTGACACCTCTGTAGCTGTACGTCAGGGGGACTGCAGGAAATTCAATGCTACCGAATGATTGTCAATCGTGCGCACACAAAACCAAACACACGGCTGAGCAGTGTCAAAGCAATGAACAAGCAGCTTCGGTACAGTTGACAACTGACACGAAACACACGCAAGCTTCGAACGCACTCACACACATGCCTGTGTACAATTGGGTACACCGTGTGTACGTGATTCTGAGAGAGGGACTGCTAGTGAATTCACCAGCACACTTAGACGTGATTCTGTTACGAGACGAGGTTTATGTGGCGATGGAGAAAAGGAATGCGGTGATGTTTGATGTGGGAGTGGCACACGAACCATATTCTTATCCTCGTCCGCGTCGAATGATCGGAAAAGATTTGCTATAAATTGTCAGGGCATGGCTGAGTTTATGATTACGCCGAATGTGTCATGTCAGGATGTCATTGGATATCCTTTATGGGGCAACTCAAGTGATTACTTGAAATTTATTTCTTAAATCAATTTTTATCTTATTCTCTTGTTTTGTATGTGACTGGGAGAGAATTGCGAACAGAACGCGTGCGGAAAATGTGATGATCTTGACATTTGCGAGGAGGTAATGATGGAGCGTGCTTTCGTTGAATGTCGATTAAGGAGGAGTAGCCCTCGAAAATATTAAAAATCATGTGACGTTGGAAGTGGTACGGGGTGCGCGATGGATGCACACGTGCTGTTACGTAGGGTATCGGTTTTGTATTCATCCTCTGTCTGTCTTGTAGGCTAAACATTAGGGTAACCTCGCAATCCTGTTGAAAAGCCGATGATGGTGGCTAAGACTAATTGCTAACTAGGTCATCACATAAGTAAGCCGATGGGGGCATGGGCCTGTGCATCCAGGGCAAAGTTGTTGATTGCTCTCAACTTGGCTAGATGCCAGTAATGATCCTTGTTAAGCACGGGTCAAGTTGACCTAGAGCCTCCTAGTGGCGCCCTCTGGATAGCCTTTAAAGCAACGGCTTAGAGGTGATGCAGCAGTCCCTTGGCCAGGGGCCTAATCCAGGACCCGTTCGGGGGCTACGCGTTGGGGTTACTTCCCCAATGTGGAAAAACAGAATGGTTACGAGGCAGCAACGAGCCTCGGATATGGATGATTTTACTGCTGACGACGCTAGCAGATGAAATAAGGACAACTGTCTTCGAATCTGTACTTGGAATGTCAGGACTTTTAACAGTCCACCTGCAGCCGAATAAGCTACCGAGGCCCTGGACCGCGCGAATATTACCGCGATGAAAAACTGTGATGTTTACTAAGGTGACTGCTAAAATGGACGAGGTCAGCACACATTCGGAAGCTGGTTTGTCATCAACAGGAGACTGAGGCAAGAATTCTTGAGCTTGAGATGTGTAAGCGAACGCTTGGCAACTCTCCGAATCAACACCACATTCGCCAACAAAAGCCTTATAGCTGCTAACGCCACTACATACGAGAAAGATGACGCAACCATAGACTGCTTCTACAAGCGCCTTGACCAAACCTACCAGCAATGTCCTAGCTTTAAAGTCAAGATCATCCTCGGTAACTTTAACGCAGAGCTGGGCAAGGAGGTCATCTCTGGTACCGCTGTCGGAGAACACAGCCTACACGACATCACCTCCGATAACGGATTTAGGCTAATCTGCATCGCATGGGAGCGCGACCTCAACGTAGCAAGCACACGCTTCCCACAACTTAACATCCACAAAGGAATATGGCGGTCACCAGATCAACCCACCGTCAACCAAGTTGATCAGTAGCATTTCGGACTTCCGGCCGCGGCTTCCTTTCACCTCCCACAAATTCCTATGCCGCAGACATCAAGTGCTGAAGACTAGTAGCAATATTGCCGAGAAGCCATGAGCAAGCCCGCAACTGATGGAACTGACTAGTTTCACTCCGCCATCAAGAAGAAATCCCTGGTTTGATGATGACTGTCAGCAAGCACATGCAACCAAACAGGAAGCTTATAAAGCGATGCTACGCAGAGGGACGAGGGCTAATTGTAAGCTCTACAAGCAATAAAGGAAGACCACAGAGAAGAAAAAAAGGAGCATGATAAGCGAGCAATCGAGGAGACTGAGCGATGTTACTGCAGGCATGACGTACGAAAACTCTACAGCTATGACCAAAATGTCAAATTCACAAAATCCGAACGGGCCTGCAGGGGCGAGGATTGGAACCTAATAGTGGAATTCCAGTCGGTACTGGAAATATGGAAATATCACGGCGATGACGACCAAAATACCGCTGTCAGGCAGAATAATTCATTCAATACAGGCCACGATGGACAAGAATTCCGTCCCCCGATGAGTGAAGTTACGGCGGCGGATGAAACGTTTGCCCGGTCCTAAAGAAAGGAGACCCTCTAAACTGTGCCAATTACAGAGCGACAAGTCTCCTGGTATCGTATAAGATATGTCTTCTATTAGAAGCCTTACGTCGACAGCATGTTTGGTCTTTATCAGTGCGGGTTCAGGCCAGCGAAATCCACTACTGGCCAAATATTCACACTGGAAACTGTCCAGCAGTTTCAAGGTGATAATAATATAATATGGGTGGAGCTACAGACAGGCCTTGCTTCTCAGCAACCATTCGTGTTGTGTGTGCTTTTGTTCTCTCACGAGTGGATGGGACCTTCAGTTTTATGCCGACTCCGAACCGCCAAGCATTTTCCAAGACAGTTATTACACTTTGAGCATTGTCATTGACTCGAAAAGGTGGAGCCCTGGAAATTATTTTTATACGTACCGGGAAGGAATCGAACCCAGGCAGCGAGTTCCCGATGCGTAGGGGTTGACGCACATACCCACAAAGTCACGGCCGCCACTAGTGATCAAGGTGATACTCATCATCTACTTGTAGACTTTAAGACAGAGTATGACAGTGTTTATAGAGACGTGCACATTGTATAGTTTTGGAATAATGTCCGTTTCTCCGTCAAGGTCAGTTAAGATTTTACCGAGACCTTTTCAAAAGAGGACTTGGACTAGCATATTCCACAAATCTGTGCAACTGCTCACATATCTGATGACATTCACATCATCCAAAGAACACAACAGTGGGGCGTTTCCGAGCACGGGTCTTGTAGTGAATGAGGGTAAGACAAAGTATGTGCTGCGAGAAATTTCCACCAACACCGACGTCTTGGACAAAAGCTTACTATAGACAGCTATAAATTAGAAGTAGTGAAAGACTTTGTCTAACGAGGGGAAGGATCACGCTTACCAATCATCTCAGATGTCTACGGCACGTACAGCGAATGGAATAAGCCATGTTCCACGTGAAAAGAGAGACCACACCACCGTGCGGCAAGTTGCGTGTCTCTGTTAACCGCTCTGCTTTCATCACTCTATT
The DNA here is from genome assembly GCA_905231855.2 of Eristalis tenax. Taxonomy (NCBI): domain Eukaryota; kingdom Metazoa; phylum Arthropoda; class Insecta; order Diptera; family Syrphidae; genus Eristalis; species Eristalis tenax. The sequence continues at coordinate 57,714,963 of HG993124.1, forward strand.
GGCTGAAAAGTTGGTCACTAAAAGCCACTATAGACTTTTCAACCTCGATGGTCATTGTCTTGGGTTCTGTGTTTCTCATATGGAAAGTGCCCTCGGTGGCCACGAAGACGGTGAGAGTGCAGTCCTGGTATTCGAGGGATTTTTCCATTGTGCTTACCAGAGAGAAGGCCTGCGCTCTGTACCTGAGTCACAAAACAATTCTGTGGATGTACACAGCGACTGTCAGACCAATCTTGACTTAAGGAATACTAGTATGATGGTAGGCGTCCCTGACTTCCATCAACTTACAGCATTAACATTGACTTCGAAATATCCGTCCTGTGCCTTTTCCCAACAAGAGAGCAGTAGATTACCCATCCACGCTTCTACAATCCACGGCAACGGAGATGGATCGAAGATGCTAATGTTAAACATTCACTTCATCATCAGAATAGCAGTGATTTGCAAGTGGTGGCAGTCAAGAAACCGGCCAAAATGATGTCAGTGTTAGAAATGCTACCGGTTGATGTGACCTTCCACATTGACAGCCAAGCGCCCATCAAAGCAAATTCGGCTTTAGAACTCAAGGTCCTCAGCAGCACTCGATTACTATGTGTTGGGTCCCATGTCATAGATGAAACTTCCAGAAAAGGGACCAGGCATATCGCATGTTAAAGAGAATGACACAAGCATAGATGGAACTCTCTAGCCACCTGCGAGGCAACTCGGACTGAAAAACTCCAACTCAGTGAGACAAAAAGTTGCTCCACATGGTATTTGGAGCACTGGACACTGGACACTGAAGCACCATGAAATGAAAATGGGACATGGTCACCGTTGCTCCGGAGACGAGGAAGAAAAAACCGATACTCTTTTGCCACTGCCCCAGTCTCGGTCAGTTGGGATTCAGAGAGATTATTTCTGCCAAGCCCTCCAGGCTGGCTTTGCAACTCACTAGGACAACGATACGATGAAGGTGAAAAGAGGCGAAAAATTCTCTCGTGGCTCTCTACTGTCTACCCATCGAGATATGGTGGTCTGCATTGCTGAGGAATGGACATTTTTAAAAGCGGTTAAAGGAGGCATTGTTCTGTTCGCGAGCAATGCGTTGAAGCCGCAATGACTTGACAGACACAAGTTTATATCCCGTTTGTATGCATTTGATGAAAATAAATTTGAATCGAATAGGGTAGAAGATTTAAAAACGAAACGCTTGCGATTTACAGCGACGTGAGTCCAGCTAGGCGTCTGCGCGTCCTCTGGCTATGTAAGGCTGGGTCATGCCTCATCATCATCATTTTCTGACCCGCATGCTCCACTAAAGGGGCCGCGGGGGTAAACCACACACGAGAGATCTCCAGGCAACTCGATCCTCCGCCATCGACTCTAATTCATCAGGAGTTATGCCCAAGCGTAACCAGGCGAGTTTTTGAACTCCAACCATCTCGTCCTGGGTCTGCCAAGCGGTCGCCTACCTGATGGAAGTGCATTCAACGCCCGCCTCGGAAGTCGTGATGAAATGGAAATTCGTGCCACGTGGACAAACTGACGAAGCATAGTCCTCTCCGTTCGAAGAAGCAGTTCCTCAATGTTGAGTTCTTCGAGCACTGCCGCATTTCTCACCCTATCCCGGCGAGTAATTCCCACAACAGCAGGGAGAAATCTCATCTCAGCAGCGTTTATTCGCGACCCACATTTCATGACCAGAGGTGAGAGTTGGAACAAATACTGAGTTAAAGACCGCTAACTTGGCTTGGACACCAAGCTTGGGCTTAATGATTACAGATCCACCAAGCTGCTTCAAAATTGACCCAGCTTGACCAATCCTACAGGCAAGCTCAGCATTACTCCTAACATCGCTAGTGAAAATGACCCCGAGATACTTAAACTTTTCCACCTGCTTCAATGGGACTCCGCTAACATGTAGAGTGCATTGAACTGGCGTTTTGGCAACCTCCGATTTGTCCACGTTAACCTTCATTCCAGCATTTCAGCACATACATACGGCCACAAACCTACTGAAGTTCCAACTGGGAAGATGTTAGGATAACAAGGCTATAAGCAAAAGGTGGTTGACCATCAACTCTCCCAATGTGAAACATTCCTAGCCTCGGATGCGCCGCAACATCCATTCCATATATACAATGAAAAGGAGAGGTGACAAGTCGCACCCTTGGCGAAGTCCAACGCCCACGGTAAAGGTGTTGCTTTAGCACCGTTAACCCAGACAGAAAGGTTTGAGTGACTTCCAACTTCCATCGACTCTCATTGCCTCTGCACCGGATGTTTGTGGAGTGAAGCGGCTTGGAGTGGCGGCTGGTGGTGAGAAAAGAACTGCGTGGTTTAAAATGCCCGGAGTCCAAGAAGCCACCAGAGAGAAGAAGAAGACCTATAGAGACTGGATTCTCTTGGGGGACTCTGCTTCTCGTGTCCGGTACACTGAGGCGCAAAGAACTTGCAAATTGTGCTGTGCGAGCAGCTAAAGAGCAGTCTTGGAAGGAGTTCGGCGAGAAGTTGGAAAGCTATTCGCTTAGACTTAGAGGAAGGAAATTGAATACCATCGAAGGAGTCAAATCCAAAGATGGTGTTTTGCTTTCCAATGAGGTGCTTTCCAATGAGGACATCTTGCATAGATGGAGCGAGCACTTTTCGGAGCTGCTTAATCCCGAACAGGGCACTAAGGATAGCGGACCTGTAGTCTTGAGTGGGTCGGAGAATAGTCCAATGGTGGAGGAAGTTATTTTGGCGATTGAATCGCTAAAAGTTGGCCGCCGGTGTGGATGAAATCCGACTAGGAATGCTTAAGGCAATGAGTTTTATGGCTCTCTCGTGTCATTAAAGTGGCCTGGGAACGTGGTGAGACATCTGGCGATTGGCAAACTAGGGTGATTGTCCCACTTTTCAAGAAGGGGGACAAAAGAGACGACAGGGGTGCCCCTGTCTCCTTTAAGTCTCCCCGGGAAAGTCTACGCTATGGTGTTGGAAGCGCGTTCTAGAGTTATAGTCGAGCCCAGGATGGGGCATGAACTGTGCGGCTGTCGTCCCGGTAAAAGTTTTCGGAGAAAAACCTCTACAAGTCCCGACTTGTGGGACAAGTCAGTAGGGATGCCCTCGGCTAAGATGGGAACAGTTCCTTAATCAACTGAATAAGATGCACCTACCCACACATCGCCCTAGTTGGCGATTTTTGCAGGTTGAATTCCAAGTCCAATTCGGAGCCTCTGAAGAAGAAGAAGTCATTCGATCTATTTCACATTTTTTGGTAAGTTGTCGTACATTAAACTTAATTTCGGGTGAGATTGCTTAATAAAATCTGCACATCGTCTCCATTGGACATGGAGCATGCCCGGTTCATGAACATGATGTGGAAAAATGTAGTGGAGGCACAAAAATCCATGTCCAAATCTGCATCGTGTCGGAGAATCTCGATTATGCGACATGGCATGAGCTCTGTTCAAAAGTTAGACATGAGGTTCGACGTTTTCCTATATGTGCACGATTTTGTTCGAATGTAGTTGTAAATATTGAGAGCAAGAGTAGATGTGTTAGTTAATGTCAGTTTTTGACATAATTTTAATTGAGATTTACTCCGTTGATTGGACGTTGGTTTCCCGCTTATTTATTTTGACTCTCTCGCAGTCAACGTTGAAGTGAAGCGACATGGCATATCGTGCCCACGAAAGAGAAGAGCGCGGGTTGAAATATGTCCAGTGGAGACTATGTGTGAGGAACTGAAAAAACCGCACAAATGTTAAAAAAAAAAAAAAAGTGGTGCTCCCCTAAATCAACTGACGTTGATGTTGACACACTTACTTATGTACTTCGGCCCAGATACAAGTTCCATCAAAACTGTCACATAAGCCACCTGATCAAGGTCAGCAATACAAACAATCAGAGACCAACGACAGTAATCTTTATCATCGTATACGATTAGCGTGAACTTTGATAAGGTTACCGTGAAGATAGGACATTCAGTTTCACTCAAGCATTCCTCTGCAGGTGGAATTTAATTTCTAAAAATAGAAAACGAATTTAAAAGAACCTCACAATCGGCGAATCAGTGAATTTAAATCTACAAAAAGGCATACTGGAACTGGTTATGTGATTTTTAATTGAATTCTGATACTGAGTCAGAGAATAGAGCCGATAGAAGATTGAAGGTAAGCGATAAGGATCTTAGATGGGTATTAATTTGACATATGCTGACTATAGCCTGCAAAACTGATTCAACAAGATCGTATCAGTGGGGGGGAGTCACCCATCAACGGCGACGATACAAAATGAACGTAAAACATTGCTAAATCGATGTCAGTTGGCTCAATAATATTTCACGACAATACATGATGGTTGATTAGATACTCTGATGACTGTACTCAAACACAGCACGAGCATCGCGGACGAAGGGTGTAGAGTATCAGCAGATTCACAAAGGAGATCACCACTGAAAATTGAAACCGTTCATGTTTCTGTCCAATGTACGGTTGTTACGCGGACTGTATTTTATGCTATTCATATAGGCTCCAATGTGAGCAACGCAGTCTTCTGGAAATTCGATCACCTTTGTTGCTCCGGGGGTAGCTGGCAAGCATCGAACACTTTGAACCCTATGTAGTGCAAAGAAAATTCACATTTATCTTCTTTAACTGAGAAGGAAGGATAACATGAGTAAGGAAAGCCGAGGGTTGTGGTGGTTTTTTATACCAGGAAGCTGATCGAAGATAGGGCTAGTGTAGTGCCACAGTGCGAAGCTTGAAGCTGGAACAACGCAGCGATCTATTACTTATTGTCATCTGTTTCTAATGGTTTGTTGTATGAGACAACCTTCAACTTGCGCTGTCGTAATGGCTGAGACTTTATATGTTCCCGGGTTTTTTATTTAGTCTGTGTTAATATCCACCACACGAAAAATGTTCGTTGTTCACGGCCTAAACATTCGCGAGTCACTGTCAGTGATCAAGGAAATCTTCTGTCTAATAAAAAATGCTCGCTCTTCAGCATTCCAAGTCTACTCAAAACTGAAGGTCCCCTCGCTGGTGGCAGAACAAAAGTTGGTACAACTCAAGTGATTGTCACCTCGGACGGTAACTTCAGTAAAAGGAAAAGGAAAGTCAGTTACTACACTCAGGAAAGTCAGTATTGGGGCACCAAACATCATCAGTTGATACATCAAGTCCTCTGGCAGAAGTGTATGGTGGTAATTATCGCTCTCCTTGAACAAATTTTCTGTGTCAGGTATGTAACCCTGCCTGGGAGAAAGGATAATAATGTGGACATAACTGATCAATTGAACAAGATTGGACGAAAGCCGAATCCTGTGGGTGCTTGCTGTCATGATTGAAGTGTCAAATCAAACAGGTCCTTGTCACGTTTCTTTTGTGTTCCTTTGTAATGACTTTATAATAAAATACAGCGGACAAATGAGAAACTGTAAGTTGGAACATTTTTAAAGTGAGTTCCTTATAATCCTACAAATTATAGCGAAACTTCTTTTAACGGACACCCCTCTATATGGGACAACTTTCTTTACGAACAACTGGCCATGGTCCCGGAATGAAGGTATTTCCACCCCGTCACAGCGGAAACCTCTACAAAACGGACAGCTATGGTCACGCGGGTGTCCGCTATAGAGAAGTGTTGATATACAAATCAATCTGTACCATAAATCAAAGTATGTGAAATTCATTAAATTAATAAAACAATAAAGAGCAATTCGCTTCGAGACAAATTGGAAGTTACAACCTGTAGAAAAACACTTTTTTAAAGATTTTTCGAAATAAAGTGTACGTCGATTCGAGTCGCGTTATGAGTTATAGTCATGCCGGATTATCGGGGTCGGCGGTTAAGACAGGGGCCGGATTAGCGGTAGTCCACTGTAGGCGTTTTGTATTTTTGAATTGAATTTATTTTTGAACGTTGTCTGCTCAAACTCAGCCTCTATAAAATTGGCGTTTATTGCACCGTTTATTTTCAGTTCTTTCATTTCTGGTGTGAAGTTAAGAAACGACGAAACCTTAACAAAATGTTCACATTTTGTTTTCAAATATTCATTCGAATGCGTTTTTGGTTCATCGTCAGCAGACGCGGCAACTCATCTTGTCGAGAATTGGTTCTTGCCCAACTGGTCATGCAGGATTCGAATGACGGTATCATTTGAAATTGCTTCAACCTAAGCTATCTCACGAACCTTGATCTGGTGACCATCCAACAGCAACACACGCTTGCGATTTCCTGATTTTATTTCTTGGGGAACTTGAAGAATGCGGTGCGCCGAAGCTTATGAATAACACCAGAGCGAAATTTGTATGAACAGTTTTCTTACACTTTTTACAATTTCTTAAACATACGATTTGTACAGGGACAAACATGGGATAGCGTCTAGACCTCCTATAGCTCCGGTGGCAATATGCATACGCCCTTGGCAACAGTTGCTACATCGGGTGGTTGGAAAAATAGACTCGAGGGACCAAAATCATGCTCTTATTATACATTTGAGCCGAAAAATGGACGATAGAACTTGCTAACCTGATTCTTAGTGGTTTCGAAAGAAGATTTCTGCGTCCGTCTTGTCTGCGAGTAAGGAGAAAAAACAAAAGACAAGTTTCAGTCCGGCGACAATAGGCATACGACAGAAAACCAAACGACACTCAGACCTTTCTGCTGGGAATTATTAAGATTTATAAAATAACTTGCAATAAACAGTTTAGTGTTTTGATCTACAGTGCCCACAGATGTATAAGTGCTACATATTCGATCAACAAATTGTGAAATTCTATTTAATTTGACAGTTGTAACAAAAATACTTCGGTGTGTCCATGCCTTCAGCCAGTGCCTGATAAACAAATATCGCGCAATCACCAGCCCAAGTCCTCTACAGGCTGTAACGTTACACAAAGAAGAAGCAATCATCAGTAAAAATCGAGCGGAACGTAGGAACTTGGACATTTGATTGCCTTACATATCAATGTTAAGTGCCAGCAGTGACAGCATTGAAATACTAAAACTGAAATCACCATTCTTTGATTGCCAATAAATCGTATAGGCGCCTCGCACCCAGATGCAGCGCAAAATAATTTGCCCCACCACAGTCCTCGACTTTACGATGAATATTCAAACGATTCCCACTCGTTGCAATGACAATCGTTTAAAGAGTCATAACATCAAAATATACTTTCCATCTGAAGTACTAATTTCAAAATGCGACGCAATAAAATGTCCTGAACCTGCGTTCCTTATCGTCTCTAATTTAAAATTTTGCCATCGAATTCCTGCCAGTAGCGCCAGTGGAAAAGTCATTTATCACCTCAATGAACATTTGCAAATTTTATTTATTCAAAGTGTCACATAAACTCCGTCAGCAAATTGTCACAAACACTTTTTTTTTGCAAACCGAGATTTAGAATTTATTTTTGAAGGCAGCCCAAGTGACAGTTTGTGGGAGTGACCATTAAAAGTGAGATTTGTGGTGGTGGGAGAATGTTGGGAATAATAGCATTTTTGAGGGAAATTTATTCGCTTATGACAAAGATTTAATAGTCTGAAGTGGTCCAGTGATCAATGAAATCAACTACCGTTGTCTTTGGTCTGTGAGAGAATATGAAAAATGGCTTAATAGTATGTTCCCACTAGACGAAAATGTGAATTTTTGACAATTTCTCTCGAAACAATTTCCCATACAGAGAAAGACATTAAGAATTGCCTTAAACCAAATCTTGAATTATAACAAATTATGACAGTTTCCGTTTAGTTATGCCAACAAAGCCAGCAGGTTTCTAAACCATTATGCCAGGTAACTAGTAGATTTCTGCCAGTTAAGCAGCAAATTTGTCCTCATTATGCCAGCTAGCAGTGTCACGCTCCCCGCGACAATGGTGGTCCCAGAAGACTTTCCAAACATTATGCCAGCTTTATGCCATTATGCCGGTTAACTAATAGAATTCCCCCCATTATGCAAGTTAACTAGTAGATTTCACACCATGATGCCAGTTGACTTGCTGATAGAATGCATTTTCATTAATTGCTTTGTTCTCGGAAGAATGAGTTCTGTGGTCAATGTCGACGAAAAGATTTTTCGCTGTTGAACCAAATTTCTTCAGTCCTAGTGTGAACATGATACCGAAATTGTACAATTTCGCCTCTAGTGGGAACGTACTCTATGGTTGAAGTTTATATCGAACGGAGCAGTATCCTCTTGAGACATATGGTGGACATCCAGAATGACCATCGTACACTTCGCAGCCTTCTGTACATAAGTCAGTCAAGCAGTGGACACACAACTGTTGGGCGATAAACAAAAATCATACCTCTAAAAATCGATGGACTCAACTGCCAACAGAAACTACACTCTTGAGCGAACGAGAGAGCCAGCGATCGGTGTAATAACGTCTTCAAGACCCGGAAACCGTAAATCAATAGCGTGTTACTCTAGATTGGTTGCCTCTTCGGCTATAATCTTACTGCAGGCCGACACATTCCTAAACTCGAGTACAGCCTCGCTAATCCGGACACATAAAATTTTAGATGTGTCTGGAATAGCGAATAATCTGGACTGAAGAGAAGAAATAAAATTAAGTTGGCAGCCGACATCTCCTCAAACACCGTTTATGGAGCCATAATAAATATTTAAAGGTGCTAAGTATTATCTAAGCCTGAACCAGAAAAAATACATCCTATTCTTAAATAATAATATACAGGCCGAAGAGGGCCAGGGCCTAGCATCTCAGCATCTACTCGGGTTGTTTTCCCACGAGTGGAAGGGACCTACAGTTTTATGTCGACTCCGAATGGCCAATTTGAGAAGCTTCTCCTAGACTTTATACTCTTTGACCATTGTCAGTGACTCGAAAGAATTGGGACCGTGAAAATTGATTTTGGTCATACCATGAATCAAACCTAGGCAACGTAGGCTCAAGTGGGTGTAGTCGACGCTCCAATCCACAATGCCACGGCTGCTTATCCTTAAAATAACTTCAAAATAATGAAAACTTAACGCAGCTAAGATGGATCGCCATGAAACACATACGACGGAGCATAGCAAATCAACAGACACATACTTAACCTTGCAAAATGCAAAGGTACAAAGTCTAGAGTCTAGACGTAAGGGCAAACTTGTCCCGGCACAACTAGTGTACATTTGTATGTATGTAGTCGCACTGAATAGAGTAAAAACGCATTTTAATAATGTGTATGGACTGTAGAGGTAACATTTTGAAAGTCTCCCAAATATAGACTAATGAGTGTTCGGACTATCGAGTTTGTACAAAATATGGTGACCAAGAGTATGGTTCAGCTCTATGTTATAACTCTGAAATTTTCGCGATGTGAAAAGACGTTGGCAAAGACCGAGATTGTGACAGACTTCAAGTATAAACTTCCCGTCGCAACGTTCAACTTTTGACACGAATAAATCTTATAAACCACGGCTCCACACATTCTTAGTGAGAATGAAGAATTTAATATGTATGAAAAAAGTTTCTCAAATGTTTCTGCTGGGAAGCCCGAGCTGACAGCATGCACAACATTTGTCTGTGATGTAGAATAATATTATATACATATGATTAAAAATAAGGTTTTTAAGCATTGATTACTGTCAAAAAGGACGTACAAATTGCAAAGTTGTATACGTTTTTTATTTGAGTTGATAAATCAATGCTTGCTATTTACTTGAAGATTTTTTTTAATGTAAATGCGAGTGGACATGAGCCTGTACATCCACGGCGAAGTTGTTTATTGCTCTCAACTTGATGAGATTCCAGCAATGATCGCAATGGATTAACAGGTCAAGTTGACATAAAAACACTTCGTAGACCTTCAGTGTCAAAAAAGGATTCGGACAAGGCGATGCGGTGTCATGTGACTTATTCACCATCGTTCTCGAAAAGGGCGTGCAGAATTCAGTCGCTAACACAAGATGCACGCTTTACCAAAAGCCCATAAGCCCGGGCTGTCAATGAAGTTTTGGCTCGAATTCAATCGGAAACGCCAGAATGGCTTTAGCTGTGAATGAGAACAAAGCGATGTATGCATACAAGTAATCAATTGCAATTATAAACACATTTTATCGATTTTAAGATACGTCTTATTGTCACGAAAATTCCACTAAAACTAATTTGGAAGATTTTGTCTCTAACCCTCTTTTCTTAGAAAAGGGAGAAAGGAGAAACATCCGTGTTGAGAGACACGTGTATCACATGACAATACGCTGCCTTCTCGGAAAGACATACTCCACAGGAGACTCCGACACAACCAAGACACAATAGATAGATATTCTTTTGATTTTGTCAAGCACTTACCGTGAAGTAAACAGTACAATCACCACCAAAACCAAGACTAAAAGCAGAATAACTCTTGTCAATCGATGTTTATCAGTTAGTATTAGTCCTCTACCGGGGGACTAAGTTGACATAAAAAACCACAACTTGACCATCTCTGACCGGCTCTATAGCGCGGAAATATCAACAATCTCAAGAGCAGATGGAGACCCCCTGGACTTTTTGAGAGTTTGCGTTGATGGCGGAATGGACAGCAACATGAGCCTAGCTGGTGGTGTACCTATCCAACGCCTATGTAGGGCGCTTGGACAACACTGGTCAAGCTGGATGATCCGTACCAGTGGGACAACCCAATAGAGGACACCATCTAAAACGATGGTGCACACAAGTGAAGAAGGACCTTAGCCACATTTGCGTAAGAAATTAGATGAAGCTGGCTAAGGATGGTCCACCAGTTCTACGTACGAAATTGGTGGAAGTTGGCTAAGGACGGTCCACCAGGTCCATTGACGAAATTGAAGGAAGCTGGCTAAGGACGGTCCACTAGGTCCACGTACGAAATTGGAGGAAGCTGGCTAAAGATGGTCCACCAGGTCCACGTACGAAATTGGAGGAAGCTGGCTAAAGATGGTCCACCAGGTCCACGTACGAAATTGGAGGAAGCTGGTTAAAATGGTCCACCAGGTCCACGTACGAAATTGGAGGAAGCTGACTAAAGATGGTCCACTAGGTCCACGTACGAAATTGGAGAAAGTTGGGTAAGGACGGTCCACCAGATCTACGTACGAAATCGGAGGAAGCTGGCTAAAGATGGTCCAGATGGATTCTAACGACACAAGAAGTAGGGGATGCGCAGTCACTTTTTAGATCATACTGCCTTGCATCTTAAACGGAACTCCCACACTGTTGTCTTCCAAAGCTGTATTTAACATCGGTTTATCAGAAAATAGGAAATAGGTAAAATCATATGGGTGGGCAATTCACCGATGCCAAGGGAGCGGTAAGGTGCTAATCAAACTCAGCTTGCGTAAAATACGACCCAGAGATTCCATCGGATCACAAACAGAACCAAATCAGTACAATTCCAAGGGTGTCTTGGCAGCCAGAGGGTGCTCATATCGAGCAAATTTATTAACATAAACATTTTATTTATTAACAGCTAATATGATGATGCCCATGAGTGGGCCTTAGAAAGAACCCGACAAAGATCGTGTAGGTACGATCCACCAGGAATTGCCTTCTTCACTGATAAATGTCCTCTCCTTTGTGGGTTCTTCCGTCAGCCTATCTAAGGCCCATTCACCGAATATGAGACTCCAGGTCGTTCGGCTTCAGCTTTTGCCAATAAAGCAATGTCAATTGCAGTGAACGACTACGACTGAGCAAATTACTCCATTACTCCATTACTCCATTAACATTTGCAGCAATTTTTTCCCCTGCAACTGAGTATGAGTCATTTTTGACATGTCTCGAATCACGCAAGAGCTGTCACAATACAACAAAAAAACAAGCACTTCTTTCCCTACATTTTTGAGCAGTTGTCTGCTCCAAAATTTGCGTGAGTTGTGAGAGTCTCTTCAGGACAATCGACCCCAAAAAATAAATGGTTAACCCCGTGGTTGGAGAAACATGTATATATAATATCTTACATCAGGAAATCAGTCCGCATATTTGGTGGATTGAAGCATCAAGTTAGGAGAACCAATACCCAAGCCTGCCTTACCCAATCGCTTCTGAGAATATAGGGACTATATCGATCGAAATGACAACGAACCCGGCATGCTCTCTGCACGGAATGTAATTGCCTTGAAGAGCACCCAGACGCAGTTTCGAGAGTGAAGAGCTTGAAGCTCCTCCGGTTGTTCTGATACAGATACAGCCTCCCTAATTCGGAGTGCCTCGATGTTCAATTTGAAATGAATTCGTTCGAAATTCTTCATGTACTTAGCTACATTGATTTACCCCCTGGTCATCGAGAGGAAGCTACCAAATTATTAATAATTTAGAAGTAGTCATGGTTTCATCCCGTCGTAGAATCAAAATTTCATAGAAATTGAAGGCTATACCTGGAACGGTTGTAGAGTTCGATTAGAATTCGAAAGTGACCCATTGCCTTTCAATTGTCACACGCTCGGACGTATACCTTGTCATTAGGGAAACTTCATTATCAAGCCATCAACTATGAGACAAGGGATGAATTCGTTAACTCGGTACCACATTAAACATGTGAGAGATCTGGCTTGAGAAGCATGAATGTCATTAACTCGCTGGCCTCGCTCGATGTCCTTGTAAACTGATGTACGCACACGTTCGCAGTACCCCGGAGTTGGTGAATAATTAATGTACCCGTTCCGGGGGCAAGGTAAATTAATATACAAGTATAAACACAGTATGGGAGTAACACAACTGCCGTCATGATGACGCTGCTAATGGCAACACCGGCTGACATAATTGATGTGGCTTGGCTTACACCCAATCTCGCAATTAAAATAAATTGAACTCCAAGCATTCATTATGTCCCTGTGTGTGTGGTTGTAGGTGTGCTTCAGTGTGTGTATGGTAACCAGTTAGGGAAAGGTGTGCTTAGGGTTGATGGTTAATATTGTATTTGCCAACCCTTGTACAGGTCTCTGGGGTTGGCTGGGAAAAGTTGTGATGCGACGGTTCGTTGCGTCGAGTGATGGATGCGATCGAAGGGAGTTGGCTCGGAGTGAATTTTTAGATTTAGTTCATTACTCATCGTATGTCTGGTGTCAAGATACATGAAGTTAAGTGCAGCAATCCGTGGTGTGGTTGAGGGGCAAACTTTAATCCTAAGAGTACGTCTTAAGTAAGCCTTAATTGAAAAGTTATGTCACACAATTTTGAGTATCAGATTGTTGATTTGGAAGACGTTGCGTTAAAATGTTTTACATAGACAAGATTCAGTTGAACAAATAGAACTGAATTAATACACTCATCACACATTTTTGATCAGGAGGTCAATTCTGTGTGTGGTCAACCAAGAAGGCACCGCTCTGATTTAAGCCAGATAGCGGCTAGCTTCTATAAGTTCAAGTTGAGAGCCGGATGTCGCAGAAACAATCAGAAGGCGAAAAAGTAACTGTGCCTAAAAGGCTACATTCATATTAATCGTGTTTTGTTGAGAATCTGTACTCAGCTCAGTCTTACTTTTACACGGGAAGCAACAACAAAACAAAACTAAGTCAGTAAAAATAGTTCAGTACACAAAACTGAGCATAGCGCATCACATGAGACGCCAATTACCATGATTCAGATACCACCACTGATTCACAGACGTCGCTGACAACAGTTCTTGAGGATACATCAGGGTCCTTGGTGTTCTAAATCTCAAAATAGGATAATGTATGCAAGTAAGGACACGCTCCAACTTGTGACACTAAAGAATAAAGTGAGTAAAGAGCGATTTATTGTCATTCGAAACTGACCCTTAAGAAGGCCAACATAGGCTTCCATCGCATCTATCCCTTGATGCGCAAGCAAAATAGATTAAGCCAGAGGACAAACCTGCTGTTATATAAGCAGCTTATAAGGCCGATCTTAACATATGGCACACCATCGCTAAGACCAGCATGACGAAGCTCGCAATTTTTGAAAGAAAAATACTGCGAATATGTACCGGACTCACCTTCGACAGGGACTGTCAAAGGCAACACAACAACAATAAGCTTTACCAAGCCAAGCACGCATCATCCACCTGCAACAGTACATGGTGACACTGGTCAGAAAGCAGCTACTAAACATCAACATGGATTCCACCAGAGCAGCGATAGCAATCCCCATCTAGGCTAAATCGGCTGCCACACCACCACCCCACCCCAAAAGGATCAGTATGGACACAAGGACTTGACAAACCCAATGTAAGCACCAGCCGTTGTAGGACATAAAATATGAACACTAAGCCGACAGTAATAATAAACATTACATTAAACAAAGTGCATCTGTTGGGCTCCTATTGTTGAGACAACGCCCTAACCTTTAGTTTGTAAGTCTAGTTGTAAGCGCAATTGTAAAAATAATTCTGTTCGAATAAATTTTTAAATCGCTCTTTGTAGCGTTTTATTGTGAATCAAAACGAAGCTGAGTATAGACTCTCAACAAAACACGATTAATTCGAATGTAGCCTGTTAAATCACGCATATAGTAGAAGTTGAGAAAAGAAAATGTATGGACTTCTGTCGGTCCGATTTTTTTAGTCTGTAGCTGGATTTTGTCTGAAATAAACTTTGATACGAGAGAGAATCATTGGTCGTCTGGAGATTCGCTATGAAAATTATTACATTTTTTTTTTATTTGTTGTTTTCAATAAAGACACGTAACCATTTCTGATATAATAAATACTTTCATTATAAAAGAATTATGAAGACGGCTTTGTATTTGCGCGTTGTAGTTGCTGAGTTCACTCCTTCAAGTTGCAGTTCTCAATTCGCGACCTTCTAGCGCTGATCGGTATGCGAATGAATGCACATACGGCAAGGTCGGCTTCACGGATAGATGCTGCTTAATACCATGATGCCAAAACTCAGAATATCTCCTCGGAGCGCCAACCCCGTATTACCTCTATCTTCCTTCGAACGGAGTATCTCCAGCCGCGTTCTCTCAAGGCCATGCTTCTTAGCAACCTACAGCTGAAGTTAAGATGGACGAGGGATTGGAAATATGTTGGCATTTTCAAGGATCGAAAATAAGACCACATTTACAAAGTTGCCTCATGTCATATTACCCAGTTAGACCCACAGAACACGAGTATGAGGTCCCAACAACTGGACACTATATAACCCACTACTCAAGTACAGAAACGAGGAGAGGTCTGCTAGACAGCCCTCGAATAGCTGACAAATAATGTCAACATAGAGAAACCCCCAAATGCACAAGAAGATCCAGGTCAAATTTAGCTTCAAATATGACTTTATGTTAATTAACATGAAATTCTGCAGAAGGGTCAGCGAGAGACAAAGGTGTCTACTCTGGTTAGTGACGTCAGACTGGTCCCAAGTTCTGAGTAGGTACAAACTATGCCCCACTTAGACCTTTGTGGTCAATTGTGCTGTCACTTTCGGCTTTGTACGCAGTTCCCAAATTGACATCACTACAGTTCCCCTATTTTAGAAAATTTTGTCACGCTCAGGTGCATATTTTGACCATTTTATAACTATTTGGTGATTTTTGCTATTTTAATAATAATAATGTTAGTGGCGCCATCGCCGGTAGAGGCTCAGGGTCTAATTTCTCAGCAACCTACAGTTCAATGCCGACTCCGAACGCCAATTTAAGAAGCATTTTCAAGACCGTTATACTCTTTGACTATTGTCAGTGACTCGAAAGAGGTGGGTCTTTGAAAATTATTTTGCTCACATGTACGGATATAGCGTAGGACTGTTTCCTCGCTGCAGTTCCTTGCGGTCATTGTAGAGCGCTCCTTCTTGTCTCTTGACCAGTAATTACGTCTACCAGTTTGCTAATTTGATTTCTGTGAAACTCTAGGACTGCTTCAGTTTTGATTAGATTTAATTCAAGCCACATTGTTTTTCATGACCTACAGGTATCCATTTCCACTCACGTACGGTTGGTGGCATTTACTAAGTTTGTCCTTGTCAGTTTTTCCATTGTTTTCAGTGGGGGTTGGAGTGTCTCCTGATTCTGAGTCGTAGGTTTACAAATAAATATCCCGGCGAATGTAGAAACATTTCTAAGACTATTGTTTGTTGGCGTTGATTTCAGAGCACTATAAATGCGTACTGATCTCTGTATACTGTTTCTCTTAATAAGATTTCGTTTGACTTGGACTGCCGTCCACCAGACTGGAATATAGTACGTCAGTATTGGTCGTACTACCTCAGTGTATAGCCAGTGTGGTTTTCTTGTTCAGATTCTCCATGTGGGTCCGACTATTGTTTTGCAAGTCCAGTGCAAGTGCTCTTTACGGACACCCCTCTGACGGATGATTGTGATGATCGAGCGGCTGTCCGATTTAGAGAGGTGTCACTGTATACAGTGAAATCGAATATTTCCTGCTGCCTGCCTGTATTTTTTATTTCCACCTTAGTTTGCTGTCTATAGCACCTAAGGACTTAGCTTGACCACTGAAAGTCAGTTTTTCCGTTTCAACTTCTTTTCAGTATCTAATATTTGGAATTTAATATTTTCTTCTGCACATCAAGTCCGACGCTCCCTGTTCACATTGCTTATAATTTCAGAGGAAGTCGCGATGTCACTAAGAGACGCGATGTCATTCGTGTAGAATATGGGTTTCCATCCGATTATGCTCCCTGATATTACTTAAGGATTGTCATCAATTACTACGATCCAGAGAAGAGGAGGCAGGACTCCTCCTTGTGGGGTGTCTCAAAAAACGTTCACTCATTCACAGAAGTAGTCTAGCTGAGATTTAATTCCTCTCTTACTCAAGACTTTATTTATCCATTTTCGTGTACGGGTTGTAACGATCAAATTTCCAATGCCATTGTCTATAGCCTCGAAGTTGAAGTCCCTTCTATGTCGATTAAGGTTTCCATCGCGTATTCCTTGTTTTCGAGGGAATTTTCGATGTCGCCGACCAGAGAGTGGAGTGCTGTTTCCGTTGAGTAGACTCTGCGATATGCGTTTGAGCCTGAGAGCCCTGGAGTTATAATATTGAGCTTTGTATGTTGTTTATTCTTCTTTTCAAATATTCTTTATTCACAAAACAATTCTTTAAGACTAGACTACTATAAATGACGTCTAACAACTTACTTACTTAACATCGACTCGACAACAATCCTTCTTGGACATACGCTATCTGCATACCCGCCTTTCGAGATGCAACTTAAACGTAAATGCAAGCTTGGTTTCATATGGCGTGATTTTAGCGTGGCTTGTGATAAACGGTTTGCATGAACCACTCTTCTTTGGCTTTTGAACAGTCATCAACGAATTTGGTTAGCATTGTGGTTAAGCACTCGTATGAACATATATGTAACTCGGGGGCCTAAGTGGAAAGCGAGTACATAAACCGTGGTAGTTGCTCCTGCCCATCATCATGAATCAATAACAAAAACGCTCTTACAGGCGTATTAATAAAAAAATGATATCCGCTCATTAAAACATGTTTTAGCTAGAACACGGATAGTGAACTTATTTGTTTGATAACTTTTGTTAGTTAGCTGTCCACTCTTCACAGCTAACCGCACGGCAACACTTCAACAATGTACTAAACATTCTAGTACATCTATCATATTCCACCAGCTGACGTTGATGTGCACGAAATTCGTTTACGTTGTTTGTAGACATGGAAATGGAATGGGAAATATAACATGATTTATTGGATCGGGCAACCACTGGCGCAAAGGACTGTAGATACCTGGGGATCTGGCTAGACCAGAGGCGCTTTTGCCCTTACAAAGAGACTGTTTTACAACAGCCAACTCGATGCGAGGGTGAAGGTTATCTGCTACATGGCCCTCATCCGGCCAATGCTGACCTATGGCTGTCCCGTGTGGTTCAACGTCAATGCAAGCTTGATGGAAAAGATTCGGTTGTTCGAGAGGGCTTGTCTTAGGGCTTGTCTTCGCCTTTATAGAACTCCAGAGTCCCAGTACAGAAAATTCTACTCCAATGAGATCTTATACAACAGGGCGAACCTGATACGAGTGGACAATTTCCTAGTGAAGTTGATTCGAGGTCATACTGCCAGGGCGATGAACTCGGTCAATAACTTGATCTCGGGGGCTTACTACCCCAATTCATTATACCAGGAAAGTGTACGTCACAACGGATATGTCCCCCCCCGTAGCATTCCTCTATTTGGATTCGAACGGTCTGCTACAAGACATAAATGCGGTACCGCTCCTCTTTCACACGACCGACTTTCACGACCGCTCCGTTGCACAACGAGCTGAGGAAGGCCTCCTCCGGTTCAGTATGGCGGTATCAAGGCGGGATGTGCGAAATGTTGCAATGCAGCATCGGAAATTCTGGTGGTTGGGGAGCGAAGGAACTCACTCGTCGAACCTGTTAGACCATGGGAGCATGGGAGCAGTAGTAGGTCACTGTTTTGCAGCTGAGCAGCCGCAACCTATTGCCGTCTTACATAGTTTAGGGTAGTGTGTTAAGGTAGTTTTTAAGATGCAAATAGCAAAAAAAAAAAAAAATTAAAAAAAAGAAAAGAGTGTAGTATACACACTCGTACACAAGTACGAGTATTGCAGCCATCACTTGGATATTGACTGGAATGTGCCCACCCCTTGTGTCGCCTTCTAAATCATATCTTACGAGACTTATCAATTTATGCATGCTGGCTTTCAGCTCCTAGTTCCTCCATGGGGCTCCTAGTTCCTCTCTGTATATTTTCGTTCGTCTGATGATTTCAGCATCACTGAGGCTATCCATTCGATTTAGGAAACCAATAAAATTTGAGGACATTTTGTGAATTTCGTTGATAGCTCTTAAGGTATAAAATGAACACAGTTGGTAAACCAAATTTGAGCCGTAAATTTTGACAACTAACTCCCTGTGATAAATAGTAATCCGCTTTGATACGCCAAAATAAAGTAATCCGCTCGTTATTACATGTCAGTGAAAGCCAACACACGTTTATTAATCAGAATTACGAGATAACACATGTTTAAGGACTTTGGTGTTTATTAATACGGATGCCAATGTTTACCCTCGGTCGTCCTGAAAAACTCGAAATTGCAGCAACCTCCTCCATGGGCTTGAGCTCCAAGCTGCAACAGAAGCCAAATCGAATTGGAATTCATTTTAGAACACACTTTCGTGTGAACGATGCGTTTAAAAAATCCAATGGAAATCCCCCCAGCCTCAACAACACACTCCTCGCAAGGACATACAGTTCAGTTGTCGCAAGCAGTTCCTCTTGCCGCTTGACACATACGGAGGAAATGCGATCATCAGTAACCATATCACTCTAAGCACATCGAAGACGCTTTGCATAGGGTAACATCTTTTGCATCATGCATTCCGAAGGAGTTCTCAAATGTCTATGACAGGGTTTCATACGGCACTTTAGTGCATTTCAAAGAACAGCGCACACATGTGGGATTGTAATGTGCAGAAGAAATGAACAAAGAACAGATTGCACGTTTCTCTGTTGTTATGACAAGAAGCGACGGAAATCCAGATGAATTTTGGCTGAATTCTATTAACGATCGGTCTTAGAAACCATACGCTTTCACAATTTGTTTACACCTGAAATTCTCATACATCATGTCATAGCCGAGCATCGTGAATCTTGTCCAGAGGCAACAGCAATCAGATCCGAAAAGTTCAATGGCAAAACATTTATGTACGCCATTATTCCATCAGCGGGAGGCAACTCTAAATAGGAGGAATTCCTTATTTTTGAATGAATACTTAGACGATGCGATATGCCAATGAGAAGCTCTTAATCGGCTATTAATGCGCGGTATAATCACTTCTGTCACTCATCCGACAACAGGCCCATAAAAGAGCCTCTGTCAGCTCTGGTGCCAGCAATTAACTTGAATTTAAGCACCAATTCGAATCATTCCGCCCATCGAGGAACAATAAAACACCCATCAAGTGGCAACATTTTAATGTCTTTCTCTCGCCCCAGGGTGTGGGAACACAACGTCTATACGACAAAAACTACTGTTTACTACTAGAGCCCCATAATTTGGCACCGTACAGAGGCCGACTGATGAGCGTTTCAATCCGCAGAGCCATGTGTGCTATGGGATCATTGAAAATTTCACCAATCACATGTGCCATCCCGTCATCCGAACGTTGGGCGTTGGGAAAGTCCAATCTGCTCATTGCATGTTACATAGTGCTTGTGTGTGTTTTTTGAAAATATTTTCGGACAAAACACATGCAGACGGCAGACGGAATCATTTCAAAGGCAGCCAAACAAAGACATGAATTCGTAAACAAATTTTTGCGCATAAAACAAATTTACTTCACGTTTGAAACGACTAAAAATACCACGGAAACCGCATAGCTTCGTATTGACTTAATTTTTTCGAGGTTTCCTTTAGTTTTCTGTTTTCTTATTTTTCACTTATTGTTAAATTGAGTTCGGCCAACCACCACTGGTTGTAGCGGCGCAACTGTGATGGTGTCGGCGGCGGCAGAACTCGATCGCTGCGAAACATAAACATCCTGGAGCTGAGTATAAAATATTGTTATGGAACTGTTTAGGTACGCAAATTGATTTCGATTTGGATGCGTTCGCGGGGGAAGACAGTTGAGCCAGCATTAGTCTTTGGGCGGACTTCTTGACATACTATTAATTCAATGCCCAGCCATTAGGTGGCCTTGAAGCCAGATGAGGAATGTTTGCTCAAGACGATTCTGTGACGTAGGGGAAGACAGATAGAGGTCTGTTTTTTGAAATAAGTAAATAATAAAGTATTTCTGGACATAGGCAGTGTTGGTGCCTAATCGGCTTGTTGGCATGAATGCTGGGATTGTTTAAAGATTCCGCAGAATCTGTCAGGCGAGTTATTTAGTCCGTGTAGCAGCATTTATTTTTCTGATACTAAGGCACATGGAGAGAAGTGGATTTACCTGCCCACCTCTGGTGGAGCTGTTTCTCCTCCCGGATGATGTTAGAAAATCCGACAGAAAAGTGCAGTGTTATGGAAAAGAGTGTCGAATATGACACCTAAAGCTTGACTTGAACCATCACCAAAAGCAGGGATGACATAGGTACCACATGCTCGTTCCCTCGTCTATAACATTGAAGGGGACGGCTTAATATCAAATGTTTGAGAATCCAGAGTCAGTGGACGTTACAGGCTGATAGCTGGAATTGACATATAACCGCATTGTTACATCCAACAAGTCTCGTTCGAGTCATTGTTTGGATTTAAACGCACACAATTCCACTTGCCTTGATCATTCAGAAGGAATGTAACGAACAGGGCCACTATGAGTACAGCAAGGATCTTCAAATGTCTTCCTTCGACTTTCACATCATTAAAGATGACCAGATAGCAAACATGTGTGTTTCAGAGATCGGCAGGCGATCATATTTTTGTGACTTGCCATATACTCAAAAAAAGCGGGGCGAGTGTGTACGGCAGAGATTGAGATGCGATAATTTTTTTGGGACTACCTAAACCTACTCACAGAAAAGGCGGTGGAAGCGGGTACCGCCATCGTAGCATAAGCGATAGTTGTGTTCACCATAATCGATTGGATATGTGTCTCTTATAAACTCGAGTACTTGAGTTTGTGCATCCTGCACTACCGCATGTGGATATTTACTTAGCCGAAGCGTTGGTATTTGCGACCGTCTGAGAACAGAACGAGCGCATACACAGCTCAATCACAATAAGAGCAATAAGTGTGGGTAGTGTCACCGAAAGATAAACTTTTTGTCTGCAAGAATAATGCATCGGGATAGCAATGGGAATGGCTGTGGTCTGTAATGATCTTGGTAAAGGATTACAATTATTACAATTTAGTGTTGAGCGCTTGATGCGATAGACGTCTGAGAAAACTGAAATTAATTGAGAATATTATCAGCGGGTTTCGTATAATGTCAGATCATCCACCTTTAGTTACTGAAAAAATTGCTAATTGTGTTTACACCTTGACACAACAACAAAAGGGCAGAAGTTTCATTTGGGATATACTACCCAAAATCTTGAAGGAAGACTGCCGAATTGGAATTCTGCCGAACATGCCGCAGAGTACTTATATACTCAGGACATCAAACAACCCGGCATAAGTGTTGCCAAGCCCTTAAGCAGCCAGAGGTTTTAAAAAATGTTGCAGCAGAAGACAAAAATAACGAGATTGACGTAGGTACAGGTTGGGGTTGACCGAAGACTGTAAGCCATTTTCAGTTATCACTGGTTCGGCCTTCGTAAATTTGGGGCAGTTTTTTTGAATTAAGATAGATGCGACTTATGGAGCAAACGTAGACGTGCATGATTCATTGCCTGGTTCTACAACAATCTCGCGTGAAGTCCAGAAATCATCAGATGAAAAAAAGAAACAATTCAGAAGCGTAATAAACGAAGTTGTGAATAGCGGTGGTGCATCTGCTGCAATTAGTATGTGGTCGGACAATTAAGTGAAACGAAACTTCTAAGGCGTCACATTAAACTTTCAGAAAGATTTAAAATTATTTGATACCGTTTTGGCAATGAAATCAATGAATTTTGAAAGGTTAACCAATGACAATATTTGTCACTGGTTGTATAGTGAATTTGGGGACCAAAATATCGAAGCAATAAAATTTATAACAGACAGAGGAACAAATATTGTAAAAGCTTTGGAACACAATACACGCCTGAACTGCAGTTGTCATTTATTAGCAAATATCTTCCATAAGTCGTTCGACGAAACATCAGATCTCACAGAAATATTAGAGACGTGCAAAAAAGAAATACTTTAAAAAATTTGGAAGAAATTATTCAGAATATGGATAAAACATTTAATTCATGGCATTTATGGATTATTTTTGTATCCACGACGTCCATTTTATGTTTGAGTTGTAAATAGTATTATTTTAATATTTGCATGATTATAGTTAAGCGAAGTGTTGAATTAGCCGTAAAGGTTTATAAAGGATAAAATCTCGTTAATCGCATTCAACTGTCAAAGTTTACGAGCACAGTGCAACGACTTCAACGACGCCGTAACGCAAAAATGCACATTACTCACGCTCTCCTAGACATGGGCTTATGATAAAGAGATCATTGACATTCTGAACTTTGATTGCTGTATCCAATACAAGGGACCAGAATGGCTCGCTGGTGTTGTTGCTATTTATAAAAATGGACGCAGTTCTCATGTAATTTCTCATTCCATGGAAATTAAATATCGCCAAACCAACGCATTAGGTATTGCAATTCGAGATATCGGGGATATATGTGCAGCTGAATTCATTCTGACAAATGGCCAGAGCGTAGTTCTTGTTGTTGTCTGCATCTGTCCTAACTAGTCCATGGATAAAATCATCGACTTCATTCACTTCGCACTTTTGCCATTCGCCGAAGATGGTGCAGCTTTACTGGGAAATGACTATCATCTGTGGCCAATGATTCTAAGTGGCGATTTTAATATAAATTTGAACACGCTTGCGGGGGTAGAGGTAAAAAAAGCTTCGAATGAACTCTAACTCAGAAATTTCCACCACACAAAATGGTACGGTCATCGACCCAGTATTCCAACGATATCTGAGTACATTGCAGTCTCAAGTATACGGTTCCTATTTCAGCAATCATAAGCCCATTGTATCAACGTTATATACTTATAAACTGAATCTGATGACTGAATCCGAATATTTATTCGGCGCGAATAAGTGAATGATTATTCACGACTCATTTTTAAAATAAAATACTTTGTATCCCCGGTTCCTTGTCCGTTCGCATATCATCGATGGGGGGACTCTGCGGTGATAAGATGTTTACACATATACCTCGAGTACGTCCACTGCTCGCTTCTTTTTCTTTTGCATTATTTTTAGTGAGATTTTCTTCTTGATGTTGACGCTCTCGCAGCCAACGTTGAAAAGAAGCGACATGGCATATCTTGCTAACGAAAGAAAAGATCGCTGATGGCTGTTTAGATTATGGTTGTGATGTTGGGCAGAAATATGTCCAGTGAAGAATCAACAGCGTCGATGGTCATGTCAGACTGTGTGGTGACACCATTTATTTTTTTCATTTTGATTTTCCATCCTCCACAGATTAATTCACACACTTGTCTTTACTTATGGAATACAGTAGATTTTCTTTGGACTCCTTTTGAGACTCAAAAGTTAATAACATAAATCAAACATTCACATTAATGTTGGAAAGAAGAACAAAGGATGGACTGCGAAGTCAATCATATCTTATTAATGTCAAGTGTTCACTTGACAAACCTGTCTATGAAAGTAGCTTCAAATCAGGCTTCAAGCTCGACTTTAAATTACTGAATGTCAGCGACGAAGATTTACCTCTTCATCATCTTCTGAACAGCTTGATCCACTTAAGGGGTAGCGGGGATAAAGCACGTACAAGAGATCTCCAGGCAAGTCGTTTCTCCGCCATCGACTCTAACTCATCAGGCGCCTTTTTGGACTCGGTGCAACCACCTCGTTTTGGGTCTGCGAAGCGATCGCCTTAATGTTGGCCTTCCGTAGTCAAGGCCCGCCTCGGAAGACGTGATGGAGCAAAAATTCGCGCCGCGTGGCCAAACCATCGACGCATAGCCCTTTCCGTTCGAAGAAGGAGCTGCTCAATGTTGAGTTCGTCGCGCACTGCTGTGTTTCTCACCCTGTCCCGACTTGTAATTTCCACAACAGCACGGAGAATTCATCATATTCGTGATCTTAT
Source organism: Eristalis tenax (assembly GCA_905231855.2). Lineage (NCBI taxonomy): Eukaryota > Metazoa > Arthropoda > Insecta > Diptera > Syrphidae > Eristalis > Eristalis tenax. Next base: position 57,739,525 of record HG993124.1, read on the forward strand.
TCCTTCGTACAGCACCTAAACTTCATGATCATAGGTGAGAATTGGAGTAAGTACTGAGTTGAAAATTACAGAGGAGACGAATTAATATTGATTTTATTCCAGTGGAGACAGCTGGCTAAAGGTCATGCCAGCTGGAGATGCTTTTTCACTGAAGCCCAGGTTCACCCTGGACTGTAGCGTCACTAGAAGGAAATGAAGATCAGCATAAGACAGTTCTAAACCTTTTTAAGGTAAACATATAAAAAGAAGGCCATTCAATCATTGAACTAATTCGAGAGACTCGTCTGACCCACACACGAATCCGAGCAGGCAATTGAATCACACAAGTGCGGCGAGTCAATGTGCTCACCGCCGATATGGAAACTATGTATTTGAGTACGGAAACTTAGAGTGAATGCTCCGCCCTGTTCACAACCTTGCTTTATGCACTCGGGCAATGGGGGCTGTAAAAGGAAAGATGTCTTGTTTATTTTGCAATTAAAGTTATGCCTGGCAAATATTTAACCACGATCTGGACGTACGTCGTAGCTTCATTTGTGCAGTCAGACCCACACCCTGAACTCGAAGCCTGCGATCAGCAGTGTCTAGACTCTTTTTGTATTCACCGATGAAATCCATAATACATAAGGCTACCTTATTTATAACCTTAGGTAGGTACGAAGGCTGAGGTGTAGCCAGGGAGGCATTTTTAATGAGACATTGTACTGTAATTCGGGTCCCAGGAGGTCCTGTAAATCTCAGGAGTTTGTATGTGGCAGACAATAGAGTCGGTCTGGAGCATGGCATGTGTGGTATGCTCCCTTCCATCGTTCTCATACAACCACGTTTTGCTGAAGTAATTTGTGATGATTGATAGTCACAGAGCAACTGAGACGACAACAACCATGTAACTGATGTTCAGTCTATTCAGTGAAAGAAGGTGTACATGTCGTACAAGTTTTATACGTAGGCCATCTAGAGTTCTTTCACTGTCATACCCAGTAATTGTAGGTCGCATTTCTATTGCGGTCAGTTTAATGGAGCAATGGGTACTATCGCTGTTCGTATGTCTCTATGGCGTACCACACAGCCGAGAGGTCTGGCCGCTCAGTCCTCTCCTCCGAAGACGAGCGACAGGTTGATACACGTTTATTGTTGAGAGAGACTGATTCCAATGCTGCCTGTTTGTGAAGATCCTAAAATGAGAAAGTGGGCCTGAACCTAGCTCATGCGGTAACCAATCGTGTTGTTCGTGCTGTTTCTCTCACACGAGTGGATGTAACCTTGAGTAGCTTTTGCTACACTCGAATGTTCTTTGAGAGACTCGAATCGGTGGAGACTTGAATTATGAAAACTGTTTTCCACTTCAGCCTTGACATTGAACTCCAGAGTGTTAAAATGGCATTCAATTAAATTCAGTCGAAGTCAATAAACACACACCACCACTTGAGGTGGCCAACTTCCATGACCTACTTCCAGAAACCTCCACTGTGCGACCTGTTTTTGAACTGGGCTAATTACAAAAATCAACAGACGATTAACGATGATCCTCTTCAAAGATCATAGTTCGCGGAATCAAAAATCACTTAACACCCCAATTCAAGGCAGAACCAGTCGAACGTGCCACACATCAAACAGTGCACAGAACATCAATCAAGCACCAGGCACAAAACAATTTCCTGCCGCAGTCAACTGTGAATTAATGTTTTCTGTAAACACCTTCAAGTTCATACACACACTCGCTCTGCCTCCCTCTCTGACGGAACCATTCATTATGTGCGTCCATCCAAGACGGTCGTACGCTCTCGATAATACCGTTTCCGACGACTTTGAAAATTCAATACCAATGCTGTCCCGGCCGGTCCCAGCCACTGCCGCTTCCGCCAACTTGACAAAGTCTATTCCAAATTTTCAATTTCGTGAAAATTGAACATCTTAGCGAAGACCGAACGAATGTGTATTCAACTCAAGAACACTCGCATTTGGTTACGATCCGTAAATACTTTGCGCCGCTAAACAGGCGTGGAAAATTGATTTCCTTTGCTCATCGCGTGGAAGTTTTCAAAAATATATGTGTAATTACTAAATGATGCTCGTCATTTCAAAGAGACTTTCTGTCTGTCATTCGGGTTGTTGGAACGAAACGAAGTGATTTTCTGTTGAGACATTTCGAAAAACCGACAAGACGACTCGTATTTCAAGGGCTTTGGGGCGACTGTTTACGTATTTTATGTTTTTTGCTGTCTTACCTTTTAAATGTAAATGAATTCTAATGAGTTCGGAAGCATATCTGCAAGTAGAAGAAGAAAAAATGAAAGATAATGAAAATGTATTTTTAGACAAAGTTGAAAAAATGTGGGGGGTTTTGAAAAATGAGAATAAAGTTCTTAACTTGAGGACGACAGCTGTAAATATGTACATATATTCTGTGCCTGCCTCCCCGCCTTAGTGGGACGAATTTCGAGAGTTCTTTCGACCGTGCTTGAGGACTTCTCCACTATCTGAGAGACGGGGATATTTGTCCTCCGTAAGCGAAGTGAATGCCCATGTTTGTTCACCACAGACATAACTTGCATGCTCGTGTGTGTGCGATGTAAACATCCAATAACTTACCGAACTCATGGTTGGTCCAACAAAACGCGGAGAAACTTGTGCGAAAAAGCGAAACTCATTAGGAGGACACGACATCACTGGGATGATGCTTTTGAGAGCTATTAAACTAAAATGTTTTAATGAGCGACCGTCGTCTTATGACTTCTGGCTCTATTTTGTTGCACTTCACAGCTGTTCACCGGAATGAGGTAAATGTCATGTGGATGAAAAATTGTCCTCCTACTTGTGCAGTGAGTTTGTTTGTCCTCATAACACAGTTACTGAGGTGATGAAACTGACACGTTTCATTTGTTCACACTGTATTTGAATATTGAAAATCCAAAAATGGTGGGTTGAGGCCGGTCACAGTGTAAGGCCGTTTCTAATGGACTTCTTTCATATACCTTCACACCCAATCATTCTGGAGAAGATCGTGCAAAACGTGGCAACACTAGATGCACAATCTTCCAGAAGTCCTCTATGAGCACTATACGCCGCCGATGACATCGACGTGATTGGAAGAACACGGCGAGCTGCGGGCACATGAAATATATGCTCTCTTCGAGGAAAAACATGCAACATAGACGTCTTGGACAGTGGGCAACTATAACTGCGGGGTAGTTAAAGATTTCGTCTATCTCGGCTCAGCAGTGGACAGGACGAACAACAGAAATAAAGCACAGAATAACTCCTGCCTACCGCTGCTTCTTCGGGTTGAAGAGGAAACTGGGTTATTCAGCAGTCTGTCGATGGACCTAGTTGACTGATTGATCACCTCAGACCTCCTATACTGCGCAGAGGCGTGGACAATCTCAAAAGAAGTCATTGTTCTCTTTGGGACAAAACTTCTGCGTGCGATCTTTGGCGATATTATCTGGAGGAGACGATTTAAGCACGAACTGTTCAGCGACATGAGCCTAGCCTGTGGTGGCTGGGCCATTTACCAGCCGCATGGGCACTTAGCTCCGACAAGAAGAGTGTTCGACTCCCAACATGTGTCCTCTGTCGGAAAAATTTCATATCGTTCCGTAAACCTAAACATGTCCATGTCCATACTCCATATAGTTCTCAGTTCACAGAGGTACGAAAAAACGAAGGAAAAGCCACATGTTGCAATTTACAAGTACAAAATCTACACAAGCCACACATCGGACACACAAGCACACGCATGGAACCACACATGGTGAGCACCTGACAGAGCCAAAGTGAGCTTGTCAAGGAGGATCTCGTATGCTACATGACGAAATCGGAGAGCGACTGGAAAAAGGTCTGCTCCTTCGCAGCTAAAGTGAAGAATGCACTAAGAAGAGCTGAAGCTATAAGAAGAGCCCACGTGTGGGCCTCACAGACCTGAGCATAATTGGTAACCAGCTCCGGTAACCTTCCTCCCCTGCAGTTCCGCTGGGAGAGTGGTAGATGTGCGCAGAGGTGTTAGGACGTAGGCGGGAACAAAAAGGAGAATAATATCCCGAGAATCGTTCATGCTGATAGCCAGTATCTTTCACATCCATTGGCACAAACCATAAAAACAAAAATGATGCACACCTGAGTCAGAACAATGAGCGGACAAAAGCGTGTATCATAAGCCCACACATATATTGGACATGGACATGTAGCTCATTAAATACAAAAATCTTGGATGTAAGCACAATTATCCATACTTCACAGTCACACACAAGTCAAACTATAATACATGTTTTGAACATGTCAATCGAACCACATACAGACATCCTCGAATTAGGAATAACATCAGCAACAAAGCACTCACATGAGCTACACATGGATTTATGTGGCTTGTATTGGGTATATACCTTAATTCGTGCTTCGGTTTGCTAAGAGATGGCGTAACTTGTATTATTCCATGGGAACAGGCGTTGGAAACCTACTGTCATTGTACGTCATTTCAGTATATGTCATTCATTTGAAGCGTACAAAATAATAATTTTGGTTCTCTCAAATATGTCGAACTTTGTGCCTGAAAAAGTGTTTTTGCGGGGAGTTCTTCTTCATTACTTTAATATGAAGAAAAGTGCTGCCGAAAGTCATCTTATTTTGGTGGAAGCTTATGGTGAACATGCGCTAGCTAGTGATTTTGACTTGGCCAACCGGCCCAATCAACGGCAAAGCCGAATATCCATGGCGCGAAGGTAATGCTCTGTATTTGGTGGAATCAGAAGGGTGTGCTGTATTATGAGCTCCTAAAACCGGGTGAAACCATCAATGCACAACGTTACCGAACACAATTAATCCGTTTGAAGAGAGCAGTAGCCGAAAAACGCCCGGAATATGTGACCAGACACGGGCCAATAATTTTTCATCAATTCAACGTTCGGCCCTATGCTGCTAATCCGGTTAAGAACTATTTGGAAAACAGTGGATGGAAAGTTTTACCCCACCCGCCTTAACCTTGCCCCTTCTGACTACCATTTGTTCCGGGCGATGCAGAACGCCCTCACTGAAGTACGGTTCACATGATGAGTCATTCTTGGCTGCCAAGCAGGCGCAGTTCTTTTGGGATGGGATCCACAAATTTCCAGAAAGATGGGAAAAGGTAATAGCTTCAGATGGGCAATACTTTGAATAATGCTTTTGTACATGTCAAAATAAAAAAAAACCGCACGAATTAATTTATAGACCCAATAGAATATGTAGCTGAATACCGTAGCATTCTAAAACTGTGAACCACCACCACGTTGGAGCTTTGTGTAGCTAAATCTGTAGCTCTAGGGAAAAAATAAATGCAATATTAATTCTAGTGCACATATTCTAAGTCAGCTAAGAAACGTAAATAACATGGTATTTATTAAAGAAATTGGGTTTAAACAAGCAGTGCCACTACGAGAAAATACATGAATTTCAAAACTAAAAGAAAGGGTAACTTTAGAGCTCTTTATCTCGCATAAAGCTTGACATAATTCTTGAAATAATTTTTGGGAAAATATATACCAGGATATAGGCCACATCTTTTCCGCTTTTGGACCACTGTGTGCCGTCGCGTGTTTCTTGGACAGGTTAATTGAGCCTAAAGTAAACCCGATTACCAGAAATTGTGTTTCACTTGAATTCATCAGGTACTCACGTTGATGGTATTGTATATCCTTATCATTCTTAGCCGGCTGCCAGCTGCCCGCTATTGTTAGTCTACATCAATCGGAAGTAAGAGTTTTCATTCACCATCAAGACGTGGCCACAACATTTTAAAAGAATTTCCTGCCCTCCAATGGTCGAATTAAGAAAATTAAAACCTATCAGAAACCACAATGCGTTCACATCGTTCGTTTCGAACCCTCTGGGGAGAGAAACCGATCTCCTAGTGCTTAGCTCACAACAAATGACACGAGTATGGCCACACAAAGCCCTTATAAGGAATAACATGAATGGTGGAACATGATGTCCACACAAAGCGATTACAACAACGACCTTCCATCCTTTCAGATATACTTTATTCCATTTGCTTGCGTCAAGCAATGAAGCCTACCATCTCCTGAGCAGTCATGGTGCCCAATGTTAGGTTTCAATCTCAGTAGAAATTCCATCAACCAGAAAACTAACTCGATTCCCAGAAAATAGCATTCACACGAATCTAGTCTGCCTCCGCAGTCAATTCAATTATTTCTGCAACCTTTTACCCTCGATTTGGGTTCAATGAAGTACACACAGCACATAAACAGGTCCCGTAGCGCCACCAGCTTGCCTTGAAGACAGCAACGAGATCTGAAAATCATTTAACGTTTCCATCCCCCCTTCCCAGGCAGTGGCTGTCTTCTATTAAAAATCGCCCCCTTCATCGTGCCTCCCCCGTGCAGCCGCGCGCCCTGATATCTTCACCAATGTGAGTGTATCTGCAGGATATTAAAACTGAATTCAGACAATAAAAAGGCCGGAGCGTGCTGAAACGGCACTCATACATCTCCATACACACGTACTGCCTCAAGCCCGAAGCCATGACGAGTGGCAAAAAAAAAAAAAAAAACAAAAATAAAACAAATCAAGGTGTCACAGTCTGCCTTGCCATGAATGCCTGCTCCGGGGACTCAGAGGACACAACAGAGCGAATTGGAAGTAGGTCCGTGAGGGTGTGTTCGTAGACACACATTCTTGCTGTTTGGCGATGTAAAATTTTATACTGCAAATTCATGGCCACCAACGGGAGTGGATATCTTTTCACGAGAACATCTCCTCCTCCTTCACATGGATGGGTCTTCACATTTATGAAGGCAAGCCAACCTCTGTATGTAAATTAGGCTCGTTGAGTGGGTAATCTCTAGGACATATGGCCCACATTTTCGATGAAAGCGAAAAAAACACAAGAAATGGGGGAGGTGCCTGGTGGGGTCTCCGTGTGAATGGGTGGCAAAGTCGCGGGCTTATCTAGAGTTTCTTGAGTTTCTTGTGACGGTGGCACCTTTTTTTTCGGTGTCGGATAGGCGTGGAATCAAATTTTCGAGAAAAACGCGTGGAAATTATTTTCTGTGTAAGCTTCCCCTCTACTCATTCACACGGATCATGTGGTATTTACTCCGAGGACGGATCGGGAATCTGTATCGGTGTCTATAACTGCATAATTTCACGTGACAACTTCACACTTGTTTTTCATTTTATTGGGCAACTTTTCCATTTACGCTTGCTTTGATGCACTGTGGGGGAGGATTTGGCCGTAGAGGGGATTGTTTTCAGGGTTGTTTGAGAGCCTTGCTTGGAATTGCGATATCATCTCAGTCGATTTCAGATCTTGTCGTCATTGGTGCACACGGCGAAGGGACATGGCTTTCCAAACGGAATGGACATTTTGGAGGCATTTACAATCGCTCCATTTACATTTTCAGATCAGCCTTTTGTGAAGAATTGAGGGGCGCGCGTAGAAAATAGAAAATTGTCGGGTGTGAGGTCAGTCTTTAGGCGTCGTAAGTCTTCATTTTGTCAACATGTTCGTAAACAATAAAATTAATTAATACAAGCCATATTTGAATTGGTTGGGAAGGGCTGGTAAGCGTGTCCCAAGCATTTCTTTAGCAGGTCGTAATGGTTACATACAATACACTTTTCTCGAAACTGAGCAAAATAAGTTTGATCATTCAGGTTCAAAGAGCTTACTAGACGCTCAACCAATCCATCCCTCTTCACTGCAGAAGGGAACATGTGCTGAAGGAGACAGTAACAGATAAAATCTGGTTTAAAGGCACCAGATGCCAATCAACCAAAATAATTTGGTGAGGTGTAGCCCCAAACACTTCAAAATGTTCATCAGCATCATTTTCAGACCCGCATGCTCCACTAAAGGGGTCGCGGAGGTAAACCACGCACGAGAGATCCCCAGGCAACTCGATCCTTGGCCATCGACTCTAACTCATCAGCAGTCAAGCCCAAGCGTAACGAGGCCTACCGAATATTGGCATCACTGAGGCCGCTTTCTATGCAGAGAGTATTCTAGAAGGAATTACGAATGGTCTCTGCAGGATTAGGAAGGAGTTGTTAGTCAGACCTGGCACTGTTCAGCTCTGTCGCTGCTCCAAATACATGCATTTTTAATGATCTCTGTGATCTAAGTCACATCCCAGTGAAAAAGTTACATTGAGACTCGCTAAAACGATGTGGTAGTCAAGAACAGGATCAGCAGTTTCCTGGATTAAGTGATAGATCTATGCTTGGTATGACAATCGACCGTTGAGTTGAGAAATCAATACTCGCCATTTACATGTTGAGGGTTATCACGTAACATTTTCTGTGCTCTATACAGAGCGTCTAATTTTAATCATATTGGTTTCCGATCATATCGGCGCGTAGCTCGCTAACACAAAATATAATGTTACCTTAAAGGTACCTTCTGTGGCTTCAAATGGCGCTGGCGTATTGGCATAGAAGAGTGATCCGAGGTATTTACTAGTAGTCGCACGATCCAAATCACATGTCAAAAAGTACAGTCAAATTGCTCACCGAACCAGTGGCGTAGCGTGGGATGGGGCCGCCCGGGGCAGACACAACTTACGCCGCCCCTAGTCACACAACGGTCTCAACATATAAAGTGTGATTTTTTAAAAGCTATAGGAAAGTTTTTTTTAAAAAAACACATAAATTTCAGAAAAATGCATGAAATCTTTATTTGAATCGATAGTACGGTCCATATAATTTAATGTTTGAAGATTATTTCATGCAAATGTTGACCTTGACTGCGCCTCAAATGGTCCATCCGCTTAGTCCAATTTTGGCATACTCTTTCCAACATTTCGGCCGGTATCTCACAAATAAGTGCTTCAATGTTGTCTTGCAATGCGTCGATTGAAGCGGGCTTGTCTGTATAGACATGAGCTTTAACATAGCCCCACAAAAAATACGAGTAGTCTAAAGGCGTTAAATCGCACGATCTAGGCGGCCAATTGACCGGTCCCGAACGTGAAATAAAATGTTCACCGAACTCGCCCCTCAATAAGTCCATTGTTGCGCGTGCTGTATGGCATGTGGCATGGCCAAAAAGATAATAGCTAAAAAATCACCCTTTACCTACACAAATGTATGTTGGATTAGGTTGAAGTGGCTGACTGCTGTACGGAAAGACAGCAGGCACACTTAAGCCACCATAGGTCCATTGTGCTTCTAGGAATACCTATTAGTGGTTTTAACAAAGAAGATGGCTCACACCTATGCTGCTTAGTTGAGCTAGGCTTTCAAAATAATAAGCTCCCAGCAGTCTAAATGTACGGGATGAGAGAGCATTGCAGTTGCATACTACTTAGTTTCTTCCTCATCCTCTTCTCTGCAACTTCTGCAGAAGTCGTTGTAGGGGAGGCCTGGTCCAGAGGCGTAAGTTCCTATGCTTTGTTGTAGCGCCAATGAGAGTTCTAAGACTAGGTCTGCTTAATCTAATCAGACTGAGCTATCTCTTAGGGCAGAGCGTAGGCCAGAGTTGTCATGCATGTACGCATGCCAATAAACTTGGTGGTCGTCTGTTCAGATACAGCAGCATTGGTAGTTCCAATAGAAGGACGCGAAGATGAAGGTGGCATATTTGGCGCAATGGGATACAACTAGGCGCAATGGGATACAACGATTTTTCACCATTATGACAGTTAACTAGCAGAGTTCTGACAGATTGTGTTTTTTGTTTGCTAAAATTGTCCTTACAATGTCGAAGTAAAGGCATTTCGCTGTGAGCCCAAATTGCTTCAGGAAATTTCAGGAGAATAAAAGAATCTTAAACGTAAAGGAATTATTAAGAAAATTCAAAAGTCGATCTTTAAATATCTGCAACTTCCTGCTTCTGAAACTCTAGCCTCGTCATCAAATGTAAAATCTCCAACAGATATTTTGACCGTCGACTGTTGACTTGAATTCAGATTCAGATATTCTGTCCTGAACTAAGCACCTCGTATTCGATATCTAGTACAAATCTAAGAATAACATGAACTAGTCCAGAAGAGCGTACGTTAGCACGACAGGGGCAGCAATGACCTGCAGTAATACGATCCACTAGCCTTGACCGCGTTCCAGTGCAACTCACATGTATTGCCGATCAAGTGACCACGCGAAGAAAGGTGGTCCACCAGGGAATTGCATCAGCCAGCAGAACACCTGTGTCAGCATGCGACCGGCAAACGATGGAAGGTGATGAGGAAATAATTTTTTTTTTATTTATTTAACGAAATAAATTAAATTTGTAACGATATTTCGGACTTTGTTTTTATTTTATTCGTAAGTCGAACAGTTGGGCCAGCCTGAGAGCTGGTGTTCGCGATTTTTTTGTGGAATCCCCTTCAGGGACTCCTTTAAAGCAATTGTTTTGTTACCAAGAAAAGCCTGCCAGCTTAGAGAAGAAACACGTACGTACAATGTAGTTGCATATCAGTGAGCATTCAACATTCAATGCCTGATTCCTTACTGTGAAGTAGCAACTTTGTAAATAAATTTGTTGAACTGCACCGAGCTCGTTTCTAAATTGATTCTCGTTGATTCACGTGGTAATGCCACGCACCTTTCTTGCTGTGGCGTTCATCTGGCCAAGAACGGCAGTTTTATTTACTAACATACCCATTCAACCGCGACATGAGCTTTGTTCCTAAGTCTCACTCACCAAAATATGGGCGACGTTGGCATGAGCCTAAGCACTCAAGTTGAGCGTCCCATTGTTCTACCACGAGTGAATGGGACCCACAGCCTTACATAATAATACTAAGGGTGTTAGAACAACCCGTAGAGGGCCATGGCATAGCATCTTCAGCTCATTTTGCTCGCACTGGGAATCGAACCTGGGCGTAGACTCAGTGCGTAGAGTAGGGGTCGACGTACCAACCCACAACGTCAAGGCTTTATGCTGACTCTGAATATCCGATTTTGAGAAACTTGTTCTAGAAATGGAGCCGTAAATTGTGGAAGCTGAGTTCGGGTATTGAACAGAGATCTCCCAGGGTAGGTGTGGACGCTCCAAATGCTCAGCGATATTGCCGATGAGAGACTTGCCATCTCCGCCTGATCAGGTTGTATGATCGTATTGGATTGAGTTTTACTTTCGGCATGGAATGTCACAATATCGCGGCACCAACATGCGGGCTTAAATACTCCGCCGTTTGCTTAAGATATAAGCTATAGTTCACAGAAGTTTTCGAGTTGAATGTGAATGCATCCAGAGACAAGGCTCCTTAGATTCCTTGGATTTTCTTGGATCGGCAATCGAAATAATAATTGGACATGTAGATTCTTAAGGTAGACGGCTTTACATTCGCTCATCTACTATGCTTCATTAAATATTCACTTTCTAAGGTCACGAGCACGCTCATAAATCGTCAGCTTATATAGTCTCTTGATTCGCGGAAGCTTCTTAATGACGGGCGGTACGTTTTCCGCAGGAACAGGTCAACTGCTGATCCGATATGTTATCTCAGCAAATCTTTTGCACGAAAGCAAGATCGTTGCGCTCGATGCCTCAGAAATGCATTTGACAGAGTTTGGCGTCAAGGTTACTTGTCGAAAATGCGTGCATCGATGAATCTCTTCTTCTATAGATCTCCAAGCGTATGGTAGTCAGACTTTCAGTAAGACCTGAAAATACTGGTTTTCACTGAACCACACAGATTGGATATTTCCTACTCTGCAAACCAATAGCCGCCGTGGCGTTGTGCGTATGTGCGTCGACCCCTACGCAACTTAATCTCGCTGCCTGCGGTCGATTCCCGGCCGGTATGATACCAGGTTGCACGGTTCCAGCTCTTTCGATTCACTGACAATGCTCAGAGAGTATAGCCATCTAGAAAAAAAAGCTTCTCAAATTGGCCGTTCGGGGTCGGCATGTAGGTCCTTTTCACTCGTGTGACAACAATAGCACTCACAACATGAGTGGTTGCTGAGAAGCTTCAAATTCAAGAGTTCCTACGTCGTAGAGAACATCAGCTTACTTTAATTCACTCATGTTGCCTACGGTTTTATTTCCTCCACGAATGATTAACAAGAAGCTCGCACCATTGATCAGCAACTCCTGCTTAAAAGGGGGAGATTTCGTGCTTCTTCTTCAACAACTCATCTCCACCTTGATGACTAACGCGGATGCCTTTAAAGAAACTCCCATCGCACCCCCACATTGATTTGTGCTCATGTCGGTAAGCAGACATAAGCTCCAGCGTGGATATGACTTATCACAATATTTTACACATGCTACTGCGTAGTTAAGTCCCCGAGATAATCATTCACATGCCGGAGGACATAAATCGCTCGGTAATGTCCCACGAATTTGGTTTAAATGGAGATTACATCACGCTGGGAAAGGTTTTCGAGCTCGTGAGCCAAATTTCTATTGGTGACCTGCCATTTATCTCTCATGAGGCAGTTCAGTGTACCGCTGGCATTCCAATGAATTTATGATTATAATCAAATTTATTGCCAACGGGTACTGGGACTTTATATGGCCTTGGGATTGGCTTCCTCTTACATGGGTCACATGATACAGAGTAAACCGAAAGTACCTAAAACCGATGATTTTGAGTCTTTGTTACTGATGACATATTGCTTTTGGCCTTTCCCAAGCCTGGGGCTCTTCATATTCACCCGATTGTTAATAGTCAGATGTGTCCCAGCATTTCGTATATCGATGACCCCTCTTTTCGACATTGCACATATGCTTATAACACACACTCATCGTTGTCATAACAGAACATTGTGCCATAGGCACACATGCTGTCAGGATGGCTCGTCCTTACATCGAGCTATCTAGTAGACCAAGGGGGAATGGTCTATAGCAGATCTCTGCTCGTGCATCTACCTCTACGACTGGATTTGGCATTATTGGCCTCACGTGGTGGTTAAATGTGAACCCTCGCTGTAGGGTACAACTTTCTATGGGCCTTGTGGGCAACTTCCATTTCTAATGGGAACGTGAATTCGGCCACCGAGCGCGGAGTGAATCAGTAATGACTATCGACACATAGAAATGAGGGACTGTTGAGTTAGGCTAGGCCACTTAGGGCTACAAAATGGAATAGTTTGGCTCACTGAGCTTGCATAGTTATAAAGCTTCGATCGAGTCTTACTAACCCGTACCAACTCAGCATTAAAGAATAGTTCCACAATTGAAACCGACGTGCCTGTTCATTTTTGGCATATATTCCAACCACTTTTTTAGTAATTGATTCAAATAACACATGAAAGCGCGGCTATTCCCAATCGGAGAGCAACCCCTCTAGGGTATTCGCCATACACAGACCATCCACGAAACCCCACAAAAAAGCGCTACAAAAACAAAAAAGCCGCACATCAATAACTTCACACCTTCAGAAGTGTGAGCGATGTGAGTATTTTTTTATTTCGACGCTCTACTTATGTTTCAGGCCGTGGTTTTCAACTGCAAATTGAATTTAATACCCAATGTTTAAAGTAACAATTTCTGTGTGTTCAGGTAAGGAAACCTTTCAGGAAATACGAGAATTTTTACGTCGTTCGTTGGTACTGTTGTTCGATAGGTTTAAGCAACACAAGGAAATGGGTAAGTAGATGACCAAGGTACAATAGATTTTCATTCTTTTCGTGTGCTTAGTTTTATTCGCTTTTGCAGTCCATCAGGCGAAAAGGAGGAAAGAAACTTGTGAATGTGCTAACTACCCTCTCAAAGGTAAGGCTGCATGCTCGACTTTCGGCCCACTACTCTGAGAGAGAATTGCCCGGCTGGAGAAAAATTCAGTCTGATCAAAACCGCGAAACCCGAAATAATATTAACTAAACAAATAAATAAATAAATAAATAAATAAATAAGTAAATAAATCAATAAATCAATCAATAAACAAATAAATAAATAAATATGAATTAATAAATAAGTAATATAAAAATAAATGAACGAATACACAATTTGTTTCTTATACATTCAACTGATTTGAAATTGCTTAGGGATATTGCAAGAACACCGACTAAGGAAATAGATCTTTTACTAAAGTGTTGTCAGAATGTCTTCATCGGACTTTAAATTTTTGCGGACTCAAAATTTTGCAACATTAGACCTTTTATGTAAAACCTTCGTGGAGAAATACCATGGGAGGTTTAGCATCATTTTTAAGAGTTTATTTCGTGCTTTCTGTAACTTTGCCATGTGGCACTTTGCGCAATTACCCCAAACATGGCATCCATATAGAATTATGGCTTGAAATATAACCTTGTGCAATATCATTTTGTTTTCAATTGATAACAGTGACTTTCTGTTTATAAGGGGATATACAAGTTTTGTACTTATATTTATTTTGTTCAGCGTTTGTCTCACATGTTGATGAAACAGTAATTTCGATTCAAGATGAATTCCTAAGTATTTCACGGAGGAACTCCATTCAATTGATACATTAGCCACTCGCAAGTGGTTGGACGGAATGTAACATGCTTTTCTTTTTCGAGTTAAAAAGATAGCTTGCATTTTTTCCTTATTTAACTTTATTTTCATAAAATAGCTTATGAGTATTTCCAGCGCAATGGAAAGATTCCTCTCAATAATGAGAGGAAATTCATGCACAACAGTGTCATCCGCGTAAATGGCAATACCGCAAAGAGGGATATTAGGTATATCTGATGTAAATACATTGTACAATATAGGCCCAAGGACAGAGCCTTGAGGAACCCCAGTATTGAAGTATTTTATTTCGGATTGTACATTATTAACAGAAACACTAAGAGATCGATTACAGAGGAAACTTTGGATTATTTTACATAAATAGTACGGGAAATTGAAACGAATCATTTTAAAAACAAGACCATTCTTTCCCCTTAAAATTTTTGACAACCATTTTTTATACCTTTTTCTACTAAATTGACGAATCACGTTATTTCGTGAATAACTGTCAAAGAGCCTCTGAAATTCGTCGATGGACTAGGGAACACTCAGCTGTGAAGTTGGGCATCTCTATCAAACTTCATTTCTGGTCTGCCTGTACTTGGTTCAAGAGAGACTTCAACTATACTGAACAGTGTTGGGACTTCAGAAATCGTATGTCGAAGTAGATGAAAAGAAAAAGAGAAGTAAAACCAAAATGATCGATTCATTTTTTATAAAAAGTAGTTTTTTCGTAGCAGTAATGCAGAAATGCAGTATTTTAAGTGCAAAGGAGTTCGAAGTAGATTGCCAACAAAAAAGGGTGGTGAAGTGGAAAAGCGAAGCAAATCTGCTCCTATTGGAGCAAAGACCGAACACTGGAGATACACGCTTTTCCGCTTCAGAACACAGAGAACTTACATACATAAATGAAAAATTTCGGCTTCCTTTGTTTTTCCATGCGTTCTTGTATTTCACCTTCTTTTTCAACCTTCCTTTCACTATATTTATATCCTGTTTAATTTAAACTCGCTAAAGTCTTTCACGGCAACTTTCTTTGTCTCCCTAGAAGACTCTTCTCAATGAAACCTAACCCCGGTGATGTTGAGATCTGTGCAAAAAATACTCCCTTCTACGTGTGAGTAGGTAAAAAACACGTAAAAAAAGGTAAAAAGAAACGAGACACTTTGCAATATCTGTCAAAACATAGACGCAGATGGACTAGAGACGATGCGCTGTTTTCGCCAACAAAGTAGAATTATTTTCATACATGCTTTCCAAAAGAAATTAGAAAAAAACCGAACGTTTTCTGGAGCACCGCGAGCATTCATCACCCTTAACATTCATCTTCTGTTTTGAAGCTCTCCAACTTGAATTAGTTTCCGTGGACTTTTTGACTTGTTTGCCTTTGTTACGTTTTTTCGACAAAAGCATAGAAATGAGAGCATAAGGAAGAGCATATACGCAGTAGAATAGAAATAGAACACAACCTGCAGTAAAACTAACAGCCAATATAGTGACAAAAAATATCAGCAGCACTTGTCATACTCAACCAGTTCAACGGTACGATTGAAGTCCAAAACAAAACTCAAGCACTACAAGGAACAATCGTCAGAAAATTCGTCAACGATACCGTAAACATCAATAATCAACAATATGCTCCACAAGAATTGGTACACGAATTCTCAACAATCGAAGAAGGAACTATAGACAAGAACACCTTACCCGAATAGAAATAGCAAGGACACTCATCAAATAATAACATACAATAGCAATAGCTATAACTGGAGATTAAAAAATGAAGAAGAACAGCCCAAACTAACCCAATGCCAGTACCACAGTCGCAATAGCCAGCCAAAACAACATCAGTTATCCAGCATTCTCTCAGAGATATCCAAGAATATACAACATATGTACCGAGGAAGCATCATTTTAAGGAGGGACGAGTTACGGCAACGCAATATAATTCCAACCAGGTAGCATGTACCTTTGACTTCAAATTGCACAAATCATCATCAACGGTGTTCGAAATCATAGCCAACTGTCTTAGAAGTCTAGACGCCATCCACGGTACCATCTCTTAATTGCACAAGCACTGTCTAAACGATTGGAGTTGTTCATTGGGCACCCCTTCCGAGCGATCTTATTCTTTCAGTCATTACACAACAATTTCGTGACCCTAGATGAGAGTTAGAATAAAAACTGACTTCAAAACCACTTGCTTAGCTTTGATACGCTTAGCCTTCCTGAGTGCAGATCTTCCATGCTCCCCAGACCAAATTAAGCACCAGTACGTGATTGCCAAGTAAGAGCGACTCGACTTCGAGCGGATCACTGACATCCTCCTGTCGCCACCATTGAGGGAGAGTAAGGCAACTGTAAAGATTGACTACTGCAGCTGTGGGTTCAATGAGTCATCACACAAAATTGGTTTTTGGTTCAAATCCCAGCCAAAGCAAAGTGAAAATGCTTCTATCCGGTTTTCAAATCTGGTCCAGTCATCATTTGTCGTTGGAATCAAACGGCGCTACCCTGGATTGGTCGATCAGTGGCAGAACGGAAATGATCATTGATGCATCTCTCTGTATTCAATCACCCCGATTTTGCCTACAGTGTAAGAGCACTGGACATGCAACATCGTCGTCTTTGGCAGAGCGTCATAATGGATAACTTCGCGGTGGTCAAGGACTTCGTCTAGATCGACTCGGCAGTAAATAGTACGAACAACATCAGCACCGAGATCTAACGCAGAGTAACTAATACTAAACGCGCTATGGGCTCAAGAGGCAATTGAGTAGTAGAGCCATCTCTCGACGTACCAAGCTTACTTTATATAAGACCTTGATCCCCCCAGTCCTGCTGGTAGTCGCGGAGGCATGGACAATCTCAAAAGCGGATGAGGAAGTCCTTGGGCTCTTCGAGATAAATGTTCGGCTTGCGATCTTTCGCCCTGTTTGCGTTGATGGACGAACTGTACGGGCTGCATAGCGACATGAGCCTAGTCAGACGTCCACGGATCCAACGTCTAAGCTGGCTGGGCCATATAAAGGGGACAACTCAGGTCCGGCCTAAAGAGTCTTCGACTCCGAACCTGTGGGACAACGCCACAGAGGACGCCCGCGTGTAAGTTGGAGCACCCAGGTGGCGAAGGACCTCAACCAACTGGGCTTGTCTCACTGGAGGCAGCTAGACAGAGTTCGTGAAAGTTGAAGCGGATTGTTGGTTAAGGCCCAGGTACCTCCCGGACGGAAGATGACGTAAGAGCACTTTTTCAGATTAACTGAAATCCAGAATTTATTAGAAGTCATTATTTCCAGTGGCACAGCGCGATAGAGACTAATACCTGAGCGAACATAGAATGCGCATCTGGCAAACGCTGCTTGGAGACGCTTGTTGATTGACGCCCATCCCCGACTGAAGAGCGACATAAACCCAAAGTTATGCTACCAAGTGGACGAGTGGCGCAGTGAGTTGTTGCGACGACAACTACACCAGGAATGCCAGGAAAGCTCAGTCACTGAATTTACTCTACTCCACCTCTTTCAAATCACTAAAAGTGCTCAAGGTGATGGCTGTTTAGAAAAAGCTCCACCAGCTAAGACTGTGCATGAAACTGAACGTCGCCCTTCTTGACTGGCCAATACTAGTGGCTGCTGTAGAAGCTGTAACGCCAAGATCCCCAGAGGCGATTGTGATCAACCATGTATTAAATTATTTTGTTTTGTTTATGAGAAGGCGTAGACAATCGAGCTGTTTAATGACTAACGATGTCCCTGGCTGGTATTAAGGAACAATAAATAAATAAATCGGCGCATGGGATCTCGTACATGAATAGCAACGAGAACTGGCTTAAAGGCTCAGCCCAGAGGGCCGTCCTCCCATCCAATGAATCATCGGTGTTAAGATAAGTGAAGAGTTTATGATGTCGCATGGGCTCCAAATCGAAAAATCTCTGGTTCGATGGACAATTCGTTATCATTGAGTCCGATTGTTTGACCCCCGATAGTCAACCACTCAATCGGAAGAAAATATCGCAAGCTAAACGTATTCCTCTAAATCACCATATCATTCGACAATCCACTTGACGTCTTAAGAATTTGGTCAGAAAAGCGTACAGCGCTGTAATCCGAGGCAGAATTGGTCGCGGCTTTTAAAACAACCACTTGTTCCGGGCGTGAAATCAATTAAGACAATACGACGAATGGGCAATCGTTCACTAGCTACGGGTGTTCATACGGAACATAAAACAAGTTCAAATGTGCAAATATCGCATGAAGGGATGTGTACTCAGGCATCCGTGTGCACATGTGAGAACCGAAGCTGGAACATGTAATAAAACACAAATACTCCAAAAGTTGATTGTTTGGAAGAAGACCAACAAGAACATGCTCAGCATTTTTGTACATTCACCAAAAGTTTCATTACATTCGCAAGTACGTCGTGTAAACAGCCTAATTAGGCACAATAAAACATCCTTACACATAACTAAGGTTGCGGGTACATGCCGCATTAACGTGCTCTTTCATGTCATTTTACGTGACTTGATTGTGTTCAACCAGCTCACGCAGCTGTTGTGAAAATGCTTTTTCACGTTTTCTCAGGAATTTCTCATCTCCTTTCTGATTAATTGCCGTAAAAGTCAATTGTCTTCTGGTTATGAATCTGCAAAACCTCAGCTGTGTGTTTAACTGCGAAGGAGTTGGCGGGTAGAAGATGCGTTAACCATGGCGATGGTGAACACGTGAGGTTGCATTTGTCTTCTTAATGAGCAATCTTGCGCCACATTTTGATTTAAGTCTCTTTCATAAAAGAAGATGTGGCAAATTAAATCCGAGAAAGCGGGAGCGTGAAGCAACGCTTGAGGCCGATTCTTGGAATTATTTTCTTCGTTTGAAGGACAAGTCATCCATTCCATTGTTACAGCTCGCTTAGTCGCCATTCTAGAATGAATGACAGCTTTGAGTTGGAACTTGATAGTTGCAGAGAGCAGTCGATAACAATGTCGCAAGGTTGCTACTCAATCTTGATGATGATAGATGATAATTGCGGTTACTTCGAGTTAGACGCGGAAGAAATAGCAATATTGAGCAATGTAGTACAGCTGTAAGGCATAGTCGGATGAAGGCGTAGCCGATGAATATCTGTAGCGTTTGCCCCGACCACAAGAGGGGAGAGGAGACGCTATCGATCCTAGCAACGAACACGGAATATGTTTGATCGCCTAAAGACGTTTATGAACAATCTCATAGGTCCTTTAAAGTGTGGCTTCAGGGTTGGGAAGTCCCCGGATACCGCACCTGACAGCCTGAATAGAGAGAAGTCACTCCGCCATGTCCACATTTACATTTACAATTCTCGATTTACAAGACTAGCTACTCTAGGTCGGTAACCTATTAACCGATACCTTCACGCTAAAAATAAAAGCTGGGAAAAGGCGCTGTGCTGTCAACCATATTCTTTGGTATGGTTCTTGTGAAAAAGCCCTGGGGAAGAGAGCCGTCGGTGGAGGTTTGCAAGCATTTAAACTAAAGCGGCAAGCAACGCAACGCAGCTATTGAAGTAGTAACAGCCAACCGAAATATGTGCTGTCTTCAAGCACGGTTGCAATGACCCGTTACAACTTCTCTAAAAGAGTATAAATTTTCTTGTTAATAGAAAGGAAAACTACAATCCCAATCAAGCCAATGAAGCTCTAGAACTTAACAAAGCTGACCTACGGATGCTATGTGGACCACAACAGGACACCGAGCATGTGATTGCCACCTCCATTAAATGGGCATTATAAGTACAGAAATCTGTAGGCACAGTGGCCAGCCGAAATAAACTATGGAACACCTACTAATCGAGTGCCAAAGAATTCCTTGACAAAGATTTAAAATGATGAACAGAACATCGGTAGCCAGCGTCTGTTTATCAGATATCCAGTCCAGTCTGGAGGGAATGCTGGTGCAGAATTTCTTCTCGAAGATAGCTTGGAGTAGTAGGCGGCCGGTGCCGTTGGGGAGAAAGTTGAATTCGTTTAGAATGGTTGAGCGGCAGAAGGAGAGTTCGGACCACAGTCGGTGTGTTTTGAGTCTCAGGCTGCCACCTGCTTACTGAAGGTTTCCAGTGGTGGAAGATGGAGGAGTATATTGAGCGCATCTGCCGGAGTGCTCTTCAGAGCCCCGGTGATACACATGCAGGCCAGTCTTTGCTTGAGTAGCGTGCAGTTGATAGCTGTCTGTCCACCCAGTGTCCATACAGAAGTGTCGGTCTGAAAATTGAGATGAAGCTCCAATGGATGATGCGTGGTTGTAATCCCCATTTGCAGCCTATGGCTTTTTTACAGCTGAACAGGACAGGTGAAGCCTTCTTGACCCTCTCCTGGATATTGAGTTTCCAGCTTAGCTTGTTGTCGATGATGAGAACCAGAAATTTCGCCCTGCGGTTAGTTGTAAAGTGGTGCCGCACAGCGTGGGGGGTCAAATTGAGGGACTTTGTACCTTCTGGTGAATAGTTTCGTTTTCTGGGGGTTAACACTGAGGCCGCTTCTGTCTTATTGAGGGCATTCTGCATTATGTCTGTTAAGGTAGAGACAAATTTTGCCAGCTGTAGCTATGGCAACAACTTTACATCCAGCCTCTTCTGGTATTAGGAGCAGCTTATTAACTGCTACGGCGATAGTACACCACCTTGTGGGATTCCTCTATTCACTCCTCTGCGGATCGTAGCATCCCCCAGATTAGAGTGGATTACCCTGCTGGTGCTGATGAATGGAAATGGAAGCCACTAAGGCTTTTCCGCAAGAGAGATGGCCTTTGGTTCGATGTTTTTGAATGCACCTTCTATGTCAAGAAATGCCACAAGGGTATATTCATTGTGCTGGAGAGATTTTTCAATTGTTCCTATTAAGGAATGTAGGACTATCTCTACAGACTTGCCCTTATTGTAGGCATTCTGCGGAGGGGAGAGTCTGCACGGAGGGATTGTTTCTTGATATATTGATCTATTAGTATTTCCAGGCTCTTCAGGAGAGAAGTTCAAGAAATCCCATCTAGAAAAGCCGTCAAATTTCTGAAGGCACACTAGATCAAAGACGGGGTTGCAATAGATTTGTATGGTCACAGTATTAGTGTACATGTGACACCCCGATTTCTTCTTTCCGTCCAACTGGACACAAAGCCAGAAAACGGTCACCGTAGATATATCAGAAGAACTTGGGCCGTGGTACTACAAAAAGCTACAGAGATTTTGAGACAGTGAACCCATTTTGGGAACACTGTGCCTCCCCACTAGGGTCAATAAAACCGGAAATGGATGGTCGAGTGTTGCATCCCGACCAAAATCGGCATCAATCAGTGGCAAGTTGTGGATTTTTTTTATCATCAGATGTGGTACGATCTGCGGTCCCAGCAATTTTAATTGGCGAGGTAAAGTGTTCTTCCGACGATATTTTGTGTCCGAGCTGTGGCTAACAAGTGTGAAGTTATAGCCGAGCTAACTAATTTACAGATCTTTGTCAGGAAGATTGCTGCCAGATACGCTGGCAATTACAAGCCAGGTAACCTAACTGGTCGCCTAAGAATACTAAACTCGATCCCTAGTAGACACATGTTTTGTACAGCGCCGGATATCATGGTCAGGTGACATTGTATCGGCAGGTATTTTGAAGTTGACATATTGAACCGCGAAAGTGGACCAATGGTGTCCCAGCACTCGAAGTCTGGTTTGGTACACGGACGTATCAAGGTTGGATTCTGGAGTAGGGGCAGGAGTCCTTGGGCCCAACATGAGGATTTCTGTATCAATGGGATCAAGTCGTTAATCAGAGTTGTGTTCCAAGTGTTCCAAGCCGAAAGTCTCCTTCACAAAGGTATCAAGGGCGCGATAAATCAGATATTCTCAGACAGTCAAGCAGCGCTAAATGCAATCTCGTCCAATCTAATGGACTTCAAAACAGTCAAGTGCTGCGATGATGCCTTGTAATGATGATGCTTACTTTGCCATACACAGCAAAGTGAAGCTTGGCTGGGTCCCTGGACACAGAGGGATTGCAGGCAATCGCAATCTCGGGAGAGCTAGCTCGGAATCTGCGTTCATCGGTTCAGAGCAGTACTGCATTATAAATTGGACGGCAGCGACAACTCTGATTAACGAATGGGAAAACAACCTTCGCCTGGACCAGTGGACATATAGTCATGGTCCTAGGCAAACCAAGAGATTAATCAGGCCTTATTCACATAAGGAAATACTCCATCTCAATGAAGGTCACTTAAGATTCCTATCGAGCTTTTTACCGACCACTGCGGCCTGAAATATCACATTAACAGACAAAACCTGTGTCAAGACATGGCTTGTTGGCTTTGCCTCGAAGAGGATGAGACTTCCGAGCTCATCTTGTGTAAATGCATGGCAATGATCTGGTTAAGGAAACGGTTTTTTCTTAGGATGATACTCACTTCTGTGGAATTGAAGGATTCCACTAAAAAAAGACTTTCTATCATTCATGATGGAAGTGGGATGTCTTTTGATTTAACTCCAACCCTTTCGCGGTGTCGTTGCCTACACGGCATGGGTTGTACAAGAGGAAAACCAAAATCCTTCCACCATGGCACCGTCCAAACAATCAGCTGTGAAAATGTTTAACAATTTACGAAACTTGCGTTGATTTGGGGAAACAATAGCAAACTCATTCTTCGACGTAAAGGATTCGTTTACGCTAAGAAGCGGAAGTAGTTCTTGAAGTTCTAAAAAATACTGCTTTTTAAAACTAAATTATAATTTAAAACAGAATAATGCATAAAAGCAGTCGTTATTCCCAGAGTCCCTTAAAAAAAAAATCAACAGACCTCCTACGTTCACTTTAAATTTAAAACAGAAAGCGTTCACGCGCCGCTCCTCCACAGGGACACAAAAAGTAAACGAAAAGTGGAACGTTTATGTCTTTCACGACGCAGTGATTGCCATAACCACACCCAACGGGGTCATTTGCTCCAGTCGTTACGTCGTGCGTAAGGATACGCGTGTACAAGCTATTTTTTTTGTCATCGAACGAAATGATGCCTATTATGGTTCCACGGGGATGAAACAGGACCCACATTTTAAAGTGAACCAAAGTAGCGAATTTATTTTAATTATCCTCGGCATCTTTCCCGTATCAGCGAATCCAACGTCGCAATGGCACTCAATTTATGTTTGCCTCCCATTTGGAGCAACCATGTCCCTTACCGTTAATTAGTTGACTTAATTTCCCGTCCAAACGATTACATTGATTTATTTTCATGGTTTGTTCTCATAATTTAATGAGAAATCCGGATTTTTTCTTTTCTGTTTTTTCCCATGACTTTGCATTAACGTGACACATTTACGAGCGGAGCTACATCGCCTCAGAGTCTATTTTTGGCAATTTGAAATGGATGCTTGTCGAAATGGCTTTTGCGGTGGGTGATGTCCTTGATGAAACGCTCCCATTACCACATGCATGACTAGGTGTTGTTTTCTAACCTCGCTGGGGGTTCGGTGTGCCTACGATGAACGCAAAATGTTGATGAAAGAGGGGAGCAGACACTTGTATCTATCGGCTAATTTGTGGATTATTTGGACTATGAAAATCGATGTGTTAAATTTTAGTAAGACGGAGAATTCTGGTTTCAGTGAGGATCTCGAATTAAATTTATTGAACATTTGCAGTGACATTGCAGAGAGGGCTCCGCTCTTTCCGCTTCTCTTCGATAGTTCAAAGATAAGAAAAAACAAAATAAGCAAAGAACATAAATCACGCTATACGCAAATAGGGTTCGCTCTGCTCAGTGTCCTGATTGTCTGTCGACCCGTTGCAGCGTGGCTCACACATATAGCAATGCAATATCGATTGTAATTCTTGACAGCATCCGATAAAGCTTTCTGTCAAAGCCCATTAAACATATCACATATCCTTATACATATAAAGGCTCTTGGAATACCGAGTTCCACAAGGTTGCTCTTTGTTCTACACAGACAAAGAACAATGGTGTGAATTTGCCAGATGCAGCATCATTCCAATGCACGCCAGCATAGGCCAGCATAGGCTAGTGTCAGTTAACACCGATAACTACGAATTAAAGAAAAAGAGAAATAAAAAATAAGGCCTGTGTAAGCAAGAGTCACAGAATTGGTCAAGACTACTTTGAAAGCAGACGACTGGATGATCCAGTTGGTTAAGTACCTGCCCTTGGTTAGTGGGGTCCTCGATTCGAATCCCAATGAGAGAAAAGTTAAAACGCTTTTATCTGGTTCTCATCAGTCAGCATTTGCCGTTGGGATAGATCATTTGATCCCACTATACTGTAGTATTGTGTATGTTTGTTAAAATACAGATATTGATCCATCCAATGCCGAGATGTTTTACTGCACTTTTCACATTTAACGGCCGTCCCTGCGGGTCAACTTTGCCGGATTTACGCCAGTTTGTGT
Source organism: Eristalis tenax (assembly GCA_905231855.2). NCBI lineage: Eukaryota > Metazoa > Arthropoda > Insecta > Diptera > Syrphidae > Eristalis > Eristalis tenax. The sequence goes on from HG993124.1 coordinate 57,764,294, forward strand.
GAGTATCCCATAATGTCATGTACAACGGGAGCCTGAAAGCTGATGAGGATAGTTTGGCACTTCTTCTTTGTTTGGCGCTACAGTCCGGGGCGGACCTGGGTCTCAACCAACAAGCCATAATGTCATGTACAACGGGAGCCTGAAAGCTGATGAGGATAGTTTGGCACTTCTTCTTTGTTTGGCGCTACAGTCCGGGGCGGACCTGGGTCTCAACCAACAAGCCTCTCCGATTGGCCCGGAATCGAAGACTCTTCTTGCTTCTAGTCATCTAAGCGTAGGATCCCAAGACGCTTAACAAGGTGCTTGCCGCTGTACAGCCCTTACAGTTCATGGGTGAATCTTCTCATCCAGACGCCATCAACACAAACATGACCAAAGATCGCACGCAGAACTTTTCTCTCAAAACGGCCAAGAGCTTCTTCAACCGCTTTCAATAGCGTCCATGATTCTGCGCCAAAGAACAGGAAAGGGATGATCAGCAAGACAGAGCCGAGGTAGACAAAGCTCTTAACTACCTCAAATTTTCTGCTGCCCATTGTAATGTTCTGCCCGAGAAGTTGTGCGTCCTTCCGTGATGACAACATATACTTTGCCTTTCCCTGATTCACTGCCAGACCCATTCTAGCCTCTTCCACTTCAATGCCAGCAAACACCTTATTGACGACTAGCTGTTGACGGCTGCAGTTGAATGGACTTTTGAAATACCGTGTCTCTGGTGTTGACGTTTGGTTTCGCACGATTTTCTCAAGTACGATATTAAAGAAATCACATGACAGCGCGTCGCATTGTCTAGGGCCTTTTTTTGGCATTGAATGCCTCGTTGGATTCATTGCCGACCTTGATGGAGCAGCGAAAATTCTCCAATGCCATCCTCCACAACCTGACAATTTTGGCAGGATTGACAAATCTAAACATGGCTCGTCGCTATACATGGTGTCATAAGGCGGCCTTGAATTCGATAACATTTCTTGTGTTTTCAAGGACATGTCCTATTTTGAAGATTTGATTGATGGCGCAGCGAAAGTTCTCCATCGACATCCTCCACAACCTGACGAGTTTGACACCAGTGACAAAACTACACATGGCGCTGTCTGTATTATGGCCTTGAAATCGACGAATATGTGGTGGGTGTCGATATGCATCAGGTCTTTTCCAGTATCTGCCGTAGTGTGAAGATTTGGTCGATGGTGGACTTTCCAGAACTTATTAGATCATTGACGAATGGTTTCAGACGTTCACACAAAACGGCAGAGAGGATCTTGTACGCGATGTAGAGGGGACTGATCCCTCGAAACGGTTTTCCTTACTTGTGGACCGCACAAACGAAGCTGAGATTCCACTCATCTGGCATGCTTTCCTCCGACCATATCTTACAGATGAGCTGGTGCATGCGCCTAACCAGTTCTACGGACAGTCCGTCCGCTCCAGCGGCTATGTTCGACTTCAGTCTAGATATAACCGTCATGACCTCGGGGGACGGATATCCTGTTCCTCCTCGTCCAAATCAAGTGGAACATTCTACCTGACAGCGGAATTTGTGCCGGAATCGCCGTTTAACAGCCTGCAGAAGAAATTTTTTCCAAATTCTTAGCATCGACTGCGGCTCTACTACTAGTTGTCGATTTTCGTTTCTGCAGGCTTCGGTCAGAGGTCTATACCCTCCGGATAAGTGTTTTACCTTTTGGTAAAGCTCTCGGACTTCCTTCGTGTTGATTGAAGTTTATAAGTTAGTTAGTTTTATGTTAGATTAAGATAATGTAAGCCAGTTGAGCAAAGACAAGTTTTTACCAGTTTTTGCCTCTTCGCCAGAGAGGCAAAAAGTAATTAAGTAATACAAGTAATACTGTACAAATTGTACAAGCTTCCATAATGTTGTTATTTACTTAAATTCATATTTTGTTCCTCTAGTACAATCCACGCCGTGTAGGCAACGACACCGCGAAAGGGTTGAAGTTAAATCAAAAGACATACTACTTCCCTCATGAAAGCTTTTGTAGTGCAATACTTCAATTCCACAGAAGTGAGCACCACCCTAAAAAAAAGTTTTCCCATTCGTTAATCCGAGTTGTAGCTGCCGTCCAATTGACAATGCAGTACTGCTCTGGACCGATGAACGCAGATTCCGAGCTAGCTCTCCCGAGATTGCGATTGCCTGCAATCCCTCTGTGTCCAGCCAAGCTTCACTTTGTTGTGTATGGCAAGTGATTGCAAAGCTAGATTGGGCGAGAGTGCCTAAGTGCTGCTTGGCTGTCTGAGAATATCTGAATTATCGCGCCCTTAATACCTTTGTGGAGGTTGTGTCTCGCGCAGATCTCGTAGGTATGGATTTTGGCTTGGAACACTGTAGGACTCGACCTCATTGATACGGAAATCCTCGGGTCGAAAGTCTCCTGCCCCTACTCCAGAATCCGTCTTTGATCCGTCTGTGTACCAACCCAGACTTCTAAGGTCAAAAGTACGTGCAAAGGATTTGATATGCAAATTGTGACCCGATGTGCTCGAAGAGTGTGAAAGCAATTCGAACATGCTCGCTCATGAACAATCTCTCGCTGTCACCATGCGCTGTAGTTGCACTATTGACTCCAGTTCAGTCAACGAGGCGATTATTTGTAAACGAAGTTGTATAAAGGACGAAAACAATAAAGTATGAGGCGAGTGCCAACAACTAACTCAACCCAAACACACGCTGCTTTATTTACTTCGGTCGGTCTAAAGCTAAAGTGAGGACACCAGTGGGAAGGTGGTACTAGTTCAAATCTAACAGTAGCCGTATAGGGTTAGTAGGTCAGATGTGAGAACGTTTGGTTAAGTCAGATGAGATAGAATTTTTAGAAGTATTATTGCCTAGCATTTAAGGAAAATGAATTTAAATAAAACAAAAATGTAAACGAATCGTGTTTCCACATGGACGAAGTGACGGTGGCTACCACAAGCCATGACGACCGAGATATCGAGTGGCTGCGTGGTTATGTAAACTGGCCTCAGAAGCACATCCATTTTCGTAGTTTGATTTCTGGGTTTGCGTAGAAATTTACGAAATACTATACAACTCAGACCGCGCCCCACCATATTTCATAGACATCACTCGTCTAACACGCATTCACACCGAACAGAGCCAAATGTGTTCTCTCCCTAAAAGATGTTCAACGAGCGCCATCAAAAGGACATCCGAACTCAAACAAAGATCGTTGGAAAGTTTTTAACCGCTTACTGCGAGATCGCAAGAAAACAACAACCACTCACCATTCACAAGCCATGACGGGCAAACAGCAGAATTGTGTAATTCATCTACAATGCCAAGGCAAATATCCCACTTCACATCCTGGCAATGATGATAATGTTTATGATACGAAAAGCATTTACTGGCACACCATCAGCGCCGGGCAGCCCACGCAGGGGCTGCTCCGCGGCCCTCCTCCGTGGCGTGTGTCCCTTATGGAAGTCATTGTGATAATTCAAGTGCATAAGTATCCAGAACGCAACAATGTTTGAAGCCGTCTCCACTTGTGCTCCTTAAAAGCATCACATCTGCCAGTGGCTCCTGTGTGTGAGGATCCTGATGGTTTTGTAATCTTCTGTGTGTGTTCATGAACGACTTTATGATGGCTCTCCGGAGATGGTGGTGTAATTACTTGTTCTCGCCATTGACGGCATGCCTTTGCCGTATGTGGTACATTGCGACAGTGTGAGCATGGTTTATAGTAATGTAATGGTAGCTAACGGCTTTCTCTTTTAATTACATTCGGTCGTTAGTCGTGTAATTTGTTTCTCCTCTCTTTCGTTGTTTGCTCTTGTATTTTTCTCTTGGAAGCCTCGAAAAGTTCTCATGTTTGGTTTTGTTCTTCGGACCAGCAGCGCAGCTGAGGGATTGGATGTGTGTTACAGTACATGAGATGAGCTGAGAGCAACAAAGACATAATTGGATAAACGCAAGCAGCTGTTAACGGTGGATGGGTAAGGACGAGTGCTTCTTTGGAACAGCGAATGTTCATCTGGCTTTGAAATTAGCTAAAGTGGAGTGTCTTTAGGGGGGAAATGTTACTTTAAACTGTTCCTGGCTGGTTAGGCTTGGGTGACAGATTTTAAACTTACATCCACGTAGTGGGTTAATTTTAAGAAGTTGGCTTTGACTCTTCATCGTCTTCTCGGACTTAGGGGTTGCCCCAATCACAACGGACTCACATACAGGACACAGAAATCAAACATACAGGAAACAGAAATTTTGAAAAGTGTTAAGCTGCTGATGTATTGCGTTACACTAAGAAGCTCCTTGGATGATTCCAAACTGATTCGAAGTACCTTTGGCTGCTGATTTTTTGCATTACACTGAGTAGCTCCTTGGATGACTCCAAACTGATTTGAAGAACCTTTGGAAGTTAGGCATAAAAGGTGGCAGTTTTATGTCTTTTACGTCGTCATGTAAAAGTTGACCAGCTTTAAAATTTACCATCAATCGCTTCATAGCGAAACAACGCGCCGACATATGTAGTCCGGCTGTACATTGAAAGTTGTCGCTCAGTTGTAGTGGAAAATGCCGTGGCAAGGTCAGACGTTGCTGACAACACTATTTGTCGTTTGGTGTCGAATTTGGTTCAGCACCGGGCAGCTGAAGATTAATAACATGGCGTTCATCAATCCCAACTCGTTCCAAAGAACTGGTAGAAGTGGTAAGAGGGAGGGAGTTGCTAATAACCCACATTTGTTGTATTGTCATCCAGCACAAGAAGAGGATGTCCTCAAGGAGGAGGACATCTACAACCTAGTCTGGTTGTAGATGAACTTCTGGAGAAGCCACGGCATCAAACGTCAGGCACATGCTGATGATATAGTCATCACGTCCAGAAGAAGGATGGAGGAGGCCTTGTGCGAATATCAATAAAGAATGGTGCATGTCAGCTAGGCTGGATCTAAATCCGACAAAAACCACCATGGTGCCTTTCACACGAAAACACAAACTGGAACGACTAAGACAAATTAGTCTGTCAGGCACAATACTGGCTCCAGTAAAAGAGGAACAATATCTAGGAGTTAGCTTGGACAGCAAACTCATCTGGAAAAGACACACAGAAGAGATCACCAGAAAGGCGGAGCGTGCTTTAATGATTTGTAGAAGCTTAGCCCGCAAATCCTGGGGTTGTAGTCCACGCATCTTGAGATGGATGTTAGGCCAATAATCACATAGCGTGGTCCAAAAGAACCGACCTGATCAGTGCAAGAGAGACACTCAACAAAGTTCAAAGGTTGGCATGCCGCTGTATTAAGGGTAACTTGCCCAACTGCCGCCATGGAGGTGTTATTGGAGCTAACTTCATTGCATTTAGTTGTTGCCGAATGTGCAAATAAAACAATCATAAGAATGGCAAAAGAGGGGATAGGAAAAGACAGGTGCTAATGCACTTTGCACTAGGCAAAAAGCTTCCACTCCTGGCCATTCCGAAGGATGCTGCGATCAGGAAATTAAACCTCCAAAAGACTCAGCACCATAAATGACTGAAGCAATGACTCCACAGTCCTCAGGCTGAGCAGAAATTCGGTGAAATGGTATACAGGTGGATCAAGAACTGATAAAGGAACAGGGGCAGGAGTGTTCGGACCCCGAACAAAGTAAAGGGTGATTTTTTAGCTATTATCTTTTTGGCAACACTGGTTTAAACATGGGCAAACACGAACCCATGGGCAAACGCACCAGCATCATTCAAGTAGAAGTCTATGCCATAGACTCGCTCAGATCAGTCTTAACAGGAACTATACCAACTACGACATAGCAACAATGTCAGACAGTCGTGACGCTATCCTGGCACAAGACTCTAATATCATCAAACCTAAGCTCACGTGGGAATAGCTACAGAAGCTTAAGACGCTGAGCAGGAGTAACAGTCTAAAACTCTGCTGGATACCTGGTCAACAGGGATACAAGGCAACGAAATGGCCGATATGACTCCCTCTCTAAGAAAGGAGCATAGGAACCTTTTATAGGCCCTGAACCATTCTGCGTTGTAGGAGATCACGTCATCAGAAGATTTCAGGGAAATAGAAAGAAGGAACCGGGCAGATGTCTAGAACAACGCTCATGGCGTAAAGCAGGCCAAGAAAGTCTTGGGGCAACATAACCGGAAGAGGTTTGAGGCATATACCAGAATGGGAAAAAATAACGTCCGTATCCTAGCACGCTTCCTAACAGGGTGGGAAGCCTCATATGCACCTAAGGAAGGCTCATTGAGCACCTAAGGAGAGGTCTCTGCATCAGAAGAAGGTCTCTGCAGATTCTACGGAGAATCTAATAAAATTCAGGAACATGTACTGGGATGTTGTGAGGCACTAGCCCACAAAAGACAAAGATGGGCAAGCATGGCAAGTACCTAATATCAGAGGAAGAATTGAAGTCACTGGAACCAGCTCTTCGACCAGCTCCGACCAGCTCCTAAAGGAAACTGGCTTAGCTTTATAACCCTCATTACAACTCTGAAAAGAGCTGCATGAGAGGGGCGCTCTTTAGAAGACACAAAGGTATGAATAGGGGGCACACTAGGTCGCTTACCACCAACAATAATAATAATGTATTGTCATCGCTTTCTGCATATTGGCAAAGAATATTGCCAACAAACCATCTACACCGCTTCAAATACGGCCGAGCAGAGCTATGCATGAGCGGGTTTCACTTCCCTTCACATTTCGTTTGGAATATTTGTATATTTCGAAAATTGCAAATGAATTTTAAAAATTTGGAAAATCGAAATCTTGGAATTCCATGATTTTTGAGCTCGAAAATCTTGGACGCAATTTTATGTCAAAAAATGTTAAACATAAGATAAATCTTGGAAATCTGGCAGCGCTGGTATAGTGCGTTGGTTACATTTAGCTTGGATTAGGACCATAAGACTACCAAAAATATGTTTTGTATAGCTGTTGGATGGATCTCGATGAAAATTACGATTATGTGTGTATCCTCACAAGCATGTTAACATAGCCTTCCTGGTCTTAAGTCTTCCGTTGGTTATAACTTTATGTAGACATTGCATCCAGCACAACAAAAAAAAAAAAAAACATGTGAATTATATTCTGTCAACCGCGAAATAAGAGCATCAAACGCTTAAGTTTGTTCTCTTCAGTCAAAAAAAGCGCGCGCCCTTGCCGTGACGTTCAACTGCGGGCCGACTCAACATACAACCGCAGAAATTTCTTCCTGTGCATGGATATATCATGCAGTACACACAAGCATACTACACTTCCACCCCACTTCGAAGTTCGATCTGATGTATGGCGGTTTAAGGAAAATTTTGCGCTAACTCTTCAGCACATCTGGCTGGGTTTGCCTATATATAGTCAAACAAAAATATATGGATTGTATGCGGATTTGGAAGCGCACATTTTTGCGGTAAAGGCAAACATTTGGTATGCGAGTTTTGTGTTGAGAATAAAAATATCACGAAACTACACATGAGAACATGTTCTCTTCAAGGCATTTTAAAGCGAGCTGGGTGAATGTTCGTCACCCATGTTGGCATACTCTTTCCAACTTTTCGGCCGGTATCTCACGAATAAATGCTTCAATGTTGTCTTCCAATGCGTCAATTGAAGCGGCTTGTCTATATAGACATGAGCTATAACATAGCCCCACAGAAAATAGTCCAAAGGCGTTAAATCTCACGATCTAGGCGGCCATTTGACCGGTCCCGAACGTGAAATAAAATGTTCACCGAACTCGCCTCTCAATAAGTCCATTGGTGCGCGTGCTTTGTGGCATGTGGAACCGTCTTGTTGAAACCACATGTCATGCAAGTCAAGCTCTTGCATTTTGGGCAAAAAAAAGTTGGATATCACCTCACGGTAGCGCTCACCATTCACATATACGTTACGATTCGCATCATCTTTGAAGAAGTACGGTCCAATGATGCCACCAGCCCATAAACAGCACCGCACCAAACTGAGACTTTTTTCTGGATGCATTGGTAGCCCTTGCAATGCTTCTGGCTGATATTCACTCCAAAATCGACAATTCTGCTTATTTACGTACCCATTGAGCCAAAAATGAGCTTCGTCGCTGAACACACCATAAAATGGAAGAAGTGCGCGATGAACTTTCTTAACGGACTAACATAAAATTCAATAATTTGCAAGCGTTGTTCGTTTGTAAGACTATTCATGGTTAAATTATAGACCAAACTGAAGATGTTTGACAGTGAAACAAAACACGAAACATGCGTCAGCTGTTTAAACCAGTGTTGCCAAAAAGATAATAGCTAAAAACTCACCCTTTACAAACACGTTTCATGCCCTCCTGATTCCAAATACACAGGCCGACATAATTCATCGTACGACAGATAAAGTTCAAATATTTTCTATAAATGTGGATGAATGTCTTTTTCTGCATTTATAATCTCAATAGCTGATTACATTTTATCACCCATGTGTACCTTTGTTTTCTATCTATTACTCCAGGAAGTCATAAGAATTAATTAAAAAAAAACTACTGCTTTCTGTTCCAGTTTCCCTTATAATTATTTAATTTAATTTATTTATTATTTATATAAGTTATTTATCTTGTACAAAAATCATGATATTCTTGAATCAGTGTTTAGTGTATAACTTCGTGTGCTCCGTACTTTGAATAAACCAGACTTCCTTGCAGGTGTCTTTAAGGATTTTCAAGTGGTAGTGAATTTGTACTTGAATGATAAGAAATGATTGGCAGAAATTGCTAAATGCGTTGGTAAAAGTAAATCAACCATTCAGTATATTATAGAAACCTATAAAAATACAGGATGTGTTGAGTACGCGAAGATCAGGCCGTCCACGGAAATTAACCGCAAGAGATGAAAGCGTCATTACCAACACTGTTCACAAGGAGCCAAAAACGAATTGTTCTATCATAAAAAACCAAGTCTCGGATACCTGCAACAAAGAAGTCAGCACGCGGACGATCCAAAGGACCCTAAATAGACAAATAGATATTTTGCGAGAACACCAAGGAAGAAGCCGTTGATAGTGCAGCCAACCAGAGGAAACGAATGGACTTTGCAAATTTACACAAACGCGATGACGTGTCTTTTTGGAAGAAATTGTTCTTCACTGATGAGAGTAAATAGAACATTTTCGGCCACGATGGTCCATCGAAAGTATGGCGAAAGAATGGCACAGCATTGGAAATAAAAAATCTCCGCAGAGCAATTAAACATGGTTGAGACAGTCTAAATCCTGGCTGGATATTTCAGCAGGATAATGACCCTAAGCACACAGCTAGAAAAGTCAAGGAGTGGTCATTGGACTATGCCTCGAGACAGTTGTGTTCTCCTCCAAAGAGTCCAGATTTAAACCCCATTGAGCTTTTGTGGGACTTCCAAGAGACACAGCTGCACAGGCACACAATAGCTTCAAGGGCTACACTCAAGGAAGCTCTGCTAATAGAATGGGATAGTGTACCCGAAGCTGGTTTGTCCAACGCCTCAAATCCCGTGGAGGTCCAACAAGCTACTAGGAACCTACTGCGGTATAAAAACCCATTTTTTTAGCTGAAGTACGATGAGTTTTGTCGTGTAAAAAGGCCAAACAGTGAAAACTGGATTTTCTGTTATACGTAAATAATCTTTGTTTTTCTTTACAATTCTGAAATGTAATCCATTATTTTACCAAACATGGTTGGTACTGAAAACGATCAGTTTTGAACGTCGTACGATGAATTATGTCGGCCTGTGTATATATATTTTATTTTGCGTTTTTTCCCTTTTTATGCCAATAGTGCCTTTTTGTTTGCCTTTTTCTGTGCTTTTATATATGATTCTCAAAGATTGTTCGCTAAAAAAGTTGTAGAAACATCCGAGTTTGAGTGAATGTATATTTATGCAAACATTGGATCTTACTCACACTACTTACTACGCATAGCTAAAGTTAAGGATGCCAACGGCACTCTCTTCTCCAACTCTTTCTTGACGATTGCCCGGTTTCGTCAAGACATCATGGCAAGCTCGCTAGCTAACCAATGACCGAGTTAAAAATACCAGCGTCCACTTGTTGTTAAAATGAATCACGACATGTGAAGACCTTGGACACACCTCCACTTTTAGTAACTTGAGTAACTTTTAACTGAGGCGTAAGGCGGTAGTTTTTCGCATTAATTAATAGCAACATTTTGTATTCACTCAATCGGAATGTTTTGTTAACGACTCTTGGAAGTCAGTGAATAGGCAAAATAAGATTCATTCATCCAATGCGTATGTTATAAAGCATGTATCCTTAAATTCGCAAGAACACAGTCATTTAAGGCGTTTCCCAACGACCGAAATTTCTGGGAGCCCACTCCTCGACATAACCTGGCATACTTCAAATAAAGCCGAGTCATACCGTTGAGTGCACCCACATGCTGTTCCGATATTTACTCTCCGAGTGGAGTTCATTATTTTTACTAGATCACAAAGTTTCTTGTTAGGGTAATATGTTTGCATTTTTACTAGTTCCTGGGTACAAAGAGCACCCCGTGGGGGATATCCTCATTTTCCACAGCACATTACCGCCCCCCTCCTACATTCACTCCACTCGTCGCACGGCCACTGCCGTGGTTCTCGCCGACTAGGCTAAGTGCCTAAGATACAAGCACATCTATTCTTTCTGCTTGCATCCATCAGGTAAAACGAAAACTTTTACTCACTTCCTCTGTGCTCCTTCCTTCTTCCTCAGTTGCATGACGAAGTTTCTGAAATAATTTCCTCGCCTTGACTTCTGGCCTTACTGCGACGGGGAGCATTTTACGACCGTACCATCTTGTTACCGTGAAATGTGACGCGCACGGTTAGGTAATTTCCGCGAGACCATTTTTCATGGGCCCCCGCCTTCGTCAACTTCATATCTTAAAGTGATTTACAAGATTATTCATATTGCTCGCTCGCCTTAGATATTCAACTACAAGAATGACGGCGAGTGTAACAGAGGCATGTTCAATCACATGGTCGGATTTGGAAATTTCATTATTGCCCGCGAGTCGAACGGCAGCGTACGAGGAGTTACGATGCAAATATGATGTTATGGTGAATGAGGTGATAAAGTTGGAAATACGACCATGGTGGCTGGGTGCGACTAACGAGTTTTTGTTGCTATTCCAGCAAGGAGCTGATGTCGCTGGCATTAGTTTCGTGCCTGCGCTGCATGTGCGGCATTCAATAATGTACGCACCGAGGGGGAGGGCCATATATTTGCTCAGGTTGTTTATGAACTCTAATGAATTTTGCCTGAGTGCAATCTGCGACTTGGGGATATTGCTGTTCTCTCAAGCCCTATCGGCATTCAAACAGTCCTTCCAGCAAGATCGATCATTTGTTGGGATTTTTGTGAAATTGATTTTTCACTAAATTATTAAAGTCTTTATCGGGTGACGTTCTGCAAGTGTTGTCTGTGAACTTATTCTCCTTCGACTGCAGAGGACCTACTTTCCCGAAGGGGAAAGTGCGAGACGGCTTGCAGATTGGTAGACTCGCTCAACTTTTTCAGTGAATTAAAGGATAAATACCACGAACAAAGCGAAAGAACCTGGGCGCTGATACAGTTTTGCAACTACAAGCCCTTTATCATTTCCTTAACACGCTCCCGTTCAAGCATTTGCGACTACCCTCTGAAGCATGAAAATCGACTGTTTGGTATAGCTTACGAATCTAAGGCTTTATCTTTTGTAACACAAACGGTCCATTTCAACACTGGAAGGATTTGGACGTAAAGTATTGTCATCAGGACGATGGAAGGTTCATTGCACAAAAAACGCGGCAGACAGGACAAAATTTGATGAAAATAAAAAGACCTGGACGTAAAACTGACCCCTGGGGCACGTCATCATTTATAAAGTGGATGTGTGATGTAAGACCCTTGAAACATTGAATCAGACTCAACAGACGAGTCTCATGGCAAGCTCTCTCAAATGCCTTTGCCATATTGACCACCATTTAGACGCTTCCGTGAATCCAGATATTTCATTAATTGGCACATCCATGATACTCGTAGCAGTACCTTGGAACGTGTAAAGAAATCCATTTTTCGGGACGCGCTGGAATGCTCGTTTCCACCTAATTCAATGTATACCACAGGAGTAGGGGGACTGATTTTGACTTGGAGTTCGAGGTCGTTAAGGACTTCTGCTCCACAGCAAATATAACTAGCAAAAGCAGTACCGAACTAAAACACAGAATAACTCTCGCCAACAGCAGTAGCTTTAGGCTCAAGCGGTAATTGCGTAACAGAGCCGTCTCTCGAAGGACCAAGCTGACTGTATACAAGACAAAATTGTATTTCTTTAAGTGCAGCTGTGTGTCAATGGTGTACGCCAGAATGAACTGAATGAATTAAAGTATCTTCATTGAATTCACACTTGTGACGACCTTCCACACGTGCGAATAGCGAGCGCAGAAGGAGATTCATTACTGTTGAAATTCCCCCGAGAATACCTTGCCTTGGTTCCAGCAGCAATTGAATGTATTCAACCCTCGTCTTGAGTGAGCGTACAAGGGCCCAAGGTTCTATGGTCAAGGTTCCAAGTTCACCATAGACAGAATTATTTTTATTCACACGACCGTCATCAGAGTACAGAGGAAGGACGAGATTAATTTGGCTTGAAATTTCCCTGAAATCACATTCAACTCTCTCGAAAACTAATTTCACACAAACCGCCAGTGTATCATCCTTCTTTGTTCAACTCTCATTATCATGGCCAACCAACGAAATCCTCACAAATTAAACTCTTCTAATGTGAATGGGGGCTTTCTCGTTTAGTTCGGCGTTAGAGAAAAGGATATAACACTTCATTGCCCACATAAAAGGAGCGGGTTTCTTGGAAACAGTACTTATGCTAACCACACACAGAACTTAGAGCGAATGATTGAGATACTTAAAGGCTCACGTTGCGCGCAACCTCTCTACCCATCGTATGCATACACCTGTTCATATACGTTGTTGAAGAGGGTTTCCAAATGCGCAGAGAACACTTCTTGGGCAAATGAAAAATGTTTAATCTTTCTTTCCAGGAAAAACGGTTCGTTGCCGGGGATGAATGTGTGTGCCCGTCCTGTGGAGTGTCCTTAATCCGTCTTTGGGATATCCGATTGAGGGCGTTGCGTGAGAAACGCTTCGCTTTGGGAAAAAGTTTTTGATTATTTCGTGGTCTTGTCTAAAGGTCTTCTGAGTTTCTGATCGCTTGGAAAATTCGTTTTTATGCGAAATTTCGAATAAACTTAACCTTTGAAGAAAGTTTCTTCGTAATACATACCACAGGTCTTTCAACGTGAAGGGAGTAAATCACTTGCAGACTGCTGGGCGACCCCAAACAGGTTTCAACTGAAATGACATGAAAACAAACACATTATTTACAATTTACGAATTCATTAATATGCGCAGAATATAAAAAAGGAAATAATTTGCAGCAGGCGCCCGATAGTTAAGCGAGACTTTTGGAAATGCAACAAGAATTGTACCAGCCAGAAAAACGCAAGAATCTTTAAAAACAAAAACTTCTTTTTTTTGTTTCCACTTCAGCAGACACACAAAGACGAAGAAACGTGGTTATTCGCCAGAAATTAAAGAATTGTCATAAAAATGGTGACAACATAGACGATGATGCTGAGGCCCACAATCCACAGTGGTTTCTATCATTGATGCTCTTCAGTTATCTTCCAAAAGCGTCCCCAATAAAGACAAAATTCGACGAGGTGTATGTGGTGTTCAAACGTTCGAACGTAGAGATGACAACCTTTCGGTTTATTGACTCGCGTCATACAAAAAGTGTTTTTGCGGGGAGTTCTTCATTACTTTAATATGAAGAAAACTGCTGCCGAAAGAGTCATCTAACTTTATGGTGAACATGCGCTAGCTGAGCGAACGTGCCAAAAGTGAGGTGATGATGGTGATGTAAAGACATTTTGAAGTTGAAGTTGAAGTTGAGCTCACGATCATAGATAACAGCTAAGGCTCTAAGCTTGAGGCTGAAGGGACTTATTCGTTGCGGTGGATGTTTGCTAGAGTATGTAATGGATTGGCATTTACTGACGTCAAGTTGAAGGTCAGGTTTAAGACACTAAACAGAAAATCTATTGAGCTCGTATTTAAGACAGAAGGAGTCGGACGGAGAGGAGATGAATGAAAAGATTCTCATGTCATCGGCTCAGACAGTCCACAATAATACTATGAACAACGTAACCAAGTATGATGAACAGAGGTGGCTGCATTGTGGTTCTACAAATGCGACTTTGATGCACCATGGGTCTAGGAACGCATCGTGGTCAAATACGACAGTCGCAAGAAGCGGAGTTGGTAACCTAGAGCTGTCAATTTAAATATGTTACGGTTTCGATAATTTGAGACGTTACTCTTCACAAATCCTAGTAGAGATACTCGTCTACTCAGCCATAAAGACCATGTCATACCAGGCCATGGATACTTTCACAATTGGTGTCTTTTGATCCTTATGTGACCTAGGACGCAGCAGCCTGCGACCAACTTGTACATGGTTTCTGGCTCCGAATTGAGCAATATGTTACAAACACACCCACGTCGCAGTCTTCCGAATGGCCTATATGGTCATGTACCCAGCACAGGTGTATTCGAAAATTGACAGTCATCTCATTGGTAGTGATAACTTGTTGAAAACATGGTGACACCATGCCACCGGACTGTCAACTACCAGCATGAGAATCGGTGACGATACAACATATGTGGTTTATGTGCAACACCCTCTCTTATCGCCTTAACCAGTTCATTGGGGCATCTTGGGCTTTGATGAACGGCAAGTCGACGATATCCCACCGCCCAAAACTAAATGCGACACGCCGAATAGTTAAATGAAATGCGATATGGACTTTGGAACGTTCTCTCAGTCTCTGGAACCTCAGCTGGAGTAATGACCGAAAGAATCGCGAGTACAAGCTGCTGAGATGAGATTTCGCCGTGCTATTGTGGGAACAACTCACCGGGATAGGGTGAGAAGCACGTCATTGATCGAGGAACTCAACATTCTCCGAACGGAGAGGGCTATGCCTCGGTGGTTTGTCACGTGGCACAAATATCCCCATCATCACGAGTTCGGAGGCAGGCGTTGAATGCAATTCCACCAGTTAGGCGACCGCTTGGCAGACCCAGGACGAGGTGGTTGGACCTCCTTACTCTTGGGCATAATTCCTGATAAATTGGAGTCGATGGGGGAGGATCGAGTTGCCTGGAAAGCTCTATTGCGTGGTCTATTCCCGAAACCCCTTTAGTGGAGCATGTGGGTCAGAAGATGATGAAAGTTGGAAACCCAGTCGAAATCGGAATACACTAACTGAGGTGTTTTTGGTGTCGTCCGCTTGCCTCAGCGGGCACCACATTTATCACAACTCTTTAAATTACACCATCTAGGACTGCCCTAGGGAGGTAAGTAAGGTGACAGAGTGACTACAGTGAAATCATGCCCACTTAGGCCATCCGGTCACGGTCCGGATCCGGTCACGATCGGCTTCATTTTTTCAAAGCACGTTTATCCTTTGACATTGTTCATTCCTTCTTGGGATTGGTTGATCATATGAGATTTCTTCTGACCCCTCTTATAGCCATTTAGTAACTTTGAGAAATTATAGAATGTCCTTTGGACATTCCTCATTGTGGTTCAAATAATACTTGTCTAGCTGACTTAAGCACTCATCTTTCCACCACTCATTGTTGCCCTATTGCTGCACCCTTTTATATGAATACAATCTTACCGGATTAGATTTCAAATTGTTTTCTCAACATCCTAGTGGAAGCAATTATTAAATTGTGAAAATATAACACTGCTTTGCGGCGATTACCTCGCCATGGGATAGGATTTCATTTATTCTTAGTCATTGCTTTGTATTCGCGAACAGAATATTGCCGTAAGCCGTTGAACATGATGGATGGGGCAGCAAAACCCAGAGCAATTCATTTTAATTCCAGCGCTCCGATGTCAAAGCTTTGAGTCGAGGCATGTCCATCGTGAAACAATGCATCTGTCTCTCACAAACGAGAAAGCTTTTGTTTTGCATGAATTCCTTATTTAATCTGTAAACTGAGTCTGCATTGGAAACGGTGGTAATTATTGTATTGTTGTTTTTTTTCTTTTGTTTTGTGAAACATATTTATTTTTCCCCCGAGACACAGACAGATTAGTGATCTCGGGGCTTATTGTTTTAGTCAGTAGATATTCATGTTTTCAAGAGTTTTCTTATATTGGGTCTTTAACTTTGGTCGTTTCGTGCGGTTTTTTCAAAATTTGAACTTTTATCTAACAAAAACATGTACAATAGAATCACTCATTGTATTGCCCATCTGCGGCTATGACTTTTTCTCATCTTTCTGGCAAATATGTGGATCTCATCCCAAAAGAACTGCGCCGGCTTGACAGCCAAGAATGAATCAAGCCACTTTTTGATATTCTGCTCTGATGTGAACCGTATTTCGGTGAGGGCGTTCTGCATCGACCGGAACAAATGGTAGTCAGAAGGGACAATGTCTGGGCTATAAGGCGGGTGGTGTTAAACTTCCCATCCACTGTTTTCCAAATAGTTCTTAACCGGAATAGCAACGCGGGGCCGAGCGTTGATGGTTTCACCCGGTGTTAGCAGCTCATAATACAACACACACTTCTGATCGCACTAAATACAGAGTATTACCTTCGCGCCATGGATATCCGGCTTTGGCTGGTTGGCCAAGCCATAAATCGTGCAGACCACTTTTGGCACGTTCGCTCAGCTAGCGCATGTTCACCATAAATTTAGATGACTCTTTCGGCAGCAGTTTTCTTCATATTAAAGTAATGAAGAAGAACTCCCCGCAAAAACACTTTCTCAGGCACGAATTACGTTATAGACCCACTAGCTTTTAACATTTTCTGGGTATGATCTTCTCCGGTTGTGTCATAGAAGCGCATCGACGGAGCTAATTGAACTTTCTACTTCATCTGAAACGAGTGGAGCCCATTTAATTTGTATGTCTTCACCAATTTTTTGTGGAACCCAAACGTGTGTCGTGGCAAAAAAGGCAAAATTAAATACATGTATTTGAAATCAGGTGCACGTTAAACGTATTAAACGTATTAAACGTAACTATCCTCCGATTACCCAATAAAAAGGGGCAAAGTTAGCAAAATCCTATCTGCCTAGCGTTTCTCGAATTGGTGTCTCTTTCCACACAATCTTAGGTCTCTATTGTTGTTTATTATTTATAAAAACTTTTACACTTGTTTATTTGAACTGCTTATCTGCAGATGACTAATCACAAAACAAAAATCATTTATAGGAACAAACAGTTGCAAAATTATGAAACATTACAATTAACAATGAAATGTTATTTCAATTTTTGATTACTACACAACAATTCAATAGATTACGATATTTGTATTTACAATTACATCTTGATATATTATTTTAAAGAGTTTATATAAATTTCCTTTGCTTTTCCTTGGCAGTTCGTTAATGATGATCGGAATTGCGACTTTAAATGTCCTTCGACCATATTCACTCCAGTACCTCGGCACTTCAAATAGCTGCTGTTGTCGTCTTTTAGTGTTCACCATCTACTGTGTCTGGATCCTGTAGGTGTTGTCGTCACCCAAGTTGGCCAAGATTTCTAAGTTGTATATTTGGCTTAGGTTGAACATACGTGTTGGGTGACTTCTTTGTAGGTGAACCTCTCTGGCACTTCCTCTGTCTAACACAAGTTTTTTGAATCTTCTGTGCAGTTTTTGCATTTGAGGCGCTCTTCCCCACGCTAGAATTCCATACCTTAGATGTGATTACACCAAGCTCATGTAGCACTGTCTAAGCACTCTTGGTGTATGTAGAAAAGGGCACGATTTTTTCTTCAACATCTCTATTTGGTAGTTCCATTTAAAGTTGTAGTCCATCGTCAGACCTAGGTACTTATACGTTGATACATAATTAATAATCCTGATGCAGTCATCATCGCCTTCTGTTATTCCATCATAGCCACGTCTGTGCAACCAATCTACGCTGTGCATTTTTATAAGTTCTGTTCTGGCAATATCCGGCGGGCGAATGTGCATTACCTTTGCCTTAAGTGCGTTGGTAATTAATCCATGGTCGTGACACTGCGATTTTATTAAAATCGAATGGCATAAGTTTCGCCGCTTCGTCAACGCTCCTATAGCTAACTACGATCGCTGTATCGTCCGCATAGGCATACCCCGTACCATACTTTAGCACTGACAGTAGATCGTTGATGTATACAATAAAGAGGAGCGGACCTAGTTTTGAGCCTTGTGGAACACCATATTCTACATTTTCTTCATTGCTTATGTATCCAGCAATTTTAACCTGGAATGATCTGTTGCTTAGATAGCTTGCAAACCATGTTAAGATGTGACCCCGTACACCAATCTTTGCCAGCTGCCTCGAGATTTGACTGTGATCCAAAGTGTCTTCAGCCCTCTTCCGTATTAGGCAACATCCTAGTAGTTAAGCCGGATTCCGGCTTCAAGTAACTGGTGTGCAGAATGTTACGCTTGTCTAACACAAGTTAACCCTCATTTGACTTCCATCTCAGAAAGGCCATTCTTCGCAACCACATTCAGGCCCTCTCTTTCCTAACCCAGCCCTGTCCATCTCTCTCCACCTCTCCCTAGCATCTAAGCACTCGTTCTGAAGTCCAGGTTATTTAAGTTCCTTCCTTGTATTAAGCTTAATATTTTGGGTGCGATGTCCTTACAATATCTGTCCCAAAGGACAACCATGTCAGTTTGAGGCGAACAACTAAGAAGCAACGAATACTAACCCCAGTCGCGTGATGATAACTCTCCAGTCGCGTACTCTTTTAGCATAATCAACTCCGATCAGACGGATGGAAATACATTTTTGGGAACCATATAAACAGCATAGTCATCAGCATTCAACCGCAGCCCTCTTTCCAGCTGAATACGCATCACACTTTTAACTGACGCCTTAGCGCACCCTCACCCTGACATAGTGTGTGGCTTCCACAGCAAAGGTTACGCATTAAATTGATTTATTACACACCCCAACACGTGACATCCATTATCACTGATTTTGCCCCTTAGCCAGCCTCCCGCTGGTGAGTGCTTTCGTGTGGCACAAAACTGCCAAGCGGATGTAGGCTGTTGTCGGCGGCAATGCGGGCAAAAGGGGGTAAACAATGACTTTCATCAGTAAACGTGCAATCTCTGCCTCACATTATGTTTGTGTGCCCCTTTTGTAAGGTTATGGCCTGTTTAGAGAGGACTGACTTTTGTTAACTCTGCCCTCGTTGCCCTTGTATTTTGAGACTGCTGAAATCTGATGTCCCCGCGCGGTTGCCGCCATTGTATGCGTTGACACTGATTACGGAACAACGCGATTGCGTCACAATGAGGAAGGAGAACTTCAAAATGGAATTGAAAGGATCTCTTTTGTAATTTCAATTATTTGCTGCGAAAGAAGAAATCTGGTTGGTTGATGTGCTTACGCACAGTTGGTGCTTCGCATCCGCCTTAATCCACCTAAGAACTAACGCCGTTCAAACTGAAGCACATCCATCATGATGTTTGAGCAAATAATTATCCCGCAGTCACACCGAAGCAGGGATTCGAGTCCTCACTGTGGGCACACAGTGCACAGGGAGCTCCTTGCGGCGCAAATCGTCTGTGACCGTGTTGCGAATTCATGCCGGAGTGCGCGGTGGAAGCAGTAATAGCGTAATAACCCGGACAGGGAAAATATACTTCTTCGCTGCATTATGAATAGAGTTGCATTAGGGAAGTGCAAAATTTAAATGAAGCACTTAGCGCTCTTCCGCTTCTGTTTGCTATTCTTTGAATTTATTAATGTCGTGTGCTTCTTCACAATCCGGGTGCTTTATCGTGAACGACCTTTTACAGGGATGTCGCAGATATTTCTCATTTGGACAGGTGCTCATCACAGAACCTTGACAATGCTTGACTACTGCTCGGAAATGGGTTTGAGGTCCGGAGTAAGGACGAATTCCTCTTTCGCGAATAACTCGCCTCCATTAGAAGGCCAGCGGTGAACAGGGGTGGTGGGTTTGATGAGTACTTGAATGTGATGCGTTTATATGACTACTTCGAGAATTTAAATCAGTAATTACAAATTCAAGGATATCAAAAGGGAGGTTCTCATTTTGACGCAGTTGCTGAACAGTTTTTGCGATGAACCTGTAGAAACAGAAAAGCAGTCAGACTACAGTCACGCACAAAGAATTTTGCAGAACTTTGTAAGCGACGGAGAACATCCTACTCCTCACTCCTCTTCCTCTTAGGTTTCTAGCGGTTCAGCGTGAGCAAGACGATTGCTCACATTTGGTGTGCACCCACTTTTTTGCACGATGTACACTGTACCCATTTCCCACCTGTCAGACGGTGAGAAAATGGCTTGCAACAGATGAGGCATAAAAATGGCTCAGCTTCGTCCTACTCAATCACTCATATTTGTGGTTAAGCCACATGCAACTTTGGAGCTGACCCTGGCCACTACAAACAAACTTCTTGCATAATTGTTAGGCAAGTTGGCTGAGGTAATTCTCCACTGTCACTTTCAGCATCAGTTTCGTGGGCGGCCTCTATTACATTGTCCCACTGTCGCGCAATCGAGCCTACTTCGGCCTAGAGCAGTTTTGTGCAATCCGCAGAAGCCTGGCTAGAATTCCTATAAAACACACCTATTACCTGATTTGTATTCCCTAAGCTTAGAACTTCTAAGCGAAGAAAAAACTACTGCGAAGATCCAACTTTCAACTTGGCAGTAGAGCCATACACTGGCCGGAGACTAGCACTGTCCTAGGAATTAGCACTGAACCCAAAGTGTGCGCCAATTGAATAAGAAAATGATATGGGAGCTCACAGAATATTAAGTGGAACATTCGACGCAAATATGAGTTACTTTAAGGTGCATTGTGCAGACTAGGATACAGTCTGCTGCTCGGATGAGGAAATTAAGACGTTTTTTTTTTCTTTTTCTTATCTTTTGCTCTTAGGGTGCTTCCTTTTCTGGTGTGTATTTAATATAGCTGATTTTCTCGAGTTACTGGGAATGTTCCTCGCGTCTTGCTCCGTCATCAGATACGGCCTTGTTTTCTCAGGTTTGAAAGAAAATGATTAAATAAAGGCCAAGTTGTTGTGGACGCAGCTTGACGAGTCGTTATAACGTATCCAAGACCGTGAAGGATGGAATGAACCGAATACTCAAATGTTCCATTGACATGAGAAGCAAGTAGGTGCAAGTAGGTAAGGTTTCTTCTTCTTCCTCAACCGACAAGACTCTCCAACTAGCGTACGCACTCTCTTAAGTGTCTCGCGGAAAGTTGGTTTAGGGCCTTCTACACCTGGGTGCTCCACCTTAAGGGCAGACTGTGCCTCTAGTGTTCGTCTTGAGTGAGTCATGCATGATCTTCTTGAAGACATCTTTGACATCATCCTGGAGAAGATCATGCAAGACAGCGCGTCTCCTTGTCAGAAACGACAAAATCAAAATTTCCTGTTTTTTAAATTGAAGGTCTCTGTGAGTTCGTTGCGGACCTTGATGGAGCAGTCAGAGTTCTCCATCGTCATCCTGCCGAGCTTGGCAGGGATGTCGAAACTAGACACGGCGTTGTATAGCTCGTCTCTACTCACGCTGTCATATGCGGCCATGAAATCGATGAACAGGTGGTGAGTGTGGATTTGCATTTCTTGAGTCTTTTCCAGAAACTGGCCGATGGTGAACTTCTCGGGCCTGAATGAGACTGGCTTCAGGCGGGCAGACAAACTGGCAGCAATGATCTTGGACTTCCTGGACCTGAATGAGATTGGCTTCAGGCGGGCAGACAAACTGGCAGCAATGATCTTGAACTTCCTGGGCCTGAATGAGACTGGCTTCAGGCGGGCAGACAAAATGGCAGCAATGATCTTGGACTTCCTGGGCCTGAATGAGATTGGCTTCAGGCGGGCGGATAAAATGGCAGCAATGATCTTGGACTTCCTGGGCCTGAATGAGATTGGCTTCAGGCGGGGAGACAAAATGGCAGCCATGATCTTGGACTTCCTGGGCCTGAATGAGATTGGCTTCTGGCGGGCGGATAAAATGGCAGCAACAATCTTGTACGTAATGTTAACCCTTCTGTCAATATGTAGGTCCAGCCAGACCTTTTGCATTTTCCAAACCATTTTTTTCCAAATTGATTAGAATTGTGTAGCTATCTTCGCCGCATTGCATGACTTTGTCAGAGTGGATGTGCCATTTGCCATAAATTGAATATCCAAGTGGGTGAGGAAAAAAAGCGTCTGTCAAACAGCCCGTAGAAACAATGAAATAGGCCTGGCTGGACCTTGCTACATATTGTATGGATAAATGTATTTTCTACGGCATTTTGCAGGCCTCTGGGTCACTTGTACATTTCGAATCTGATTGTAAATCGTTTATAACCTACGACTTCTAGACAATTAGATCATTAGTGCACTGCGCATTTTACAGTTTTGTGCAGCTTATGGGCATATATGAGAGTGAAAGTATCATTATTGGTAGTCAGTAATCATTACTTCATACTGTAGCGAGTTCGAAGCAAACTGGGGACAACAAACTTATACAGCAGTAAATTATTATGGCTGACAAAATAAACGCATTCAACTCGACCCGCTTGAGCGAAGATGAAAGGATGCAATACGTTCGCAGGCTTGCCGAAGAAGTACGAGTGAACGGCTCTGAAGCAGAAGTTTTTAGTGGCGATGGCGATGAGGACTATGTTCTCATGGGGATTATTCTGATGCGGACTACAAGGCTGCATGCAGAAAACGATCGAGTTCGCCAAGTGTCAAGGACAATTCTCCGAGGAATACTATGTGGACTGGGATTTAACAAAATGGTACAAACAACCTACAGCAACAGATCGTGCAAGACCACACAATATCATTCGAGAAATTGGTGGCTACGCAGGACGATGGACGCCTCGTAGTCACCTTGGTATCTCCAAGGCAATAATCTCGGAAGACATGGTCGTTATTTTCATGCAAGAAAGGGCACAACCAGAAATTGTGAAATTCAACGAAAATAACTCGCCGAAGAAAAAGGTTTGGAAATCTGTAACTCAACACGAGCTGTCTGCCTATTTTGGCCTTTGCCTAGCAGATGGTGCAAGTAACGCCAAACTGCTGCATACAGATGAATTATGGAACCCCCACAAGGACCCCGTATTCAAAGTAACGATGCTGCTAAAGCAATTTTGGGCTATAAATGGATTTATAAGATTTGACGATCAAACGACTCGATTGACGAACAACTAACGAATCTGCCTCGAGGCACCATTGCAAAATAGAACTACACAGCCCAGCGGTAGTCAGACATCAACATGCCAGAATTGTAGAATTCGCAGACTAAACGATAGAATACAAAGAGAAGCCCGATTTGGATGCCTGCCAAGAGCCTGACGCAGTAATCAGTTACATAAATTCCATAAATCTGTAAATCAAGAAAATACCTCGTTTATCACGGTTATGTAAAATAAATTAAAAATAAAATTGCTAACACGTCCAAACTAGAAAAAAACTTCAATTAATTCATCGAGGTCCATCAATCTTACAAACTGTATGTGCTGATGCTGGAATGAAGGTCAACGTGGACAAATCGGAGGTTATGGTCATCAACAGGAGTTCTGGGCCTGTTCAATGCACTCTATTTGTTCGCCGAGTCCCATTGAAGCAGGTGGAGGCATTTAAGTGTCTCGGGGTCTTTTTCAGGAGTGATGGAAGGAGTAATGCTGAGCTTTCCTGTAGGGTTTGTCAAGCTGGGTCGATTTTGAAACAGCTTGGTGTTAAAGCCAAGTTAGCGGTTATCAACTCAGTATTTGTTCCAACTCTCACTGGTCATGAAATTTGAGTAATGGCCGCATAAGATCGCGCCTACAAGCTGCTGAGATAAGATTTCTCCGTGCTGTTGTGGGAATTACCCGCCGTCACCCTGTGACAAAACATGGCAGTGCGCGACGAACTCAACATTGGGCAGCTGCTTCTTTGAACGGAGAGGGCTATGCTTCGGTGGTTTGGGCACGTGGCACGGATGTCCCCTTCACTACGACTTCCGAGGCGGGCGTTGAATGCAATTCCAACAGGTAGGCGACCGCTTGGCAGACCCAGGACGAGGTGATTGGTCAAAGCCCAACAACTTTTCTCGTTACGCTGTAGCATAGCTCCGGATGAATAAAAGTCGATGGCAAAGGATCGAGTTGCCAGAGGATCTCTCTTGCCAGGCTCCGGATGAATATGAGTCGTTGGCAAAGGATCGAGTTGCCTGGAGATCTCTCTTAAGTGGCTTCCCCCGCGATCCCTTTAGTGGTGCATGCGAGTCAGAAGATGATGATGATGATGTCTATCAATTTTCTTACTAAATGCCTGAAGGTCCACCTAGACATATTTCATTGATGGAAAGGTTTGAACACATCCACTGACAGAAGGGTTAAGGAGACTTATCTCTCTGTAGTTGGGACAGTCAGAGGGGTGTCTTGATCACCAATGTTGTGTCTGTCAACTTCATCGGAGAAGGTTTTGGTTCAGGGGTGTCCAACTTTCAAGGCCTCAAGGGCCAAGACTAAAACTTTTGGTGTGGTTGCGGGCCATATAACAATTCTGTTAAAGTTACAAATAATTAAGACAAAAAAAGAGTATTATTTCTTTTGAGTAGTCTAAACAACTACATGTTTTTTAGAGATAAATGAACATTTTGTAGGCATTTTTTTGTTCAAGAACTAAGACAAACATTGCAATAATAATGAAAAGAGGTATCTAATGTGAAGACTGTGGTCGATCGGCTTTATCCACAAATGAATAAATGTCCACCTCCGGTTCAGTTGTGAAGAGACTCACGACATGACGCAAGAAAGAATTGGTAAGGTTGCTTCTGTTGTGGCTTTTAATGTATTTCAGGGAGGAAAAGGCACTTTCACATGTTTATGTGCTTCGGGACATTGATGGAATTTTCAGTCCAAAATCTCGCAGGCTTGGGAATTCCTCCTTAGACAGTAATTTCAAGGATTCAGGTCCCTTTTCTTGTCTTGTGACTAGGAACATGCCAGCTTGAAGATCACATAACTCATGTTGTGAGTCCGGTGGTTGATCTTCAGAGGTTAATCCAAGAGGATTATGATAAAGCAGTGCAATGCCTTTGTGACTTTGAATTACTTCAAATCAGGTATTGAATCCATGAATAACTTGTTGAATTTGTGAACTGCAGCATTAAAACTAAATATTTTCCGCACTACTGAATTCTGCTAGTCTTCTACTCCAGACAGCAAGGAAAAGTGTGTAAGGTTGTTTTCCAAAGCATGTTTAAGCACGTTCAGCTTATTCCGGTATCCGTTTATTATTCCGATCAAATCTGAAACCGTCTGGGTCTTCCTTGAAGACTCAAGTTTAAGCTTTTAAGATGATAATTTAGATCTGTTATTAAAGGTAACTGTCCTAAGAATTCTGGATCCTTAAACTTCTCTTCCAGTTCATCTTCATCTTAAATTCTCTTCGGTCCATTGATGCCCGCTAAACACTGCAACTTTCCATTACTGTTAGCTATCAAGTTATTACGATCTTGTGGGAACAACCTAAATTAATTTTAATCGAATTGAGCGCCCCCTTGGCGTCAGAACCATAACTCTTTATGGTTCCTTCCTTTGTTTCGGAAGTGTCAGTACAACCCGCATGTAAGTGCTCTCTTCTGAAAAACCCTAGAGCGAGCAGGAGGTCTCATTCAGGAATTTTAAATAAAATTTCAATAAATTCAAATCACTCCCACAACTTTCGTTGTAACTCCAGTTCTGACTATCAATTTTACGTTTAACTGATTTTTCAGCCGTAATTGTATTGAAGTTTAAGGAATCAAGACAAAGAATGAATTCATCAACAGCATTCTTCACAGTAGCACACTGGGGCGATAGTGGCTGGCGACGGACTGAAAGCAGTGGAGCAGCCACTGGTGGCGTGCCCTGCGTGAACTGCGATTCACGGTGTTCAGTGCAGTTCTTGTGCTGGTGACGTAAAAACAGTGATGAACCATAAAATATAAATATTTTTTCCTAATGGCTGCACTTAAAGAAAATGTAATATGTTTTTCGTGAAACCGAACGCGGACCACAACTAATAGACTAATAGTTGGACAACCCTGTTTTAGTTTAATTTCAGACGTACACATGTGATGACTGCAAGTGTAACAATTGCTTAGTCAGTCTTTTGGAGGTAATCTGGCCAGAGCTAGATTTAGTGTCAATAACTCGTCCTGTTTCGAAGATACAGAGAGCGTACACAACACTTTTTCTGGATGATAAAATTAGGCACCCATCGCTGCTTCATACTCAAATCCGAAGAGGTCCTTACCACTGGTGGCAGAGCGATTAAGGCCAGCCAAGTGGAAGCCACCTACCACCTCAACCAACCTGCCAAGTCTTCAGTGTTGTTATTATTGTTAAGCGTGGTAAATGCTTTACGGTCTGGTATCCAACACTCGTCTTAAATCCTGCTTCGGATTAAATGAAAACATGTCCCGGATAGCACTACCACATCCGTGGAGCATCCGACAATATGGACGTGTTTTCAAAATTGGCTGAAAAATCATGCGCTGAGCAGACAGTGATGCATGAGTGTTGCATTCAGGCGGCAAGCCAATTCATTTCCAGCAACTAGCAGTTATTTGCGAGTCTCTCGTTTAACTCCCAGAAATGTGTGTCATTCGCCTCGTCCGCTAGAGTGAAGAAAAAAGCACAGAAACTCCACACATCACCGGATATCCAATAGAATTTTGTGGAATTAGAACCACTTGTCCTTCCCCCCAAACGGACCCGAATCTCCTTCTGAAAGTCGTCCCGTTTCCGGGGATATCAGCACAATTGCAGCCATTTGCCGATATGAGCATCCTTTCAAACTCAATTTCGCCACAGGACACGAGCGTGCAGCAAAAACTCCGAATTCTTCAGCAGCAGGGAGCACAGTTATGTCTCGTTCAAGATCCATGTGATTTATCGTATTTTATTAAAAAGTCCAATCCAGCAGAATTGAATTCAGAAAATCGACGTCGCAAGTGTGGGGAGCTAAGCAGCCCGAACGCAAACAACGAGAAGTGCACACGTCAAAGATCCATTTGTAATTCATCCTGAGACCAAGATGAATGCGACACAATCAGCTGCAGCTCACTTCACAACTCGATTGCACTGCGCTCTTCACAAAATGAAACAAGGACCATTCCCGGTCGCTGGCCCGCAGCACTCTGGCAGAGATGGGGAAAGTTTAATTTCGAAAATATTTTTAAAATATTTCCACTTTGAAAGGTAGCACCCAGCATCAAACACAAGGAATTTAATTATTCCTGTATCCAAACTGAAAGAATGCATGAAGAAGAAACCTCCCGAAAGACCGTTGAGCGCTGAGCAATGAAACTCGCGCGGAAGAAAAAAAATTGTAATTAAATGGAAACTTTCATACTGCAGCACCTAGGTGATGTAAAAGTTTCCCATTCAACTCGATGGCTGCCAGACCGTCGGAAGAGGGTACATTCTAATCTTCATGGGATATCTCGGGTCGGATAGAGTAAGGGACTCGATAAAGTTTCCTTCTGTTGAAGGCGAAACTGTCGGTCGGTGGGTCGGTGGGTCGGTCTCTATTATGTTGTAATGTGTTCCGGGGAAAATTATTTTTGCGAAATTCAACTGACAGCTGGTGGGTGTAATGGTGGGACACTTCTTACAAAAAAAAACACAGAAGCGGCTGCGTCTAAGTAAAACAATTTAGACCCCCTCGTTTAATATAACTCGATTCGGTGACTGTTGGAATGTGTCTATGCAGAGAGTGGGGTGGCAGAGGTGAGGCGGATGAAGGAAGAAGCAATGCCTCGTTTGTGCAAACTGAACGGTGTCACGTGTGGCGCTAGAATGTGTGTAGCGGGCAGGTTACTTTTGAAGTAAATTAAACGAAATTAAAGATTTTATCCAGACGGTGGCTGTAAAGCATCGCTTTCCCTCCTCGATGAAGGGCGGGATTGTTTTTGAGAACTAAATCTGTTTATGGAGAAAGTTTGACGATGAATTGGTGAGATGATGGGAGCCGATAGAGACTTTGGATCCTTTTAATTACACTTTGTCGTTTATGAGAAATAAACGCTCTTATCGGTATTCCATGGTGGTCCCCTCTTTCAGGGAGGAAACAAAAGTGTGTACGTTGGATAGCGTTTTTTGTGCAAGGTCGATATTGCTTCGCTACTGAGGTAGTGTCTGAGAGAGGCTGGGCTATGTTCTAGTGTCTGTCTGCAGAGTCGCAACTAACAAATCGCTTTATCTAGCGCGATTTCTGGCTAGCCGCCTCCAGTTGCCCACGCCTATTTGGTTGAGGTCCTTCTCCGTCTTCTCGCATCCTCTGTTGCGTTGCCCCACTATTTGGTTGAGGTCCTTCTCCGTCTTCTCGCATCCTCTGTTGCGTTGCCCCACTATTTGGTTGAGGTCCTTCTCCGTCTTCTCGTATCCTCTGTTGCGTTGCCCCACTATTTGGTTGAGGTCCTTCTCCGTCTTCTCGCATCTTCTGTTGCGTTGCCCCACTATTTGGTTGAGGTCCTTCTCCGTCTTCTCGCATCCTCTGTTGCGTTGCCCCACTATTTGGTTGATGTCCTTCTCCGTCTTCTCGCATCCTCTATTGCGTTGCCCCACTATTTGGTTGAGGTCCTTCTCCGTCTTCTCGCATCCTCTGTTGCGTTGCCCCACTATTTGGTTGAGGTCCTTCTACGTCTTCTCGCATCCTCTATTGAGTTGCCCCCACAGGTTTGGAGTCTGTACATGAAGCAAGACATCAACATACGAGCCATTCATTCCATTATTAGGATTTTCCGTCAAGACAAGAAGTCGCCTCTTGGTCCACATTATATTCCATGACTAAGGACCGAAACCTTGTTACATAGACGATCGACCTGGAAAACAAAAGACACCAAGTGACGAAGACCAGCTATCGATCACAGTTAGAGTAGATTGAAAGATGAATTGAAAGAGTTGCCTCCCGATCGGCTGTCTATGATTTCATTAATAGGTGACCTGGAACAGAAACGTGGTTCCAGTAGCCTCGCAGCCACAACCGACTATATAACTCGCCGCAATTACTTCTCCCTCAAAATACCAATTCTGTTCCACGACAAGAACAAGTAGATAAATTTCGAACTTCACGACCACGAGATCGTCCTTTTCACCGAGGGATCAAAAATGGACACGGATAGTGGGGCCTGATTCTACACGGACACTTTGGACAGTCAGGAGTCATTTAGACTCAATGACAGATGCAGTGTCTTCCAAGCAGGATTCTGGCAATAGAGAAAGTAGCCAAACAGAAACAAGTAGCCTATATCCCACCATCAGATATCACCATCTTTGTTGACAGATAGACTGAACTGAAGTGAATAGGTTCCTGTACGATGAAATTAAAGGGCTGGTATGAACTGTCGCGACTCACTAAGGTTCATCAGTCACTACAACATTGCTGGGTCCCAGGCCACGAGAAGAAGAATTGGCGAGATAAGGGTCTGAAATGGACATCAGCTAGGCGGACACATCATTGCAACCACCGATCCGTGCATAATACGGGACATTAATACATATAATACGAAAAGAAGTCAACTCGTCTTGGCTCGCAAGAAACGACTATCACACGACAAAATCAACGTGGCCAGAGCTTACAATACATGTAGCAATACAAAGAAGCTTCTGGCGTTGAACCGTAACTCAGACAGCATCCTCGTCGGAGTGATCTCAGGACACTGCCTCATTGGAGTAATGCTCCGAAAATGGAACGCAGAATCCAGCGATCTCTGCCGGTGACGAGGAAGAAACTGAGACTATCCAACAACTGCTCTGCCACTGCCCAGCTCTGCAGAATCGGCGCCTAGCTTCGCTGGGCCAAAGATTCTTGACAGAGGCGGCGGACTTGAGATGTATCGGATCTTTTAAGAGTCGTCAAGAGCCATCACGCGAAGGGTAGGTTAACAGAAAGTGTACTACACAATTGAGGAGATTCACAATGGGTCCTAAGGCCTTCGAGTGGAAGTGATGTCATCACACTGCCCTTCCTAAACCAAACATGACCATCTGCGATTTCATGAAAGAACTTGGCTTGTTCTCGTAGTAGGAAGTGATCAAACGCCCGAACTCACACAAAGGATGGATACAGTGACCCGTGCTTTTGGTCGTACTGACTGCAGGCCATTCGTTCGTGCAAAATCAGTAAACGATCTCCTTACGTAGGTTGGCTAAAAAAAGAGCTAAAAAAAGGCGGACAAAAAAAGATGTCCCCTCAGTCACACTTAATTGCAAGGAAGAGACTGACTACCCATATCCTTGAAGTGCTTTACGAGTTCATCATGACCTCCATCGACAATTTAATCATCGAAGTCTGCAGCGGCTACACCCGTCATAGCGTTACCACTTAATTGAATGCCATTAACGAAGTATCCCGCCAGAGATGGGCCATTATCTGATTCGACCCTCACCTACTCATTGGCGAGCTCCGATCGTTGCCGGCAGGGCACATCTGCCATCATTCGCACACACACTGCCAGTTACTTGGGATAAGCGCCGACGAGAGTATCTTCCATTAACTGAATTCAAGTTCACCAAACGTACGTCTACTCAGATCCCTCGATGGCACTACAATCACGCACCTCACTAGCTGCGAGTTTAATGGCATTATTAGGATGCTCGTTCTGCTTTTAGGACCAGAACTCACACACAGAGCAGCACGGCGGCAAGAAGAAAATAAAAGCATTCTGCAAATGGTTTTGGATGGTTGCCTTTTTTTAGAGACCGTAAACCGGAGGGGGCTGCTGAAACTGAGGCTCACCACCTGTCCTCCCCCGGCGGTGACGGATAATTCGGATCGATATCAATTTCATGATTAAGGCTTGGGAATGCCTGCGAGACGTATTTATGTGACGCATTTGGAATGCTCATTGTTTTCGGAGGCTGATTGCAACGGAATGGGAAAGGGACCACCTCTTCAGCTGTCTGCGGTGAAGCTCCAGAGGGTACTTGGTGCACGCTGAACAAGGGCATACACTGCGGCTTCGTGTGGAATGCTCTTGGGACACTTGAACAATAATTTATGCTGAATGCGAAGGCATGTGCTGATGTGCGAAATTGAAGATAAACAAACATCAACATCCATTCAGATGCGAATACCTCTGACGTTTTTCCTACGACCATGGAATATGGTTTGTTATCTGGTGCTCATATTACACAAAGCAGAAATGAAGCACAATCGAGATGCCCGACTCCACAGCTGATTGCCCCTAGCCCATCGACGAATTTGAGCGGCTTTTCGAGAGGTTTTCATGAAGTAGTGTGAATGGCGTTGTCCGATTGGGCAATTTGAGAAAACGATATAAAAACACTGGTCAAACATTTTAACCCTTGTGTCAATACGACATACCTGGGTGTGTATCCGTATTTTCAATTGCAAAAATAATGGCGATAATCATTGCAAACCGAGCTGATTTTTTCAGTAGCTTCCCAGGAATGGAGACTGCATTAATTGCAATAAATTTGCATATGTAGTTGAATATCTGCTGACAACATGTTTTCCCACCGCACTTACCATACGCGGGTGTGCAGCATGCTTGACCATGCTAGTTGTTGTGCTGCCTTGGCAGTTCCTGTTTTGTAATCTACCGTCACTTTGTGCATTGTAAACGTGGTGAGAACTTCACAGTTTCTTGGCGATTTGCACACCAATGGTTGAGACACAGTGTCTAGCTCAGTGCGCAATTTTGCTTGGGGACAAATTTAGTGTGGAAAAGAGACATCATTGCAAATTTTCAAATGTACAGGAATCGAGGATCCCATGTATTCACGGCAACATTAACACCAGGATGGAATAGAAGCGATGCTAGAGTAGATCGTAGGAGTTGAACTTTTATCTTTCAGGCACCAGTCTCCACACCATATGCTATGCTCACTCTTAGAGCCTTCCAACTAGAAAGGAAGGCCAACCTCGCAACGAGCCATTCTGTGTTCATCACAGTCGCGATCTTACTACCTGTCAAAACCGCTTGTGGTATCAAACTTCGAATAAACTTGAAAACAAATCTTCATTTTAATGGTAATTATTTAATTTTTTTTAATTTTCTCTTCGGATCCAGCCAGGCAGCAATTAAGTCCCTGGACAATTTCATGTTTAACTCAAACACATCTCTCAATTGTAGGTTGTCTGGCTGAGCATTTTAATATACACCTCATGTGGGTGCCGGGGCATTGCGACATACCGGGCAATTGAAAGACCGATGAACTCGCTGGGTGTGGAACATCCTCCTCCATAACAATAGTGCTCCACCTTCCATGCCCATCGGTACAGCCTATCATCTATGCAAGATACACACAATCAACTCCACCAAGTGTGAATGTCTAGAAGGTACCACAGGCCTTAAGACAAAAGACGTATGGCCATCACTTAATCACAAACGATCTCTCAATCTGCTTAGACTTAGCAGATCTTCACTCAGGAAGCTCACCGGCGCCATAACCGGACACTGCACAATTGGCACTCATGCCCGAAGGTTGGGTGTCCCCTATAATGACTTCTGTAGAAGCTGCATGGTTAAAGAGGCAGTTGAAACCATAGGTCACCTACTCTTCTTGTGTAGCGCGCTGGCAAGTCGAAGGTACCTTTACTTAGGGGCCTACTACTTCAATAACCTCAATGAGCTAAGAGGCGTCAGTATTAGCCAACTTCGTTGTAAGCACCAATTGGCTTTGATTATTAGTGGAAATTAATCCGCGTTGTACCGCAACGGGTCTACTTTGGTCGAAGTGTGACTGACTTCTGTAGTGAGACTCTTTTTTTTATAATCTACGTGCGCACAAGGCATTGTTAATACCCTTTAGTGTCCGGGTTCAAGACACAGCACGGCCCGAAGGTGTAGAGGGAGAAAGGGAGGGGAGCTACCTGTGCACATTGGTTTTAAATATCTGCGGATTGTATTCTGGGGGAAATATTGGGCTGGGAAGAGCATTTCATATTCGTGTGGTGCGGCTGATGAACGAGTCTCTAAATTTAACTGTGCGTCCGAAAGTAGGCTTAAGGGTAAACTGATGAGCATTCCTGGCGAGAAGGGTATTGCGGGTGAATTCAGGGAGAGGAGGAATGCAGTTGGCTAGCTCACTTGAGCATCGTTTGTTAAAATAGCGATAAAGTACGGATAGAGGCGAGACGGTACGTCGACGTTCGAGCGAGTCTAATGACTGCAATATTGTTGTCTCCTATAAGTTTTATCGCTCGCTCTTGGATTCTATCTACGAGTACATCTCTCAGGATGTGGATCACTGCAAGTGTGGTGTTTGATCCGCCATTGTCTTGGCTCACCCAAACAAGACCAACCAAACTTAAACACGAATAATTCACTTTTCGAATATTTATTTTTTTCTTTTTGCAGGTTGTAAGTGAATACTGTAATAAAGTCGTTTTACACAATTAATCTAGTGATAACATGGGTGGCACTATATCCCATAGATGGCCAGAGCCTAGCTTCTCAGCAAACACTCGTGTCGTGCGTGTTATTGTTCTATCACGAGTGGAAGGACTTACAGTTGAATGCCGACTCCGAACGGCCAAGTTTGAGAAGCTCTTTCTAGACAGTTATACTCTGCCGTGAAATTAAAATTGTGAGTCGTACTTGGAATCAAACCTAGATACAATACAATACAATACAATAAGCCCCACTAATTTTAACCATGTCCTGATATCAAAAGAAGAACATTTTCATTTCCAGTTAAGAGGGTGTGTCCACAGACATGGGGCTACGATAACATGCAAGGGCAAGAAACAAGCATTAGTTATTTGGTCTGGGGAAGGGTATTGAAGGGGGCTGCTAGTGGATTCAGCAACGTCAGTTGTCACGTCGGACTAGTACCACCGTTAGACCACTTCAGTGACAGTGCCTTTAATTTTATCCCCGGTGACTGGACCCGATTTGAAAACCAGGTAAAAGCGTATTAACTTTGCCGTCACTGGGATTCGAACTGGGGACCCCACTAACCAAGGGCAGGCACTTAACCAACTGCGACATCCAGTCGTCTTACTGTTTGGTCTATGACCGCAAATATTTTCCGCCTACATTCCTTCGAGAATGAGGATAAAATGCCAGACATGATTTGGGCTTCTTACAAAACAGTGACTTGATGTAGTTCTAACAAGATGGAGCGACTGCGCACACTGCTATGCCAGCTATGGACTTGCTTTTCCTTCGACCCCCTCTTTCATCACCCCCCTCATTTCATCATTCATCATCTGACTGCGCCCGGGGGAGATTTTGCAGAAAAATAAGCCAGAGCATCTCTTGTGTCTGGCTCAGTTGTGATTTAAAATTCACAGGCACAATTATGGTTGTGATTTTATGATCCCAATGATTTTAATCCGCGTTATCAACGGCACCCCTAGGCAGAGTATAGTCAGATTTTCTACAAAGGCACCATTTCGTTCGCAGCTGCCACAGTTCATCACGTTAAGATAATGTTTGTGTGAAGCAAAAATCGAATGTGATTGTTGTTGCATTGTCTCACAGCCTAAGAGTCGAAGATTCTTCGGGTTGGAGTACTTGTTGTCCTTACGCTCCATATGGCCTTACCACGTTAGGCGTTGGGTCCGTAAACGCCTGGCTAGACTCATGTCGCTGTACAGTTCATACAGTTGGTGTTTGAACTTTCATCTCCAAATGCCATCAACGCAAACATGAACAAAGATCGCGCGCAGCACTTTTCTCTCGAAAATAATAAGACTCTCTTCACCCACTTGTCCATGCCTCTGCGCCGTACAGCAGGACGGGGATGATCAAGGTCTCATACAGAGCCAGCTTAGTCTTCCAAGAGAGAGGGCTTTGTTGTTCAATTGTCTCCTGAGGGCATATAAACAGCGATTGGCAAGAGTTACTCTGCGTTTGATCTCGGAAATGATGTTGTTCGTCCTGTTTGCTTGGGAGCCGAGTTTGACATTGTCCTTCATTCGAAGTTATAGCTGCCTATGGAGACGTTCTGGCCGAGTTGTCGATGCTGTGCGTCCTTTCTCGATGACAGCATATCCTTCGTTTTGCCCTCGTTCACATCTAAAACCAACGCTTCAGTTTTAATACGTAAACATTGACGGCTGTCTCTCTACGATCAATCACGTCAATGTCATCTGCGTATGCTAGCATTTGTACGGACTTTTGGACGATCGTGCTTCTTGTGTTGGCGAGTGCGTTCTGCCCGATCTTTTCAAGAATGATGGTAAAAAAAAAGCTACAGTCGCTTTTGCCATTCAAGGTCTCGGTGAGTTCGTGACCGACATTGTTGGAGCAGTCAGAATTCTCCATCTTCATCCTACACAACTTGGCGAGTTTGGCAGGAATGTCAAAACTAAACATGGCGCCGTATAGCTCGCCTCTATGCGGCCTTGAAGTCGATGAATAGGAGATGGACGTCGAACTGCATCTCTTGGTCTTTTTGTAGAATCTGCCGTAGTGTGAAGATTTGGTTGATGGTGGACTGCCCCGGCCTGAGACCGCACTGCTAAGGACCTATCAGATCATTGACGAATGGTTTCAGGCGCTCATACAAAACGGCAGAGAAGATCTTGCAAGCGATGTTATAAAGACTTATCCCTCAGTAGTTGCGCCCAGTTGGAGGGGTCGCCTTTCTTGCGAAACTCATTTGCAGTCGAAGTATATTTCACAGTCGATCGCTATTATGTTTGGCCAAACCGGTTCTGCAAGCGAAATTGAGCCAATTCGGGCATTAGAATTTACTACAACGTGGCCCGATAGCGGTCAGTATCCACTACATCATCCAGCACCCTCAAACTGCATGCCAAGCTACTTGAACAATCTTTGGCAGACGAATACGTGAAATATGTCCCGATGTTCTTACGTACTTCGGGTTGTTATTTCTACAGCTTTGACGTCAACGGTTAGTATTTAATTATGTGTGTCATCATCTCTGGTCGTGAAGTGTGTGGCTTTCCTTTTTAGAGCAGAGTAAGTGCAGAAATAATGGAGCATTTGGGTGCGCCAGACTTCTCGCCTGTCTGTTTATTTGTGTGCTCGCTATCCACGACTGTGCTTTGAATGTGATAGGAATTAAAGCAAATCCTGAAAGTACATTTTAAAGTCCAAAAGGAAAAAAACCTGTTGACGGAGGCACTTGTACCCATCCTCTGAGCAAATTTACGAATTGTCATTTCAATACCTTTAAAGCCATCGCCGGGAACAGCTGGCGCACATAATTAAGTCCATCAGCACGCCAAAGTAAACTTTTACAAGCGTAAACACAATGGCAGACGTCCTTACTGAATGGAATACATGAGCAGCAATCTTCTGAACTTGTCAACAATGCAATGCAATGTATTTATTTTTGCCGCGCACCCCCACATGGGCTCTACTCCGTAGTGGGGGGAACAAAAAACAACCATTAAACAAAAGCGGCTGGTTTCAGTGCATAAGCGATGGTGAATGTCTCTGCGGGAAAAAAGGTCATTGGGGAAAGTGTGTGTACCTCGCAGATCGGCTGGTTTTTCATTGCCAATCCCCTTCTCGGCGAATTTTCCGTGTTTTTGTCCTTCGTTCTGTTGAGCCTTTTAAATGGCTTGTGAAATTATTTCAAGTCAGCGCTTGTTGGAAGTGTCAAAAAACAAAAAATAAATTATTTAAGAACGGAATTAACCGTCCTCTGGAAACGAATGCCAACGACATTGGTTGACTGCGAACTACGAGGGTCGACTTTCGCAATTTGTTTTGTTTTCCGGCGAAAAAAACATTTGAGGCATGTAAACATTAAGCGGGGAGGCTAAATAGACGACGATTGCAGGAAACTTGCTTACGTACAGCTGAAGTGGCCAACAAAAGTGGTTTACATAAGCTGTGGCGAAGGACATGATGTCGTTCTGCTTTCAAATAAAGAAACAAGTGTTCGCTAATGGGTGTTACACATTCTTGGCAGAAAGTTAAAGAGATTCAGTTTGCAGTCACTGTGAAGCTAATAGTTGAAGTAGACAGTGCAGAAGCACCGAGGGCAATTGCGGTAATAAGAACGTCGAACCCCACGCAATGACTCCAGCACTCACGAGGGTCGGGATAGAAAATTCCAGTCTTGGTAATAGAAGCTTGCAGTTCTGCAGATCTGTTAACTGAGGAACACCGCAAGGTGGTGTACTCTCCCCTCTCTTGTGGAACTTAGTAGTGAAAGAACTGCTTGTGTCTAAGGGACTGGGTGGAAGGTCATTGCCTATGCGGATGATCGTATTCTCGATCTAGGATATCAAGCAATCTGCTCTTTCGAAGCTAGTGATATGGACTATCGAATGCGGCCAATGTACAGTGTACATTGAATCAACGAACAATTCATTAAATGTAAAATAATTTTTTAACGAACATCCATTCTTTAGCTCAACGAACATGTTCATCGGACAAGGATTAATGAACTTTTCGTTGACTCAATGTGAACATTCGTTGTGTCTAGGTACCTTTTTGGTTCAGTGTACGCTTAATTATAGCGCGACATTCTTAGGTCTTATATTAGACAGGAAGCCAAACTGGGAGCTAAATATCCAGGAACGTGTCAAGAATGTCTCCACGGCTCTCTACTGTTGTAAAAGGGCCACGGGGTACAAATGGGGACTACATCCTGGCATGTTCCACTGGCTTTTCAGTTCAGTAGTCGTACCCATACTGCATACTACTTTTTAGCGTCGCAATTTGGTGGACTGCACGGGAAAGGAAAATCAAACTCACACCACTCGTCAAAGTGCAGACGATGGCGTGCGTATGTATCGGCGGAGCATTAACTTAAGCTTGGTCAGGCTCGGACCCTCCATTGGTACCCATCATCGAGTTCTTTTTGTAACCAGCTTTGTTCAAATGATACCTACGGTTTTTGTTCAATTTTCAGATCGGAATTTTTCATTAGTTCGAAAGCTTATACGGCATTTAGTTTGCTTCGATGGGACTAGGGATGGTCGATGTTCATAGATGTTCACAAAACATTGCATTTCATCATATCATCATTCAGTGCGTCCGAAATATTGTGGATGGAACAAAACAACATTTATCTGTACAGTTCTTGGAATTGGTTCGCTGTGTACTTTAACCAGAGCAGTCAATGGCAGAGATAATGAATGAAGAGCAGTGCCACTTCTACGTTTATTGCCCCTCAGATTCATCTGACAGCGTTCTTCATAACATTTTCATAGACGGGCGGCTGTGAATACGTGTGATCTAAGCGAAGCTGATTACTCCCGCCTAACACGAGTGCGTTGCTCTATACTCCTAACAAGTGTGCGTGAAAATAAAGTAGTATGCGTGACTTCAGAGTACAACCGTCAAAATCTGAGGTGAACTGCGATGAACTGGGGGTTTTAAGCTGGAAGGACGAATATCTCTTCCTCCATTATCTCTGGTTAATGGTCTGGAGCTTATCATTCCCAAATGTAAGATATTTTTACAGCGTACGGTATTGCAACGATCTTCTGCTTGTTGGTTTTGATGAAGTTAAGGATCTGACTCAAAATTAAAATAGTCCCTACTTTTAAAATGCCGTGTTTAAATCCTACTCATTGTTAGAATTTCTAAAGCCGAATAGTAAAGACTTCCAAGAAGCTTATAGCCTCGCTACACGCTGGTCAGGTCTCATTTAGAATATTCTTCCATTATTCTTCCACATTGGGACTCCGAATATAGTCTTCAAGGACTAAGATTTGATAGTCAAAGGTATTTTACTAGGTTTGCAATCCGTAAACTAAAAAAGATTAACGAACGTCCTCCTTATGATGAAATATGCAAGATCGTCAGCTTGCAAAGCTTAAGTTTTAGGCGGAAGGCATCTTCAGTCATAAACACGACTGACAAAATTACTTATCGTGTAAATTTGCAGGAATTGGTTTTGCTTATAAATACTTATGCTCCCCAAAGATCTCTTCATGTTAGAAATATACTTTTCGATATAAGGCATATAACAAATTACGGTTGCAATGAACCTATAACTAAAGGGTGATTTTTTAAAAGCTATAGGAATATTGCCAACAAACCATCTACACCGCTTCGAATACGGCCGAGCAGAGCTATGCATTTTCATGTCAAAAAATGTTGAACATAAGATAAATGTTGTAAATCTGGCAGCGCTGGTATAGTGCGTTGGTTACATTTAGCTTGGATTAGGACCATAAGACTACCAAAAATATGTAGCCTTCCTGGTATTAAGTCTTCCGTTGGTTATAACTTTATGTAGACATTGCATCCAGCACAACAAAAAAAAATAACATGTGAATTATATTCTGTCAACCGCGAAATAAGAGCATCAAACGCTTAAGTTTGTTCTCTTCAGTCAAAAAAAGCGCGCGCCCTTGCCGTGACGTTCAACTGCGGGCCGACTCAACATACAACCGCAGAAATTTCTTCCTGTGCATGGATATATCATGCAGTACACACAAGCATACTACACTTCCACCCCACTTCGAAGTTCGATCTGATGTATGGCGGTTTAAGGAAAATTTTGCGCTAACTCTTCCGCACATCTGGCTGGGTTTGCCTATATATAGTCAAACAAAAATATATGGATTGTATGCGGATTTGGAAGCGCACATTTTTGCGGTAAAGGCAAACATTTGGTATGCGAGTTTTGTGTTGAGAATAAAAATATCACGGAACTACACATGAGAACATGTTCTCTTCAAGGCATCATTAAAGCGAGCTGGGTGAATGTTCGTCACCCATGTTGGCATACTCTTTCCAACATTTCGGCCGGTATCTCACGAATAAATGCTTCAATGTTGTCTTCCAATGCGTCAATTGAAGCGGCTTGTCTATATAGACATGAGCTATAACATAGCCCCACAGAAAATAGTCCAAAGGCGTTCAATCGCATGAGCTAGGCGGCCAATTGACCGGTCCCGAACGTGAAATAAAATGTTCTCCGAACTCGCCTCTCAATAAGCCCATTGTTGCGCGTGCTGTGTGGCATGTGGCACTGTCTTGTTGAAACCACATGTCATGCAAGTCAAGCTCTTGCGCATCATCTTTGAAGAAGTACGGTCCAATGATGCCACCAGCCCATAAACAGCACCGCACCAAACTGAGACTTTTTCTGGATGCATTGGTAGCCCTTGCAATGCTTCTGACTGATATTCACTCCAAAATCGACAATTCTGCTTATTTACGTACCCATTGAGCCAAAAATTAACTTCGTCGCTGAACACATGTGATGTCGCAATAAACTTTCCTAACAGAGCACGCATTTTGAGAATAAAATTCAATAATTTGCAAGCGTTGTTCGTTTGTAAGACTATTCAGGGTTAAATTATAGACCAAACTGAAGATGTTTGACAGTGAAACAAAACACGAAACGTGCGTGGTTTAAACCAGTGTTGCCAAAAAGATAATAGCTAAAAAATCACCCTTTAGATGCATAATGAATAATTAATAAGCTTTGCAACGAAATTAATATAATCTCGATTGGAATTTAAAATGTTGGGGTTTTTCATTGATTTTGGATTAATAAAATTATTGTTTATTGAGGTACAGTCGAACCCGGATAGTAGCACATCAACCGTGCAATGAATTATTGTGACATTAAGCGGGTTGTGTTTTTTTCCGATCTTTTCTTACAAACTGTTCTAGAAACGCGAAAAATGCAATAAAAGGGTTGACTTCCCAAATTTTATCAACCTCGCATATGTACACAAATAAAAATAGTGGGCGTCTTCGATGATAGGTTGGAAGTCAAATGCATGTGGAGATACCTGTTTTAAGTCAATTTCAAAACAAAAATGTTCTCTTGGAAATCAAGTGAATTATGGGTCGGTGCTGTACGTGGACTCTTTGTTTTGTCATTTTGTGATGTGATATAAATCAGGTTGTGCCATTAAGCTATGTGCTGCGAGATGCAAAATCGTTGGACGATCCTAAGTCGTGCAACAGACATCTGTGCTACTGAGAGCGCACACTAAGAGAATGTAGTGTTTTGTGTTTGCCGGGTGATGGCAAATGATGATGCAATCTGAGAATGAGAGATGGTTCTTGTGACATCTATTCTTCCTTTGATGTTAGGTGCTTACCCGGACACCTTTGTCCAAGAAGCCAATGTTTACAAAAATTACAAATGAAGAAGATACTTATATGGCTTGGCGAAGGTGCGAACTCTTTCAACTCTTGGCCGAATCTCCCTACTCCTTGCATACACGTCTTTATTGTAAGCACACTGAACACTTTCGCACAAGCAAGTGTGACATTTCTCATAACGAAGTTAGTTGGAGCAGTTGCCAGTGTCGTGACCAAATATTGAACAGCTACCCCCTCAACCAATAGGTTAGTGGTACACATACCCAAAGAAGACTTAAACAAAAGCACATCCACGCGATAAACGTACACACATCCAATTCTCCTCAGTCAAGCAAACATACGCGTCAACACATCCACCTCTCTTCGACGCCTTGTCGCAAACGCATTGATTCAGCGTTCCCCATGATTAATTCTCTTGTCATCACGGCAAGGACTATGCCCTATCGCAGAGCCAAGGAATCCCCCTGACAAATCATTCGTAGCTTCCAGGCTTAAGCCCGTTGTGCAGGATATCAAGAGACAAACCATTGGAAACAATTGAACTTACAGTAATCCACTGCCAATAAGTCCTCATTCCGCATCACCGCATCTCGACAACACTTTCCATTGGTACTGGGATTTTCGTCAATCCATGGACTTCATTCTCTGCTACATCAGGAGGGCGATTGGGAATTGAAATAACGTCCGTAAATCTCACCTCCTTCACCGGGGGACGTTCGTGTATAGGTCCTAAATGAATTCTGCTCCCATGCAGCATTCACCTTTAAATTGTTGACATGAAAGGTTTTTGGTTTTCGGGTTTAGGTATTCCGGCAGTGGTCAGGCGATGAAAGGATTAATTTCACCGAAGTTTCATTTAGTGTTTGGGCATGTCTGCGTGGCGTAGCCAGATTGGCCACAAACAGAGACAATAGCTGTACCAACAAATTGAAGTGTAACTCTGGCAAGCAAACTCAATTTTTCTAAAGTGAAAGCAGTGTGTGTGTGTGTCGGGCCGTCATGGAATGGGTGCTGAATGCAGGGAGAGGGTATACGTATATTGTCTAAGTGGGCGCAGGGGACGGTGTGTAACTTCTTCCTCATCTGGCAGAATGTGCGGAACGATGGGATATTCGTTGTGATTTATATCTGCTGGGCATGGCCGTGTATCATGTGAAAGTGAAATAAATTTCCTTGTAATATTCCCGTGACTAAGAATGGGTCTCTGAGGGTATTGGAGACAGGGTTGCTTGTTTTATATAAACATCGATACATCGACAACATCGATGTTTTTCGATAAATAGAATCGATGCGATGTATCGGGTGCTTTCGATGTTTGTTTGTGTACACAGTTGAATTTCCAATTAAGTATTTTCGGCGACATGTACAACAACAGAGAACCACAAAGTCTGTGGCACAGACATGGAACAAGTAGCAGACTTAGCTGTCGTGCCTATTATTCTTTATGATTGTGGTAATGTGCTTCCAAGAAGAGGGAAATAAATTAGCCCATACGAATAAGAACAAACGCATGTAGCTGTAGTTTCAAGTCAAGATAAGTCAAGGCTGAGTTGCTTCTGCTCTTTCAACAATGTCGATGTTTTTATTCTATGTATCTAAGATATCGATGTTTTCCATAGCGATGCATCGATGTCAGGTTTCGATGCAATGAATCGATGTATATTTGTATGAGCATCTCTACTCGGAGACCATTGTGTTGCGCTGGTGTGCATGTGAATATGAATGGTAAAGGCGTGTCAAACCAGTTAAGGATGCATACGGTTTTCCAAAGCAGCTAGTAGCGAGTAAACATTTTTCTGCACTACTAATATTCTAGGAGTATGCTAATGTAACCGAATCTCTGTAAACGAGAATTGTACAAACAAAGATTGTAAAATTGCTGCCGCAAGAAATAAACAATAAACATAAATAAATTTTTCTGCGCTGTTACCACTGTAAGCATCTTTAATTCCTCCTACTCACATCACATTTCCGTGCGCAGATTAACATTTTTCTCACCTGGGTGCCAGGGCACAGAGTGCAATGAGTGAGTTACCCCTGCACGCAAGTACACGGAACCCACACCGCCCTCAGCACAAAAGCCAATAGGCATAAAACTCGTCGTCGGATACTGCCCCTTGTTGGAAATCAATACGAGGTGGCTGGTTAGCCATACCAACAGAACCCCAAAGATGGTCTCCAAGATGATCCCGGTCGCCCAAGCAATCGACATCTGTAGAAGCTGCATGGATGAATAAGATGCAGAAAGCTTGCGAAATCTCCTCCGGTCCTCCGCAGCTTGGTGAGTATCAAGTGCTGAGGCACAATTGAAATTTGTACAATTATTCAACATTTTCCATTTTGCTTGAAGTCAGTAATTTTCTGTTACGTTCCTTTTATCATTGTCCAAAGAATTTACGGCAGTAGTGCGAGCTGAGAAGAAATAGTGACTTATGTAGAAGCTGAGGGTGCCTTGGCTGGAGTGGCGGTCGTTCTTCTTCACTTTCTTCCTCTTCTAGTCAGAGTGTTCAATTCCAACAACTGAACATCGGTTGGGGCACTGTGTCATTGGGTGGTGCGACTAAAAATGTAGTGAGTGTGTTCCCTCATCTTTATGGAGTGTACACCTTTCACCCTTAAATTTCAAGAATGTAATTTTCAAACGCCAACTTGTTGAAAAGAATCTACTCTGAGGACATTTTTTATTCACACCAAAGTGTGTGTGTTCCCATTTGACTCAAGTGTTTTCCCTCGGAGAGTTCCCTTAGTTTTCCTCATCCTCAAATTTAATTCTCCATAATTTTCCATAATTAAATATCGCACCCTGAATCGGAATTTGTAATTATTGGCGGCTCTGATGGGTGTTCTATGTATGTACACAAATGAGGGGCCTATGTTTGTACAGCGTTTCAAATAGTCTGTAGGGGAAGATTTCAAGTTATTGAATGTCGGTGGGAAACTTA
Organism: Eristalis tenax; assembly: GCA_905231855.2. Taxonomy (NCBI): domain Eukaryota; kingdom Metazoa; phylum Arthropoda; class Insecta; order Diptera; family Syrphidae; genus Eristalis; species Eristalis tenax. The sequence goes on from HG993124.1 coordinate 57,808,278, forward strand.
CTATTCCTTCAACTTCAAGCTACCGAGGGGAGCAGCAAAACTGATTTTATTCTATTTATCGAGTATTTGTCAAGGCATGAGGAGCATTTTCAAATTGTGGAGAGTCGACTTTATTTTCATTTTGTGCATACATTGTGGCAAATAGAAAAATCGGTTGGAGGCAGTCCCCACCTCTCGGTGTGTTATTTTGCACATCTAGGTGAACTTTATTCCTGTTGTGCTTGGTATAGCTGAACTACTAATTTTCCAATTCAGTGAGGGAAAAAAACTAATTCTATCAAGTTTTTGAAACCTATAGCCATATGTGGTCACCGATAGCTCACGCCATCCATCCTCCATAAACCTCATGGACACGAGCGTCTCTAACGAAAAACTCACTGGACCGATTCTGTTCGAAACTTCACCAATGTGTTCAGAAAAGTTTGTCGAAAATTTATATTATTTACTCAATTTTGTGTTAACTATCAGCTAGTCTATTTATTATGTTTTTCTTGACTTAATCGAGTTGTTTCAGATTGGTAGCCCTTGCAGGAGAACTAAATACAAGTTCTTTTTACCATACTTACTGCATCTCTCTTGACATTCGATCTTAAGGACACTTCTGCAGCAATGGCAATTTCACTCGTGCATTGTGCTTTGATTTTCCGTTCTCACACTCGGGTGTACATTGGTTAAATCCCTTCGGTGGTCGTTTAGAATTCGATGTCATGCTAGATGTTGGGACTACATCATGGAAATCTACCGGCAATCCTAATTCTGATCCACCGATTTCGCTTTATCGTTTCGGAACATTAGCATTGCTATCTTACTTTGTTCCCACCTTGCATGTATCTTGCAAATCATAGAGCTTACATATCGACCATTGTAACACTAAGAGGCGTAAGTAACAAAAATGTTAAAGTAAGTTCTTTGGTCTCACAAAGGGGCGTAAGCGAATTTAAACTTGCTGTTGAGTTTTTGGCAGATAAAAGAGCAGAACGGATAAGATATAGTAGACGAAGAAGAGCTAAGCGGGCCCAATGCAGCAGAATTTTCCATGGAGGGGTCCAGACGAAGGAGATAGACCTCAAGGAAAAACACGTCAAACAAACCATTTAAGAGAGAAGAAAGAGCTGCGAGACTCAGGAAATCTTACGCAGTACCAAGGTATGAACTTGTTGCTGCAAGAAAAATCAGGAAAAATGAAAATGGACCAGGCTGTGAAAGATTAAATAGAAAATGTTCGTTTTTTACTGACGAAAACAGGAAGGAAGTATTCGATGCCTACTGGGGGCTTAAGAGTTTAACATTTCAGCGAGAATATTTAACAAGATTTGCAAAAAGCGAAACAAAAAAGAGAACAATGACGGCTAATCCAGGCTCAAGAAGACAAAATTCAATTACCGATACGCTTCCTCTAAACGCCACAAAGGAAACTGTGTGGGATTAACATTTAACACATTAAAACGCTTCCACTTTTTCTTCACTTGTTACCAATTATTGGTAAGCCTAATCAGATTCTTGGGTTTTTAGTTCACAACTGCAAAGATTTCTATCACACTTACACACTAAAGTCCCCATATACGAGGGGCGTTCAATATATTCTCGGTATCGATATGAAGGACAATGCGAATTCTATTTAAATTGTTTTTATCTTTCAATATAATCTCGCCTAACATCAATGCATTTGTTACATCTTGAGATAAGCTTTTTTAAACCATCAAAAAAAAATTTCCTCTTTCTCTGCAAAATACCCATTTATTGCCGACTTGAGTTCCCCATCATCCGAAAATCTTTTTCCACGAAGACATTTTTTCAAATCCGGAAACAGGAAATAATCACTAGGGGCAAGGTCTGGACTATGGGTGTTGGATTTCTTCGAAACCACAATCTCGCGAAGCAGCCTTAGAAACTCGTGCCGTGTGAACAGGAGCGTTGTCATAAAGAAGCAACACACCCGCTGCGAGTTTACGACGTCTTTTCTTTTAATTTCCCCCGCAAATTAGGCAAAGTGGAAGCGTAGGATGTGGCGTTGATGATTTCACCTTTTTTTTTTGTACTCAATGATCAAGATTCTTCCCGATAGACGGAGTGGCTTTGAACTTCTGCTGGGGGTTTGTTCCGTTTTTATGATACTGCATGGACTCTTGTTTGCTTTCAGGGTCATAGCGGTGGACCCATGTTTCGTCACCAGTAACAATTCGATCCATAACACCGTCCGCGTTCTCACTACACATCTCCAAAAGCTCTCTACAGCATGCGATTCTCACTTTTTTCTGAGGCGCTGTGAGCATTCGTGGCACCCACCTTGCACTGACCTTTGAAAGGTTAAGATGGTCATGAAGAATGGTGTGAATGGTACCAATTGAAAGCTTGGTGATCTCTGCCATCATTTTCACGGGCATTCTGAAGAACAAGTTTTTCGACTTCTTCGATGCTTTCTCCCGCACAAGCAGTAGCCGGGTCGCCGGAGCGGGATATGTTTTCAATATTCTCTCTGTCTCTCTTGAACTCACTTGACCACTTTTGCACAGTTGATAATGAAGGTGCGGAACCCTGGTAAACAGCCACCATCTCTTCATGAATAGTTTTTTGACTTTTTCCTTGCTTATCGAGGAATTTAATTACAGCGCGATGCTCAATTTTCACCATCATCGTCTCAGTTGCCATTATGATTCTGTTTAACTAGAGATAGAACGCGAATTTATATGAAATTTTACATGAATGCACTAAAATAATAGTATTACTTGATGAATAAGTCAATTTATATATACAACCACAGCTTCACCTCGATACCGAGAATATATTGAACGCCCCTCGTACATCGTTCATTCGTTCCATTTTGGAGTGTAATTGTGTCGTGTGGAATCCCTACCCCTCAATGCCGAATCTCGAATTGAAAAAATTCAGAAACGTTTCACGAAACTTGCGCTTATAAAAATGGACTGGAATAATAACATGCATTCACATGAAGTAAGATGTGAAATGCATTCTCTGCGATGACAATTTTTAAAGAGACACTTTCCAAGAGATCAAGGGCAGATTTAACATTATGAACATTGGTTCTTAGTATTTTATTCATCATACTGTCTACACTATCTATGTTTAAATTGTGTGTTCCATCTCGCACTCTTCGACCTAGGGAGCAGTTTTGATGAGATGAGCGAAAAGATCCTATAACCACAGCTTGCGTGGATTACAATATGCAATTGATTTTATTTTATTTATTTATTTACAAATAGCTTACAAAAATAAATTTATGAAAAGACATCAAGGCAACAAGACCATAGATGCCGTTTATATGTTATAAATAACATTAAGAAAGAACTTTAAGTTATGAGTTAAGATAACAATAAGATAAATTCAAATATCCATAAATGAATTATCCTTGCATTAGAAGGATCGAGCATTTTGCCGATGTGCAAATGTACAAGTTCTGGGGGAACGGAGCTTGAGACTTGGCGAGAAATTAGACATTCCACAGGGATATACAACAATATGCAATTAATTTTAGTATGTCCCGATCGGTATATAAAACCGCAATAATGGGATCATTACGTTAAATATTTTTAAAATTCATGAAAAATGTAGTATTCTTCATACAAATTTGTTTTTTCTATTATCTTAATTGATCTCAAATTATATTACAAGTAGTCTATTTTGTAACATGTAAGACGAAAAACATGAATAAATAAATGCTGCAAAATTATGGGTCAAAAAGATTTAATTTAATGGATATTCAATGAGTTTTATTCAAATTCAAATTCTTAGAAAAACATATTTTACTATCTTCTCACTTCCCTTCAACACGTCTTTTAATTCCGGATATTCCAGAAACCACCACCTTTCCACCATGCTTTGTAAACTGTCTAAGTAGTCCACTCATCAAGGTTCTTCGACATTTGCAAGTGCCTGACAGAAGTTATGTAATTAACGTAAGCGTCAGCTTGCTGGAACTTTAAAAGGTAGTGTTTTTCCAACTTTAAAATGATTCGCTTCAAATCGTTAACGACGACAAGACTGCTCGGTTCCCACTCTATAAACGAATACGGTATCCACAAACTCACTGCATGCCAATCAGTTCCCCTGTTAACCTTTAAAACCAAGCCACTTAAATCCATAAAGCCACATTTCCCTCTCTCCAAATATCGATCATAAAGTCAAATCGATAATGACAGCCAAATCAACAAATCTAATCGCAAGCAAATTGTTAAATAATTTGAGTGCCACAAATGCTGATACGAGAGTCGCCCTTAAGTGGCAGCATAACCCCTCGTTAATCGCCCCGACCAAAGTGTGGCATCAAAGCTGCCTCAGCTGACATCTGTATGTATGCGCAAGTGCTTGTCTGATACGCTTTCTCAACACCTCTGCGTGTGCATGTGTGGTATCGTCGCTGGAATTAAATTCAAATCGATTCAATCGTACGAACCAAAATAGACATTTCGCAATCGTTATGAATTTATTTCACAAAATCAAAAAACGAACACAAAAAAAACACATTTCATTCCACCCCCAAACCTTGCATTAATGGTCCGGAAACACATTTCCATCCATTAACTTCATAAATTCCATTTTACGTTCGAGTGCCGTGCGCACTCGTCGGCTCCATTGTGGAGCGTTTTTATTTTCCGTAGCCAGAGTTCTGACGGTTAATTGGTTTTGGAATTGTCACACCGCAGATGGACTTGTCGCACAGCAGACCGCCAGGGACCGATGCTGAAAAATTGTATTTGTTACCAGCCAACTTTTCTGTGGTTATTGCACTGCCGCTCTCGTGGCATAGTGTTGATGAGGCGAACAGAAATAGTTTATTTCCCAAAAAAGGCGAATATTGGATTCGAGAGTGTAATTGAATTTTTCAGTTATCAGGCCTGTGGTGATTTGTGGACTGTATCAACGAGCGCATTCCGTGAACGAAACGCACACCAGACCTCCGAAGGGATCGCGTGTGTGTTCTGCAACAGACATTCAGAACAGTGCTTGCAAATTGTATTTCATGAATTAGTCAAAACTCAATTTCAAATCGAATTCTCATCAGAAATGTGTGCGGTGCTCGAGGATTGATCGCATAACCCAGATGGCCTGCATGCGATTTGAAGTGTTGGTTTTGTTATATTTATATGCAACAACTCGAAATGGGGGGGCTCCATTCCAGAAATAATGTATTTTGAGTTGCAGTTTATGTGGTATCTTGGAATTAAGCGCATTGATTTTTGGGGTAGTTGCAGGGAAGTGAGTCAATTGCTCTGCAGCGGCAGCCCATCGTAACCAATTTGACCTCGCCTGCAGCTAATATTTGAACAGTTAAGTGAGAAAACAATGAGGGGGTGTACAAAACCGTCTAAAAGCACATATATATCCTTTCGGCATATTTCTGTGAAAGCCGCCGTTACGTTAACAAAGACATATTGTGCCAGAAAGACCATTTTTGACAAGTGCCTCGCATACAAAGCCGATGAATAACAGTGCGCATAATTGTTTAAAGCAGCTGATTGGACGCAGCAGGCTGGAATATGTGGCCCTGAATTGATCTTGAAAACTAGTAAGTAGAGAGTACCGATCTCCATTTCCAGGACCTGCTGGAGTATAACGATCTGGCCAATGTTGACGTCTCTGGTCTGAAGCCACACTGATGTCTGATTTTTCACCAAAGTGCAGACAGTTTTTTCGAAGATGGTAGGCGTAAGCGATTCAGAGGGAGCCTTATCACTCGAATGATAGCATTGTCAAAAGTTTTTTGTTTCTTGTGGGTTGAGCAAAAACTGACAGTTAACATGTCAGGCAAGCTGTTCTATCGCCATATTTTACAGACGAGTTCGAACATGCGCCCAATGAGCTGCTTTAAAGAATTCTGCGCACCGTTATTCATCAGCTTTGAATGCGAAGCACTCGTCAATAATGGTCTTTCTGGCGTAATAAAGGGTGGCTAAATTTTAAGGGCCGATGTTGAATCTGAACCACACTTAAACGTCAAGTTTTTTTCTGCATTTCATTTGACATGACCATCGAAAGATACACAATCGAGCAACGCGTTAAAGTTATTCAGGCTTATTATGAAAATGGGCGTTCAAATCAAAATGCAAATGATCAATTTTCAAAGAAAATCATCTTCAGTGATGAGGCACATTTTCAACTCAGTGGATTCGTCAATAAGCAGAATTGCCGCATTTGGGCGAATGATAATCCAAGAGTGATTGTCGAAAAACCAATGCACCCACAAAGAGTGACAGTTTGGTGCGGTTTATGGGCTGGCGGCATCATCGGGCCGTATTTTTTCCAAAATGAGGCCGGTCAGGCAGTTACTGTGAATGGTGTTCGCTATCGTGGAATGATTAACGAACTTTGTATGGCCCGAATTGGAAGATATGTGGTTTCAACAGGACGGTGCCACTTGCCACACAACAAATTCAGTGGCCGTGCTATCTCACGTGGTGGCGATGTCAATTGGCCGCCAAGATTATGTGATTTGACACCGTTGGATTTTTTTCTTTGGGGTTATTTTAAAGAAAAGGTGTACGTCGATGAGCCAGCAACAATTCAAGAGCTAAAGGATGATAATTCGGCACATTAATGGCATAGAACCTCAATTATGCTTCAGCGTCATCGAAAATTTGGACCATCGGATGGAGGTGTGCCGACGATGTCGCGGCGCCCATTTGGCCGATATTTTGTTTCATACATAATTGAACCATACCAGTATTATCATAATAAAAAGAAATGACAATAATTTCCTAAATAATTTGTGCTTTATTCAAAATCAACATCGGCCCTTAAAATGTAACCACCCTTTATGTCTATGTTAACGTTACGGAGGTTATTTCACGGAAATGGGCCCAAGGGATATAGTAGACAGGCGATGTAACGAGATTTCTTGTCGTGTCTGGTTTTTACATTCATGCTAAACTTGCCTGGCTTTGAAGGATGACAATGGGGGATTCGGGATGTTATATGATGTTTGCCACGTTATGTCTTCAACATCATTCCTGAGAAAGTCACGCAAAACTTCCTGGCCAACAGTTGAGGCGCGAGGTCCCTGGAGTTGCTTTCATTCCGTGACATCTACGTTGACGTGCTTTGTCGACCACCGAACGGTGTCAAAGGGTTCCTTGACAATGAGCGCAGAAGCATCTAATGTGGTTCTGAGACCAAACGAGGGCATCTTTGAATATCAAACAAAGTTGGTGGTGCATTGATGGTGAAATCTTTGAAACTGCAAAAGACGAGAAGCTGGGGCGTATGCTCCGGCTTACCTCTAAGATATAGGTTAAAAAATCGGGACCTCTTGAAAAAGCACTTGATGTCGTGAACACAACGACACAATGGGCACTTTTGTGCAAATGGTGCCGTTTAACTCGTGGCAAGCGAAACAGTACCAACGATCGCTCGAGTTATGATACCAGCCCAATTGCAGCGCAATAAAAACTAAGGCACACTCCCTGCAAATACTATTTAAGTATTTAATAACATTAGCTAAAGAACATTTGATTTGCCACACTTACAGCTGATGTAAGTCCAATCATGTAAGCTCAATCATGGAAAACACGATGCGTCGCAGTCAGTGACTGTTCACCTTAGACTACCGTGTAGAGAGCTAAGTCCCGACGCAATACAACAAATTGACATCGCCGAATGGATAGAAAGAGACTTCGTCGTGTCCGGACGCCACTGCAAAGTTCTCAATACACCACAAATGTGACAAATAAAGCTTCGACAGCATAACCCTTCTAAGCAAGTCAGTCTAAGGTGTCCCCACTGAAAGGACCATAGCAAATCAAAGACCAAAAAAATCCAAACCACGAACGTAGCTCAATCCTGTTGGACCCACACATCGTCCTCTACATGCCCACCATCCAGATGATCTATTTATCTTGAAAATCGGAATCTGACAGAGAAACATAACTAGCCCAGGCTGTTGATTCTGGATTTTGATTTAATTTCTGACTGACACCTTGTAGACGAACTTCCTTTTTATATATCTTCAGACATTATCTTTGGAACGGCAGAAGAAACCACGCAAATGGATCCCCTCCCTCAAAATCTCCCCCAAACGAAATTCAGAGATTGGACCTCACTCAAAATGAAACCCATAAGACAAACACCCAAATGTGTTTATTAAAATACCTTCTGCCCAAAACGTGATAAGTTTCTCTGCCCCGGAACTTCTTATAAAGCAAAGAGAAGGCGCAAGAAGAAAAACAATCAATTATGTGAAGCCGAAGTATAGCCCGTTCATCGATAAGTTTCAGCTGACGTTGGATTCTGGTCACGTTTCGGATAACATATACAAGTGTCTATACACTTGGGAAATGTGTTATCTTTGCATTATTGTCGATGACTTCAACTTTCATAACGTCGTCATCGTAGTCCCCGCTAGGTTCTGGATACTTTACGAAATTGATGAGTTTCCTACGTTTCCCATTATCGCATTAAATCAAGCTGTCGATTGGCCATAATGAGAAGCCAATCGGATATTTCGAATGGAGCGTGTGTGTGTTCGAAAATTCTAGGGCAACCGCCTCATTAACTACGGGGCGGTGCGGTGACTAGGGATGCACGTTCGGCGGGGTGCCTTCGAATGCTATTTGAGACCGGATGTTGATGTCAGAGTCAGTTTTCCCAATGCGGCAGATCGATTAGATGAAGCAAATTTAATTTGATTATATATATGCTCGCTCTTTGATCATTAAGACGGTGTTTAAGGTTTTAAGGGTTATAAAAGAAAAGTACCTTTACAAGTCACATCCTAAGATACAATTTTTGTAAGGTGAGATGTGATCACAGCGCTTCAAGTTATATACACATCTAATAACGTCGTTGAAAGCAACAGATGGTCTTCTCTCGGTTTCGGATCTATGGCAACTACAGATTTGACAACCATGAATAAAATGCTTCCTCTACACGCGATGGAGCAGTTGGAAGTCGCTCAGACCTTTCAGATATTTGCCACGCAAACTTAAATTTGAAAACCCTGAAAATACTTATTCTTGGTTGCATTTGTTCATAATTATCTGAGAAGGCGCTCGAAGGTTTACTCAAAACGTGTCGCCTTTAATCATGCCAGAAAGTCTTCGAAATTAAACGACTGCCCAGATGACTGCCGGTCGGTCTGGCCCTCTTATTTCATCTCGGAGAAAAATTGTATGCAAGCGAAGGCAATGTGATGCCAGCATTGAAACCTTCCTAATTGTGCGGGAAGATCAAAGTGAATGATTATTGTTGTTTTGTTTATTTTTTCGTTATATATGAAAAAAGAAAACCAAGTTTGCTAATATGATTTTTTTTCCACACTTTGTACTGACTCGACGCACTGGTGCTACGGTCCGTGGAGTGTCAGAGCCTAGCTTTTCGGCAACCGCTCGTGTTGTGCGTGCTGTTGTTCTCTCGCGAGTGGAAGGACCTTAGCCAACACCGAATGACCAATTTGAGAAGTTCTTTTTAGTTAGACGGCGAATACTCTCTGAGCAAAGGCAGTCACTCGAGAGAGGGCCGTTCAAAGTAATTTGTTCGTACCGGGAATCGAACCAGGGGCTGTGTAGGCTCAATCGAGACACCGACTCACAACGCCACAGCTGCCATCGTCGTCACTTAGTGTCAGAGATTTTTCGAAGTGGTCACAGAATACTCCGCGCCTGCATTCGCGCTCGCCGTCACTGCTTCCCGCTCGCTCGCCGCCACTGTTTCAGTTCCGGAAAGTTAGTGTTGTTAGTCCGGGCCTAGATTTTTCGAAGTGGTCACAGAATACTCCGCGCCTGCATTCGCGCTCGCCGTCACTGCTTCCCGCTCGCTCGCCGCCACTGTTTCAGTTCCGGAAAGTTAGTGTTGTTAGTCCGGGCCTAGTGTTGGTGGCAGTGCATGATGCACTCCTGTCCAACTTGTAAGTATAGCAGTGCGGTCGTATGGGCTTTTCCTTCAAAGACGCCGCCTCTCTGAGCCTCAGATCCAATGACGCTGCACTGTTGCTGTACACACACGAAAGGAAAGAGAATGAGGATGGCCTGGAGTGTTGCCGTCGGTGTTATTCTGACACAACAAGTTAATCCAAGGCCGATCGTCACTCTTTTACAACTCTGCCTAGTTATAATCCAGAATTGATAAATGTTAGTGTGGTCCGTGCAATCTTATCTAATGCCCTCCAGATATGGACTTGATGGGAGACAAACTCCACGGAGCACAAGTAATATCATCAGTATCTCTCCTGTCAGATCACTGTCCGAGTGGCTCAGGAAAGGCGGAATAAAGATTATAACTACTATGGACTTAATAATTTTTGTCCTAATTCCTTTATCTTCTTCTATGTTTTACGCAATAGTCCGGGGTGGACCTGGGCCTCAACCAACAAGGCTCTCCAGCTAGCGCGATCTTTAGCCAAATGCCTTTAGTTGCGCACACCAAGTTGGTTGAGGTCCCTCTCCACTTGTGTGCGCCATTTCGTTCGAGGACGTCCCCTGTTGCGTTGTCGCATTGGGTTGGAATTGAAGACTCTTCGGGCCTGAGCTGTGGTGTCCATCCGCTCTACATGACATAGCCATCTTAAGCATTGGATCCGAAGGCGCTTTACTAGGTAATTGCCGCTGTATAGCCCTTACGTTGTTGAATCTTCTCATCCAGACGTCACCAACGCAAACAGGACCAAAGATCGCACGCAGAAAACTCTCAAAACGGGCAAGAGCTTCATCAGCTTTCAATAGCGTCCATGTCTCTGCGGCATAGAGCAGGACAGAGATGATCAGTGTGCTATATAAAGTCTGCTTGGTGTTTCGAGAGATGGCTCTGTTACTCACTTGCCGCTAGAGTCCAAAGAAACAGCGATTGGCAAGAGCAATTCTGCGCTTGATCTCCGTACTGGTGTAATTGTCTCAGTTTACGTCAGAGTCGAGGTAGACGAAGTCCTTGACTACCTTCAAGTTTCTAAATCGTTTCTTTAAATTTTAATAAAATGTGTCTTTCCAATACTTGTAAATTTTAAATTATTTATATAAAAATAGTGATTAAAGCTTTTTTTTAAGTCCCGAGCTCGTGCATAGCTGTTGGCCCGGCCCATTATGTGCGGCCTCGAGCTCGTCCATAGTTGTTGGCATTATGGTTTTATTTCCATTTGCAAATCGAAATAAGGCGAATTTTGATTTGGAGTTAAGGTCAAAAAGTGGCTGGATCGCTAACAAGATTTTAACCCTTTTTTCTGCAGGTCTTAGAAGGTCACGTGACGTCGTCCCCTGTGGACATGTCAACGGCTTTCAAACAGACGACCTCTGGGGTAATTAGCAGTAGAATAATTTCAGTCAATAAAAGAAATAAATTATCAAGAGAGACAAACCACATTTTTCTCCAATGCCCAAAAACACATGAAATAAATCCCCAATTTGTGGGTTTTTTTTTTCATAAGAGACCCCTAGAGCTACCTAAGCTACTAGGTTAGCTTAGGTTACAGTGGCAGCCATACCTTCACATGGTATCAACGATGGAAATATTTTGCAACATTTTAAAACCCAACTCCAGTTCAAATTAACTGAATTTTCGATTTACTTTTTTTGAATCCATAGCCTTTCATCAAAAACAATCACTACTCGCGAACATGGTCGATTTCAGTGCCTCAGTTATTTCAATCGGTGGCGGATTGACATATAATCCAAGAATATGCTGCTAAGCCACTGCTGCCTTTGCCACTGCAAATTTCAGTTCCTAGATTATATTTACAATCCGAAAATTAGCTTGAAATTTCACACATTTGAGAGCTAAGTAAAGTTCAATCGTGTGCGACTAACAAGGCGAAGCGGCAAACAAAATTAAATAATCTTTGTTGCGATTAATAGCTATAAATTCAATTATGACATGAGCGTTTCTTAAAATACCTTCCAAATTCATCGATAGTAATCTTGTTCAGATATTCCAACCCTCCCAAGGAGCTAGAGCATGTGTCCTATATTTTCCCAGAAGAGCAGATTGACTTTCAAAATATTTAGAAACTTGTTTCCTTCCTTCCGAAGATGTGTAACATTGAGAATAAGAGTCTAATGCCTGCGAGCTTTAATTGACGATCGATGGATGAACTCAGGATCAGTACAACTTCAGTGAAATTCAAATTAGTGATTGTGATTGAACACGAACAGCACCCAATTGAAAAGAGGAAAAAGCAACACACCAACGCAACACGCGAATGTTCTTGTAGGCAAAGATTTTGTCAATGTCTGCGTCTACAAATTATTGTGATTTCTGTTCTCTTCAGCACCATTGTCAGACCAAATTTTTGGTTGCTTACGTGGGTGTTAGTATTATTTTAAGGATACTTAATGCGGATCCATGAAGATGAGTCGAAATGAGAACATTTCATTGAATTTAATGTCTGAAGGACGACGAGAACACTCTTGATTCCTGATGCGTAAAGATCGTCCACAGTAATCAAGGCTCCGGTAGATATGTACAAAAATATGAATTCTTTCTATCACAGCCATTAAGGTCGTGTCCAGCTTTACTATTCACAAAATAATCCCTGCCGCTTCGTTTCGTGTGACTGGCCTTTCGGTACAATTATCCCTGATTGATGCCCAGTTGGCGTAAACATGTTCAACAGTTCAACATTTGTTTGAACGACTTTTTTCAATAAACCGATTCGTTACGCATGCTTATTTCATTAACTTTGTATTCACCGGTTATGATGATATTCATAGAATGCTGTAAAAAAATTTTATAATAACAGCACGTAATCAGAAATAAGTGTCAATCCATTTTGTAATTACTGCAACAAACTTAACGGAGGCTCAAGTCGTTCGCAATGAATGTTGCAATGTTTAAGACCCTGTGCAACTATTTAAGACCCGATGTCATTCGTGTAACTGACCCGATAAAAAAGTCCGTCCAAAGTGTGGAGCGATTAAGACCTGCAGCCCTTGCTTACTGGCGCTCCCGCCACTGATACCTAATCAACTGAATCTAATCGTGTTGTGGTATAATGTATGATTTGTCCAGGGATGCCCATTTTCGCATCAAACCCCAAAATGATTCAATAGTCTATTCAAGATGTTGAAGGCGAGAAGGGCATTTCTGATGATGTCATATAAGTTGGATCTACTGAAGTGTAAGTATGGAGACACTTTGCTCCTAAAGGCTGTAAGTGTTGAGACACTTTCCTCCTACGGGCTGTGAGATTATGTAATCTAGCAGAAGAATCTAGCAGTTTTTTACCCTATTTATTGAATTCGCGTGATAACGTTTCTTCCTAGTTAGAATCCACAGAAGGGTTACTTCGCATTAGCGGTACGAGTAGAAACACATCCTCCGCATAGACAATAACCTTAACACCCAGCTTGGGCAAGCTGTGAACAATTGCATTCAGAGTTAGAACCCACAGAAGGGACAAGAAGTGGCTGCAGCACTTTGATTACCGCGTTTCGTGATTCTTGAGATGCTAGAGTTGTTAAAATGTGACAGGCTTTATCATCAGCTTCCGACCCGTGTGCTCCAGTGAAGGGGTCGCGGGGTAAACTACGCACGAGAGATCTCCAGGCAACTCGACCCTCCGCCATCGACTCTAACTCATCAGGAGTTATGCCCAAGCGTAACCAGGCCAGTTTTGGGACTTGGTGCAACCATCTCGTCCTGGGTCTGCCAAGCGGTCGCCTAACTGATGGAATAGCATTCAACGCCCGCCTCGGAAGTCGTGATGCACATTCGTGCCACGTGACCAAACCAACGAAGCAAACCCCTCTCCGTTCGAAGAAGCAGTTCCTCAATGTTGAGTTCCTCGCGCACTACTGTGTGTCTCACCCTATCCCGGCGAGTAATTCCTACAATGGCACAGAGAAATCTCATCTCAGCAGCTTGTGCTCGCTATATTATTCTTTCGCGCATTTCTTGCGACAGGCTTTCAGTTTGCAAATTAAACTTGATGATTGCGTCCCGCTGCTGTTACCGCATGCTTGTTAAAATTGGTTGAATGCACGGGCAATGTCGGGGGCAAGTTACCACATGCAATGCAATTTCCACGGAGTTTCCTGGGTGCTAGGCATGATATGAGATAGAGAAAAACATCTCTGGTAACGACTACTCGAATGGATTCTAAAAATCGTTTATTTGCTTGTCAAACATTAACTAAGGCATGTAGAGGTATCAATATCCTCACATTGGAAAAAAAACTACAGAAATTGAAAACAAATGGCCAAATCACAATCTCGTGTTCGCGCGGTCGTGCGTTGGTAGGCGTCGGTGAGAGTTTGATTGGTGAGAGTCTTATTGAATTGACGAAGTCATTGTGTCAAAGCACGGCCCCTCACTTTTCCAAATCACAATGGACGGGGAGCGTTTCACAAGTAAAATGGCTCAAAATGTAAGAGCCCGACCACTCGAGCGCGACATTCTATTAATGTTTTTCATAAAAAAGATAATCTCGTGAAAAAAGTAGAACAAATTTAGATGCACAAATTACCTGAAATCAATTCGGGTGTTCGTCTTCAAAAGTTATCTGAAAAGAGATTAAATTGTTTATTAATCCACGAAAAAAAAAAACAGGCAAGTTCATGCAAATAGTCATCATTGATTCACACATGGCCCCCTGCTCCACATTTAAACAGAATTTCAACGCCAGGCTTCTACTATCATTCAGTGTAGCAAACTTAACGTACTGACTGCTTTGAGTGGTGCAAATTCCTTCGTATTCACCCCCGCTTTGATATGAGACCCTCGAGCAGTGTTCGTAGGTGTGTAGGTGTGTACATGATATTTGCATTTAGTGGAAGCTCACAAATCTGTGCCAATGCGAGGCTTTTTTCCCCAGAAGCAAAGTGAACAAATACCATGTGCGTCTCAAATCCAATTTTGAAATACATTTTCTGATGCAAATAGAGTACATTAGATCATAAGAAGGTAAAATTTACTGCTAATACATGCGTCATGGGAGAAGCTGTTTCCGTTTTCATCGTTGATTTATTCAGCTTTGGGTCATGACGGAATTACGTTGATTTGAAGGTGGAAAGTTGTGGTGGGTACCGTTTCTTAAGGTTCCGTCATCGAAATAGAAACTTTGTAATTTTCGGTGTGTCTTCAAATCAATTCAACATTCAAGGAAGCAAAATAAATAAAAAAATAGTCCTGTAAAGTCTTTGTTCAATATTTCGAAATATAGCCTTAGGCCCTAATGCGCTGGCCACTTAGCAACTCTTTAATTTCAACGTGATAACTACAAGATGACTACATGATAACTACTAAACCGAATACTCGAAAATATTTAGAGCTCCTTCTTGCAGACCAACTTATGCGTCGATATTCGTCAGAATGCAAATATTATTCGCGCTTGACCAGTTTTTTGTCCAATTTACGATTCAAGCTCACCATCGACCAGATCTTGACACCACGGCAGATCATGCAAAAGACGTAAGACACACACAGCCTATGTATTTGTCGATTGTCGAACGCTAGGCAACAATACTGCCAAACTTGTCCGACTGAGCAGGATGACGCTGGAGAATACTCACTTTTCCATTAAGCTCGGTTACGAACATGCTGCAACATTCGAGGTCAAACAAACGATGCACACAAGGCGACGCACTGCCTTGTGACTTCTTTAACATCGCCCTGGAGAAGATCGTCCAAACTCCACACGCCAACACAAAGTACACGCTGTCCATCACGTTTCAGGCCGCCTAGAGGCCGAAGAAATGCAAATCGACTCCCACCACATATTCGCCGATTTCAAGGCCGCATATGACAGCGTGCACACAGTGCCATGTCTAGTTTTGACATTACTGTCAAACTCGTCCGACTGAGCACCATGCCGACGGAGAACTCTCGCTTCTCCATCAAGGTCGGTAAAGAACCTTCAATGCCTGAAAGGGATTTAGGAGAGGCACCAATCCGCTGTCATGCGACTTCTTCACCATCGTTCTGTAGAAGATCGTGAAAGACAGCACTGAATGCACGATCTTCCAGAAGTCAGTACAATTGTTAGCGTACGCAGATGACATGGACGACATTGGCAGAACACAGCGACCCATCAATGAGGAGATTGCTGGCTTGGAAGCGGCTAAAATAAGTCTATCGGTCAACGGGGCAAAACGAAATATATAACATCCCCAAGAAAGGATATACAACAATGACGTCTTGGACAATGGACAGAGCCTCACAATAGGCAGCTTTAACTTCGAGGTAGTCAGGACTTCGTCTGCCTCGGCTCCGGAGCAAATAGAACGAAAACCATCAGTACCGATCAAACGCAGAGTAACTCTTACCACACTCTGCTTCTATGGGCTTAAGAGGCAATTGAGTAGTAGAGCCATCTCTCGACGGACCAAGCTGACTATAAGAACTTGATCATTCCCGTCCTGCTGTACTGCCCGGAGGCATGGATTATATCCAACGCGGATGAAGAGACTCTTGAGAGAAAAGTTTTACAGTGAGCCTAGTCAGATGTCTACAGATTCAACGCCTAAGCTGGCAGAGCCATTTGGAACATTTGGACAACTCATCTCCGGCCTGTAGAGTCTTCGACACCGAACTTGTGGCACAACGCTCAAGAGGATGCCCGCGTTTTAGGTGGCAAACTCAGGTGGAGAAGTTTCTCAAACAACTTGCGTGCGACACTGAGGGGCTTGGTAGTTGGGCTCAGGTCCATTCCGAACTTTAGCGCCAAGAAGAAGAGACGTTTATTTTATTTTTACGTACACATGTCTAGTCAATCTCTTTAGGCTTGTGTATTTTATTATTTAATTTTCCATATACGTAAACAATTTTTGAAATTTAGTGCTTCGGTATAGGTTTGAACTGACGTCCAGCCTGTCAGAACCAATTAGAGACTTACGTAAATCGAATTATTCCTGTACTTGATGCCCTCATTTATCTCGATAGTCGTACATTTCTCCTTTGGTTGGTTTTAACCTCTCACATTTTGAACGCAAAAGGACAAATGGTGTGGCATGCGAGCTTCCCAGTCATAGCAATGCAATTTATTCCCAGTTCTTCTACATCTTGTCACAAATGAGGGCGCACAATTTGAAGACACAAGCAAATCCTTGCCCTTCGTGTGATGTTCAATCTACCCCACCGATGATGTCGACATAGATGCCCTTTAAAGCAATAATTTACCTTGTAAGTCTCAAGGGAAATCACCTTGGGCTAAATAAGTGCTGCTCGAACTGCTTATTCGGGCGAAAGAGCGATGACTGGAACGTGACCACACGAATTAGGGCGGATATATTGTTCCCGTGACGAAGGTCACCGACCATGGGATCGATACGAATAAAGCACATTACTTTGTCCAGAAATGGATTCGGGGAACTGGAGTGGTCGATAGAAATATTGTAACATATTCCACTAAAATAGGGTTGCCATGTCTACTCTGTTTGGGGGGCATGCATCTGTTTAACACCGACGAGGGACCTCTTTCATCCCCTCAGAAATAACTGCAATTTTGAAAACAAAAAAATCATCGAACTCTGAATTTTATAAGAAAAACAGAGTCAATACAAGTCTGATAGAAAACATAAAATGAAACAGATTTTATTTTGACTCCCATGTGGGTTGACACACATCTAATGCCCGATTTCACTGTCTTTTGGCTTAGCTGAGTGTAGGATCGAACTCAAGTTTCACACAAGAAGATTTCGTGTTCAAACTTAATATTTAAAGCTGGTTATGGTTTTGGTAAGTCATGGATTGAGTGTCATTGTGAAGCATTAGCGAAAAATATAGTGATCGGGCTTGAACACACACCTGACACCTGTCTGTCAGACTGCAGCACCCAACTGAAGAAAAGAAAAGAGAACACTCAACAAGGGAATGTTCAGGGTTATAGTATGTGTGCATGCATAGATTTGTATGCATTCTGTTCTCTTCAACAACATTGCCGGGCAAAATATTTTGTTGCTTATGTAGGCTTTCTGTAATGAATTTTAGGGTTCCGATTATTTTAATACACGAATATTTACTCACTGGATTGCCACTTAAGCAATGGCAAAAAGTATGCATTCGTTACTGAGTAACGAATATTCAATAAAGCACCATATAACGAAACGTTACTCCTTAATGAATATCGTTACTATTATAGTATCGTTACCACATGCACTATAGGCAACCGACGCCGAAACGTTCACTTTCGCATAAATTGCTATACTCGCATGGACATGCGAGATATACATATCATACGCATCATAAGCGTGCTGTATGCGTAAGGGTAGGTATGCCATCAAACGAAACCCATGCGTGATGTACGTATGGGTATGGATTGATGGGTTACCTTTTCCCTGCTGTGAGTGTAGCATGTCAAGAGCGTGTTTCGATTGTTGTGTGTGGAATGCGGTAGTAGATATGTATCCAGTTAATAGTGTAGAATTTTTATTTGAATGGCTTGAGTAGATATCGATACGGTACTGTAACGCTTCTATATTTGTTCGGTTTACGTTACTTTTGAATATTTAAATTGTATGGACGTTTGTTTTGACTTAGTTGAGTAATTGTATTGTGTTTTGTAAAGTATTTATGTTTCTTTAAAAATGTTCTACTAACAAAAACTATGGTTGCATGGTTTTACGAATTTTGTGATCTTCATACGATCGTGTGTTTGTACTATAATGAGTGTTTATTTGTACTTTGCCAGTCAACGAGGACTATTAGAGTGCGAGATGAAAATCAGAAAATGTTCAAGCATATTATTAACAAAGAAAGGGTGTTTCAGGTGAATACAATGTTCCTATTTAAGGTTCTAAAATCGGAAGTATCAATTTTAACATAAAAATTGCAATTTTGATGGAAGTGACGAAAGTAACGAAAGTAACGATACTAAAGCAACGCGTATTCAGATAAAAAGTAAGGAACACGTGTGGGTAATCAATTTCTCTAGTGGTTTAAGTTAAACTACTACTTATGTGGAATCTATCCTTAAACCTCCATTGTGAAAACGAAATTTGTATTGATTCTTAGTCTATCCATGAATCGGCACATTATCTCGCACGAAAACAGTCATAAATGCCAAAATGAGTTCATGGACCAAGTTTTTGTTTTCATTTAGTCCTCTTTTTTTAGGTAGATGATGTCCAAAGTTCTTGACTTTGAAACTTTTTGGCTCAGGCTGAGTTAAGTATAAGTGTGACTCAGATTTGGTGCTTCACTGCGTGCCGAGTTTATACAGCAGCTGA
Organism: Eristalis tenax; assembly: GCA_905231855.2. Classification (NCBI taxonomy): domain Eukaryota; kingdom Metazoa; phylum Arthropoda; class Insecta; order Diptera; family Syrphidae; genus Eristalis; species Eristalis tenax. Next base: position 57,827,378 of record HG993124.1, read on the forward strand.
TTGTGCCTGTTAGAACCATCGTGCAGCAGCCAGAGCCATTGACTTGGAAACTGTACATACTCCAATGTTCAGTGCTTTCAATGTCATTGACTTGGAAACCGTACATACTTCAATGTTCAATGCTTTCAATGTCACAGAGCTCGAAGACGAATGCATTGTCATTGCCTGTGTCCAATCTTATCATTGATTGTGGTTTATTCATCGTGTCTAGGATGTTATGGCATCTTACTGGTATGAACCACTCTACCAGGAAGAAAGCTTAAGAAGAGGCTTAATTTGGAACCACGGAGGCCACTAGAGGGACGTCATGGGAGTGTAGTTTAAAGACAAAGTAGCGGGAAGCAGTAGAGGTTATACCAACATGGCTTGGAGTTTATTGCGAATAACGAGCGTAGCATGTGCGATGAGCTGTGAATGGTAAATGATCAAATCATTGTGGAAAGGTTACCAAACACCAATCAGACTACTACCACTGATCAAAGACTCTAGTGATAGTGTCATTAATTTGATCCCAATGGCAAATGGTAACTGGACCAGATTTGCAGACCCGATAAATGTATTTTAACGCTACTTTCACAGGCACTTCATCAACTGCGCCATCCAGTCGTCAAAATCAACCATGGACTTGAACCTAAAGAGCAGAGGTCTTAGATCCAAATCACACTCTACTTAGGAAACGTCCTTAAGCATGATTTCTATGTTTATAACCTTATATGCATTTCTGTGATGTGAAATAATTAAAACTTGACTAGTTCACATTTTAGAGAGGTTCACATTATCTAACACAAAAAAAGTGTTCATTGCAAAATCCATTAAACACATTAAAACACGTGTTAACTGGAGAAAAAGCTTAAACAATAGGCAGACATTACACTAATTTAACAAAAGAAAGGAGGAAATAAAGTTGTTCGATTAATAAATTATTATTCAAAAAGTACAACGAAAACCAAATTATTTCTTAGTAAAACCAGTTGGTATCCTCGTTGGAAGAACTTAAGACGCAGTTTTCTTAAATTTCCCTACTTTTCGTGTTATTTATGTTATGACATAAGTATGACGTAATGACATCTGCAACCATTTCGTTTTCATGAGCCCAATCCTAGAAGAAATTTGCGCATTTTGCATGACAGTGAGACGTTTTAGCCGGATTATTTACTTCTCCAGCAAAAGAATTCGTCACATCTTCGTGTATAATAATAATAATAATATGGGTGCCGCTACAGACCGTAGAGGGCCAGGGCCTAGCTACTCAGCACCCACTCGTGTTGTGCGTGCTATTGTTCTCTCAAGAGTGGAAGTGACCTACAGTTTTATGTCGACTCTGTATGGCCAAGTTGAGAAGCTCTTTCTAGACAGTTATACTCTCTTGAGCATTGTCAGTGACTCGAATGTGATGAAAAGTACTTTGCTTGTACCGGGAGTCGAACCTGGGCCGTGGAGGCTCATGTGGGTAGGTGCCGACGCACCAACCAAAAACGTATATGCACGAATGAAAAACCCACATAACCATCAATACGTTTTAAAAGATCAGTCATGTGCTGGAGTTGACTTTCAAAAAGGTAGTCTCATCTTGCTCGTTGAGAGGACCGAATGCAAGTGGACTGCCTTGGTAAGATTTTCTTGAAGCATTTTACAGTGGCTGCAACAGTGCCGTGACATTGTGTCAAACGACAAATTGGCACAATGACCTAAAATTAGGCCGAATGTTAACATTTTCGCTTTCAAAAGTGTCTTTGGGCCAAACTACCTTGCGACATTGTGCCAAATTTAGTACAGCGTCATAAGTCCACAGGTCGTCAGTTCACAATCGTTACAATCGGTTAAAGGGTTTAAAAGGTTTTTTTTTTTTTAAATTTAGCTCCACTCACGTGAGCTGTTAGACCCTGTGAACAAAGGGTAATTGCGATTGGAAATAAGGCCGAATTTGAAACTTAGCCTGTAAAAAATCTGGTATAGTTAAATTATGGTGGCTCACTTCGCCAGCTAATAGGATTTTAACCCCTTCTTCCGCAGGAGGTAACCCGCTCCCACGACTTCGTCGCTATGTCAACAACTGTCAGGCAGGCGCCTGGAGCTAAGTTAATTATAACCTTAAAACTCGGGGACACGATGTCCCCATTTCCATTTCACTGCTTAAATAATTTGATGGTGTCATGAAATAATGTGATGGTCGTACAAATTCCTATCCCCAAAGTGACATAGTGCGAAATTGGCCCTATGACACTATACCTAAGCGACATTATGCCAAATGTTAATATTCGGCCTAATGATGATTTCAAAATCCTCATTGCACCAAATTTTTCCATTTGGCACAATGTCACGGCACCGGCTGCCACACTGACATTGTTTTCCAAGACTCTAATAAAATGCTACAACATTTCGTGAATTAAACTTTCTCAAAACGAAGCATAAGCTATTTCTTTGTTTTATGTGTCAACTATTTCAGAAAGCATTATTTTCTTGTGTTCTGGTTTCTTTTTGATCAGGACAGTTACGCGTAACTGTTCTGTTTTCATCGATGGTTATTAACTTGTCTTCTTTGCCGGGACAAGCTGCATTATCCAATGAGTCAGCTTTGGGATGGCGCCATATTCACTTTTTGGTGTTGATTCTGCACTTTTAAAACTGTTATACGTTGCAAACGAACAAGAAAAGAAACAATGACGAGATAAAAATGTACATATAGGAGAACGTGCTCACATGTTATGCTACGTTTCCACCCAACGAAACTGCAAAGTCCCATCAATTTTATCCGAACCTACCAGGTCGCGCCATACGTTTTCGGGGTCGTATCCTGATCGACTTCATCCGTCCATGAGAGGTTGTGAACTCGGATAAGCCTACAGCGTGAATTTCAGTTTATAGCGGTTATTCTTTTCTCATTTTGTCTCTTTCCATTTTCTAGTTTTCTCACACTATTATGTCCTGTTTATTTTCCTGTTTATTTTTCTGTTCCATTTAAAAATTGAAAGCGAGTGACATTTCTTTATGCGGGCACTTACAATTGGGAGCGAGTGACTTGAAAATCGAGAGCGAAACCACTTCCAGCTCGGTAGGAAAGTCCTGTTGAGTTTCAGTTCATCCAGACCTAGCGGTTTCGGTTCAGTGGAAACGTAGTATAAGTCTCATAGTTGTATCCGGTTTGAAGGGAAATGTGAGTGATTCTTGGAAATGGAAGTAAAGGAAGAGAGGAAGAGTAAAGTAAAGGAAGAAACTTCTCCCAACCCCAGATTCTGTGGATTAGCACACTGGTGGAAGTTCCTTCAAAACCTCAGGAAATGGTAATTTTTCAGTGAACACATAGTTTCAAAGAAGTTGTCAGTATGTGCTGGCTGCCGAAACCACGTCCTATGATGAATCACGAGAAGTTTGCTGTGGATTTCTTTGATGCTACTGAAATTCTAATTCTTTTGATGTTGCGTCTACAAGGTGGAGACGATTAAGGTTATCTCCTTGGAAATTCTAAATGAAATAAATAATTAACTTATTCTGTGTAGTTTTTTTTTTTATCGCGCATTCCTACGAAATGGAGTTTTTAAAGCATTGTTCAATGTATCTACCACTTGAATGGGGTGTAAAGCACTTATCCAACAGAGATTACAGAAATATATTTTGTCAATGTTGGGTTTACTCTATGTGGTTACTTAAAACATTTCCGCTAATTTTGAAGATGTGGAGGTCGATGGAATAGCCCCCATGGGATCTTTAACTAAAAACGCTATCCGATTCTTTGGTTTTGTTTTAGGGAGCTTGGGTAGATTTGCGCTTGAAAAATTTGGCGGCAATTTGGGATTCTAAGGGCTGTGGAGACACTCAGCACTTCTGAATTAAGACCCGCACCGACTCCACAATCATTTATCTTTGAGGTGTCTACGTGTGCACTTGCTTAGAATTTGGAAGGATGGTGTAGCATTGAATAGATAGAATACGCTAGAATGAGCATCAGTTTCAATTTTGACTGACAAATTCCCACATTGCAGGTTGCAAACTTTTAGCACTTGAATCATCGTCAAAATTTAATCAACTGCTTGCCAGACTAAATCCGTTGATACCCTCCAAACAACAGTCGACACTCGCCATCATCATCCAAGTAAACAGAATGTGGCTTCAGTAAAACGAGTAAATATTGTCATTCTCCGCAATCCATCATCATCGCAAGCCTCTGACGGGCTGTCTACTCGACAGCGTAACAGACTGCGTTTGCATGACATTTCTTTTTTCAGTTTTTCGTTCACATCTTTCTTCCTAATCCATTAGGTCTACAGTAGTTTGACCTTGCCGTCAGAGACAAAATTCCGAACATGAAATATTGACAACCGAGACCTCCATGGTGTCCAAAAATATCCCCCGTTACGTCTAGCCACGCGATAATTCACATCAAAGACGACCATCCCTGTGTAACCCCTAAGCTCGAGGTTGAGTGTATAATTTGCTTGGCGTTTATCGCAGTGTCACGGAGGTAGTGGAATGGAAGGGGACACAAGAAAGAGAAAGAAAAGCAAAAGAGTCAAAGTCATTATTCAAGGTTTGGATCCTTAGCATTGACCGTGTACATGCGAGCACACGAACTTGAAGCGAATACAACCACAACCTGTGTCCTTCGCGAATTAATTATTATTCACCAAGTCACGAACAAAGGAGGAGTCAATGAACAACGTTTCGGACGGCAGCTGCGGTAAGAGGTGGCGAGCGGGCGGCGGCGGCGGCGGCGATATCTAGGAACATTTTTCGCTGATGTAATCACTCAGTGTGTAGTGTAAAAGCTTTAGTTTGACCTCCGTGCTTTTCGCCTGCACGTCATCGTCAATCGGCGAGAGGAGGTTCAACTTTTAATCGTTAAGTGCTGCCAGAAACAACATCCGTCCGAAAGTGTGAATACGAACGTCTGAGGAAATGGAGCTTTTATTCGTGAATCCGGGTAAGCTGGCCCCACAATGCTGCACATTTTCCCCACAACAGACACACTCATTTATCTCTTGGACGTACTTCCTGCGATCCGTTCAGCAGGAATTCAATTAAGTTCAGATAGGCTTTTAAATTCAACTCTGTGGCCACAGAGAGTGTTGTTCATGTGGTGGAGACCGATGCGGAGTCCGGTGCATCATTCGATTGACTTAATTCAATTAAATTTGCATTTCTCTTATGAACGAGTCAAGTCATTGCAGAGCGCATCTCGTGACGACTAAAGGCAGCAGAAAGGAGTGAAGGCAAACAGGATAAAAACTGCGGTTTGGTTTCATTCGCAATTCCATTTCTCGTGCATGTACATGATTAATTTGTGTTTAATTTCAGGGCGGTCTCGTGTCATATCACATGGTTCATTTTTTCTGATGGGTGCAGCCAATTGCCGAAATCTGGCATCTGAGTAAAACATTAACAAATTCATTATTGTTCCAACAGATGACTTTATCTATGTAAACTTGCATAGTGATGCTGCTGATCGCAATGTCTCATTGAATGTCATCGGCATATGCTAATGTTTGCAAGATTATGCCTCTACTGTTAGTCATGCGTCTTGTCCGATCTTCATAAGAATGATGAAGACGGTCAAATGAATTCGATACCTTCAAGAATCAGAGAGAACTTAACAGGGGCACTCCACAGTATCCTCTAAATCCATATTAGCCTTCTCCATAGAGCTTCGTACCTTCCTACCAGAAACCGTACTGTAATCATTTGCTTTATTGTCGATCTTCATCATATATAGATTATTGGCGCTCTTAACAAATTTCTCAATCAATTGCCACAATTTATCGCCGTTTGTTTGGTTTTCAAGACAAAGGATGGGCAACAATTTTGAGGGAAATTTAAAATTTGAATGTCCTTCACAATAAGGAAGACTTTTTGTGTTTCCTTGGGAACATTGCTCAGAATAACCGGACTCCCAATAAGAAAAAAAAAACTCGCAAGGGAAACGTCTGCTTAATAGACACGAATTAGGAAAGGAAAAGTGCGGAAGATCTCTCGAAAGCCGATACGATCTCTGATGCACACTGAAAAATAACGAAAAAAGCTAAGTATTTCCTATATAAGGAGTGATTTTTTAGCTATTATCTTTTTGGCAACACTGGTTTAAACAGCTGACGCATGTTTCGTGTTTTGTTTCACTGTCAAACATCTTCAGTTTGGTCTATAATTTAACCATGAATAGTCTTACAAACGAACAACGCTTGCAAATTATTGAATTTTATTATCAAAATGTGTGCTCTGTTAAGAAAGTTCATCGCGCGCTTCTTCAATTTTATGGTCAGTTTAATCGAAGCTCATTTGTGACTCAATGGGTACGTAAATTAGCAGAATTGTCGATTTTGGAGTGAATATCAGCCAGAAGCATTGCAAGAGCTACCAATGCACCCAGAAAAAGTCACAGCTTGGTGCGGTTTATGGGCTGGTGGCATCATTGGACCGTACTTCTTCAAAGATTACGCGAATCGTAACGTAACTGTGAATGGTGAGCGCTACCGTGAGATGATATCCAACTTTTTTTTGCCCAAAATGCAAGAGCTTGACTTGCATGACATGTGGTTTCAACAAGACGGTGCCACATGCCACACAGCACGCGCAACAATGGACTTATTGAGAGGCGAGTTCGGTGAACATTTTATTTCACGTTCAGGACCGGTCAATTGGCCGCCTAGATCGTGCGATTTAACGTCTTTAGACTATTTTTTGTGGGACTATGTTAAAGCTCATGTCTATACAGACAAGACCGCTTCAATTGACGTATTGGAAGACAACATTGAAGCATTTATTCGTGAGATACCGGCCGAAATGTTGGAAAGAGTATGCCAAAATTGGACTAAGCGGATGGACCATTTGAGGCGCAGCAAGGTCAACATTTGCATGAAATAATCTTCAAACATTAAATTATATGGACCGTACTATCGATTCAAATAAAGATTTCATGCATTTTTCTGAACTTTATGTGCTCTTCTTAAAAAACTTTAATAAAGCTTTTAAAAAATCACCCTTTAAAAGGATAGCTCCAGTCAGATTACAACACAGACGACGTGCACGAAAGATTGAGAAGTGAGCAACAACGACCCGGTAGTTGACCATGGTGGCCATCTTACATAAGTTTTAAGGTAGTTAATAAGAAACAAAAAAAAAATTATATCAAACAAAAATCTCAAAAAAAGGTGCACCACGGCGTATAAATTATATATGTGAAGCATATACATAACATATACGCCCTGGTGTACGCGTCTGTACTATTACGGACATAATTAAGATAGTCCTAAGTTTATGTTAGGGTAAGTTAAAGGTAGGTTTAGTAGTTCAGTTAAGTTTAGCCAAGTTTTTTTTTTATAAATTTTCTTGACACATAATAAATGAATCAAGTTTGTCAGAAAAGACTAAAAAAAAGTAGATTAAGCCGAAAGGCACATTTATAATTTTATATTAGATTAGCTTAGAGTACCCGCATAGGGTCAGTAGGTTAGTATTAAGAACAATTTATGAATTGTTAAGTTAGTTAAGCTAGATTTAAGTTCTTTTGTCTAGCATGTAAGTTACATTTAATACAATAAAAACAATGTGAGCAACGCACCAATCTACTCCGCCAACTGAAATCAAATATAAAAAAATCGATAACTTCGAAGGGTTGTTTTTCGTTCCATATACCGAATATGTTTGACATACCTACCTATACTTGCATACCTACATAGCGCTTTATTACAGAGTGATTATTATGAACATTATTGTATGTTATTTATTCATTGTTACTTTATTCGAAATTGACAAAAAATATTACTTAATCTCTGTTAGATAATTGCTTTTCACCCCAGTCAAGTGGTAGATACGTTGAACAATTCTTTAAAAACTCCTTTTCGTTTTAATGCGCTATACAAAAATCCACAGAATAAGGTCATAATTTCTTTCTTGAAGAATTTTCAAGGAGATAATCTTAATCGTCTCCACCTTGAACATCAAAAGAATTTCAGTAGCATCAAAGAAATCCACAGCGAACCCCTCGTGATTCATCATACGACTTGGTTTCTGCAGCCAGCACATACTGACAACTTCTTTGAAACTATGTGTTGACTGCAAAATTACCATTTCCTGAGGTTTTGAAGGAACTTCCACCAGTGTGCTAATCCACAGAATCTGGGGTTGGGAGAAGTTTCTTCCTTTATGGATATCCTTCCATTCCCCTTCCAAAAATCACTCACATTTCCCTTCAAACCGGATACAGCTAAAAGATTTATGATAATTCAATTACATCAAATTCCGCAAAAACAGAAATACAAAAAACTGATATCTTCACATCCGGAACACGAGCCTAGTGATTCAAGTTGGACGCATATTTTTGGAATGTTCCCATAAATTGATTTCAGTCACAAGCCAGCATTTCATGTTGTAAATAAATAAGAAACTTGCACAAGTCATCTCAGCCATCAAGGTACGAAATATAATCAAGTGGAGACGGGGGTGGCTCAGCATTTGCTGTAAGACACAAGACATGGAAGTGGATGTCTTGAATCCTTGTAACCTTATACATAATTCATTCGTCAATAATGTTGAATCATTTCGGAATGTAAATTTGGCAAATGAACGACAGGCAGGGGCGTTTGTGATCAAACGAACTCTTCTATACGCAGTGCTATGGGAATCGGAGTTTCCCAGGTTGTGGGTGAGTCGCATTTTAATGAAATCAATCATTTAAGATACTCAAAGATGTAAGGTTTGAGAGATTTTGTGCAGGAAGAAAGAAATTTAAGAACTCATTAATGAGTAGAGCATCATATGGACGAGTTTTGTCGATCTGTTGATGAGACTTGCGACGAGACGGGAATTTCAATCTTAACTTCATAAAAAATACAATAAAATACGTTTTACAAGCAATGCAAATTGCACAAATTGCAGATCTTAAGCCTACCGGGGCGTAGTAAATAAGACGACTCCCGCTCCGGCGCCATGGCTACTGCTTGTACGGGAGAAAGCATCAAAGAAGTTGAAAAACTTGTTCTTGAGGATACCCGAATAAAGGTGAAAATTGGTACCATTCACGCCATTCTTCATGACCATCTTAACCTTTCAAAGGTCAGTGCAAGGTGGGTGCCACGAATGCTCACAGCGCCTCAGAAAAAAGTGAGAATCGCATGCTGTAGAGAGCTTTTGGAGATCTGTAGTGAGAACGCGGACGGTGTTATGGATCGAATTGTTACTGGTGACGAAACACGGGTCTGAAAGCAAACAAGAGTCCATGCAGTGGCATAAAAAAAAGGAACAGACCCCCGAAGAAGTTCAAAGTCACTCCGTCTGCTCATTGAGTACAAAAAAAAGGTGAAACCATCAACGTCACATCCTACGCTTCCACTTTGCATAATGTGCGGGAGGAAATTAAAAAGAAAAGACGCGGTAAACCCGCAGCGGGTGTGTTGCTTCTTCATGAGAACGCTCCTGTTCATACGGCGCGAGTTTCCAAGGCTGCTGCTCGAGATTATGGTTTCGAAGAAATCCAACACCCACCCTATAGTCCAGACCTTGCCGATAGTGATTATTTCCTGTTTCCGGATTTGAAAAAATGTCTTCGTGGAAAAAGATTTTCGGATGATGAAGAACTCAAGTCGGCAATAAATGGGTATTTTGCAGAGAAAGAGGAAATTTATTTTTTGAGGGTTTAAAAAACCTGATCTCAAGCTGTAAGAAAAACATGTACATGCCAGTACATGTTGCCCAAGCTGGATGTGTTGCGAAACAACCAGACAACTCGTGATGCACCAACTAAACTTTCGTGAATATTTTTTAAACAACAAAATGTACACTGACGCAAGGTAAGCTCGAAAACATCCGTAGCCGTCTTTGTCGTTGAAAGGTGTATTTAATGCTGCCCATAATGTAGTGTGTCTTTTTTTTATAGATTTACTTGAAAATTTTATCAAATAAATGCACCTTAACCCGGGGGTTAGTCACTATATGTCATCACTAGTTTCCGTATTTTGTTGCCCTAAAAAAGTGAAAAAAGGAAAACCAAAATTCTTAAAAAATCAAAGAAGGCATATATTATTACTTTTGTTTTTATCGTATTTTTTAAAGTGTTCTTTAAAACCGGTAAAACTTCGCCAATTGATGTCTCTTTATGAGAATGATGCAAGTTACATTTTTTTTAGTCGACTAAAAAACCAAGTTTGGGTCGCCGTGGCGTAGCGCGTTGGTGCGTCGACTCCTGCTCAGAGGGTTTCAGGTTCGATTCCCGAATTTATTATTTAATGCGTTTATGACTTTAGGCATGCATAAGACGTAGTGTGATTAAGAAGAATGTTTGCGCAGATATACGCTCTTGCAAAGGCTGATTTTTCTAGATTTTCTTTGCGAACAAACCTTGAGAAGAGTTCACAATGTGCAGTAAAAGCAGAAAAAGTCAACAACGGCACAACAAAGCAAAAATAAGCAAAAACTGAGTAAAAGGCAAAAAATGCAAAATAAAATACGAATACATATTTGGAATCAGGAAGACATGAAACATGTTTCTATAAAGTCGATACTGTCCTCCGATTAACCCATAAAAAGAGGCAAAGTTAGCAGAGTCCTATCCCTGACCATAACTCTTCAAATGGAAGAATGCCCTACTTAGACAACAGTACTTATAAATCTCGAGGCTCACCTCGGAGGTATTTTAAAAAAGAAATGGGCATGCCATCAAGTGATTAATAAAGAGTGATGTACAATCTGTCCCAGTGATATGGACCGAAAGACGAAAGACATGGTCCAGATCCCCATTTGCGGTGAACGTAGGTAATCAGCCCGGGTGCCAGGAGTCCCTTGATCCTAAACTTTACGTCAATTGAAGCATTGTTGAGCGACGTTAACACTTTGTCGATACGACTTGCTTGACAACACATTAGCTGCGTTCACACTCAACAATTTGTCGCGACGATTTGTTTGACAACCGTGGTTGATGGGCCAACTCGTCAATGTGAACACGCTCGTTACAACCAAACCACAGACTTGTAGTGCTGTAGACTAAACATTTTGACTTTTCAGCTTTATTGATCGACTTGTAGTTAGATGTGAACACGTGTTGTACAACTTCAGTCCATTTTTCATTTCTAATTGGGCCTTTAGCAGTTACTAAAGATGCGGAAATAAAAGATGATGTTTTTTGAATTATGAAGGCAATTTCCAGAGGTAGGGGAAATAAAAAGTGCAGAATGCAAGTGGATTTTGCAGATTTAGCAATCATCGTCATCATCATCTTCTGACCCGCATGCTCCACTCAAAGGGTCGGGGGGGAAACCACGCCCGAGAGATCTCCGGGCAACTCGATCCTCTGCCATCGACTCAAACTCATCAGGGGTTATGCGCAAGCGTAACCAGGCTTTAGCAATCCTGATTCTAAATCTGAGAAACTTGTTATTATTGCCAAGAGTCTACGAATTGCAGACAAACGTTCATGCGAGGTAGTGGCGTCTCTTAAAATAGTGGCCTTTCGTAAGATTTGTGGGCTTATTTTCCTCAATAACTCTTCATACTTCGGTGCTTCCATACCCAAGTAATTGCGAAAATCATCGGTAGACTTTTCATTTAATTCTCTTAACAACATTACGGAAGGAATTTCTTTGCTTTATCCAGGGTTTCACCCGAACTCCAACCATTTTGCTCATTTTTCATCAATAAGAAAAACAGAAAGTAGTGCGCGCCCCGCCATTATAAACAAACATTTTTCCTTAAAACTGGAGTCTGCAAACATCTTTTGCGTGCGAACGCTAAGCATAAATTTGTCGCCAAGCAAATCGTCGCGACAAATTGTTGAGTGTGAACGCCGCTACCGGCGCACAGTGGTTCCGCAGTGGAAATAAATACCCGAAGCGACATATTTGTTTTTCGATTTTACAAATATGGAAAGCCAACATTTTGTTGACTTTTCATGATCCGTTTGGCTGTGCTGTAAGCTTAAAGTTGGGACTTTGAAATTTGCAAAAATAGACGCATTTTTTAAGCAAAATTTGATGTGGCATATTTTCTATTTTGGAGTCTAGAGTAATATTTTTTTAAAGGGCATACATCTGGCCTTCAAAGTGCATCTTTAGTTTTTTCATATTGCTTAACAATTTTTTAAACTATTCTTTTAAGTAAAGCCATCTTTTGAGGGGGCGTTTCAATGTTTGATGGGCTATAACAAAAATGCTTCAAGAGTCTCCAACGGGGGACAAACTCAGGAAGCTATAAGTATTATCTATCGATGCTGCAAAAACTTGAAACCACTTTTAGTCCCTTTGGAAGAACGAGTGGACCAATGTCATGCAGTTTTCGGCATTTTCAAACGATTTCTCTTGCAATCAAAGCGTATATTGTGTAAATGCTATGCGAGAGGCCGAGGAGGTGTTTATTTTTGTGAATTAGAATACTTAAGGTCATAAATTTGTTATAATTATGAGACTAATTCCTTTTATCTTTTTTTCTTTGCGGTGTCATGAAATCCATGTCCGGCAACAAATGAAGATGTTATTCACCAAATGTTGGTATTACCTGATAACTGGATTGCACATTTAAGGCCTGAACCAAAAAGAAAAGATTCGCTTCCACTTAGCACTGAAGTGCAAGCCTTATTGTACTTAATTCCTTAGTTTCTTTAATTGTAAATAAAATCTGTCCTTAGCACAGTTTAATTTATTTTTATAAATATGGATTACAACCGTGTTTTAACCCCAAATTTAGATTCAATACACTTAAACAAGAAAAAAAGTGATTTTTTAATTTTTTTTTTCAACTTAAGATTATTCCCTTGCCTAATGAGCTACAGCAAACATTTTCAAACCATGATAAGATCTCGTGGCACTTGTAATATTTTTCATTTCGGGTTCAAAATTTACAGATTTTATTCCGACTCTCCCATACCCATTCCGACCACTGTGTTGCGCTTCTCCACGTATGATATTACATTACAATTTTCCGCATCAAAATTAACAAAAGCACAAGTTGTGTGCTCCACGAAGCTAACCTCACAAAACAAATCAAAATTCATAAGAACCCACTTCCACCGTCCATCAAAGCGTCTTATATTCACTTCACATTCAATGACAATTCAGCCATTAAATTACGAGACCCATCAATTGCCCCCAATGACTCATTGAACAATTGTAACTGCTAAACAAATTCAATCGAAGTTTTTCAATTACACACATATAATTCAAGCGGAATATGTGACTGCCTCAGTCTCTCCGCAATCGGTGACAAATGGTTATAAATTTCGAAAATCACTCGCAATTGTTTTATGTCACAATGTTTTATCGCATCACAGCCGTCAACTTTATCTAAATCCAGAATAGGTAATTTTTCATTTATATTATTACACCGTCCAATTCAATGCGTCTCAAGACTTTAGCCCAAAGCAGTTGATAGAGAAAAAATTGAATAAATCTTATCTCTGAGTTGACCGCTAAGGAAAGCTGAAAGATATCGCCCTTGCCACGATTTGAAAGAGTCCACAATTGTTTATCGATACAATTCGTTTGGATTGTGGTGTTTATCTATTTTCACGTTTGACCGTCTCTGTGGTCTGGAATTGTGTCAAAGTGACGTCTTGCAGTAGCCGCTGTAGGCCTGGCGACCGTTGTTTACAAAATAAATTTCATCTATTGTGTCACACCACACAGACTAGATAGCAGACGAGCTCTAATCAATATGACGTATCGCCCATTGTTCGGTCGGAAGAATTGAACTTTTTTAATGTACTCTCGTGGATTCGTGGACACAGCCTGACGTGTGAATCGAATTTGTTTACGATCGAGGGTGGTGTCTGCAAATCTATTTTTATCGAATTTTGCGGTAAGCAAATTCTGGGATGGGCACGCGTAACTGGCGGGTTTGGTTTTTTCTTTCTTCGTTTGTTTGCACTCAAATCACTGAGAGAATGGTAGGTTCTTTATTGAAGGGCTATTTAAACAAATCGGTTGACTGGTGGTCGGAGTGCGTTCAGTTTTAAGTAGATGTTCGATTATCTTCGAAGACACTATTTCGGATGCATCCGACACAATCGTTGGCACTGGATGAAATACGCTTGTATTTAGTCTGTCCAAGCATGGTTGAGTTGATAATTGCAACATTCTTTCCACAATGCGGGGGAAGAATGTCAAGAATGTATTCATAAATGCGACATAAGTAGGCGAGACAGAATGCTAATCTCTCACAGTATTTGACAATGATAAGGGGAAGTCGTTCAATCAACAAAAATGTACGGATTTCTAGAATCATTCAGTCAACTATGTGTATTCTTAGATCTTTGAATGTAAACATTTGTGATCAAACCCACAGGTAATCACAAAAACAAACAGCGTGTGATGGTAACTGACCGCCGCGAATGAGATCAACACGACCCCAACAGCTTGTTGGAAGCAATAATCCTATCGTGTGGAGGAGAATCACATCACTTTGACACTACTGAGGCGGGAACTGAAGCCACGAGTGCAATGCAATCATCCCGAAAAAAATATCAGTCAAATAGGCAACACCTTTCTGATAAATGATCAGAAATGTTATCAAAAATATGTTCAAATATGTTCAAATACCCAGAAAAATTAGCAACGTGTAGGCCGACCTTCAAATATTAAGACATATACCACAGCGGTGCTCATTTGAAGCTGATTTATTTGCAGCTACTCCAGCAGCACTATGCAAAAAAAAAAAAAAAAGTTTCACATGTTTATTCTAGGTTTAACGTAGCCTGCTGATCAAATATTCAAGTACAAACGAATTCGTATTGAATGAAAACATCGACTTTAATCAGCAGTTTATTGCTACTTTCTTACAATGACTGGGTATTGATTGATAGGTGGCACAGGTGCGGGCATCACAGTGCTCAGTTAGACTTGTTGATGGGGGCAGTGTCTCCAAGCGAAGGTTCTGATGGTCGAATATGTGTCCAGAATGATATCAGTATTCTAATAAGGTGGCCACGCTACAGATTTCGGCGAAAGAAATCAAGTTAAGAACTAAATACATTTGAGTCACCAAACTTGACTAATGTGTACAGCCACCGGCTTATAACCGGAAATACATTTTTTTCATACCTTGCGCGCGCACAATGTGTTACTAATACTCCTAAGTGTTCGGGCCGAAGGTATAGAGGGAGAAAGTGAGGCGAGGTGCCTGTGCACATTGGTCTTTAATATCTGCGGATTGTAGTCCGTGGGAAATATTGAGCTGGGAAGAGCATTCCATATTCGTGTGGTGCGGCTGATGAACGAGTCTCTAAATTTAACCGTGCATCCGAAGGTGGGTTTAAAGGTAAACTGATGAGCATTCCTGGTGAGACGTGTATTGCGGGTGAATTCATGGAGAGGAGGAATGCAGTTGGCTAGCTCCGTTGAGCATCTTTGTTAAAATAGCGATAAAGTACGGACAAAGAAGAGACGGTACGTCGATGTTCGAGCGAGTCTAATGACTCTGCAATATTGTTGTCTCATATAAGTTTTATTCTTCTTTTTAGATATGAGCTTTGTACTCATGCTTGGGGCGGATATACGCCTTATAAATTAAAACCAAATCAGAGGGTGTGAAATATGTCTTGTATCGATTAAGGAAACCTAAACATTTCGCAGCATTTTTAGCGACCTCAAATATGTGACTTAGTGTTTTGTTGATGCGCATACCAAGGATGGACATTTTTCCAGTTCCATAGCCACAGGCGCCATTCATTCCTACGGATTGGTTCGAAACTTGGTGGCTTTCATTAGACACAAACTGAGGTGTGAAATTTTGAAATCAAAAAATAAATGTCTTCGTCTCCAAATCGGTGGGATAATGCAACAGCGGACGCCTGCATCGAAATTGGCGTGTTCAAGTTGAGCAGGAACTTAAGCAAATGGGTGGACGAAGGCCAAAGAACGCGAGAGGACTGGAGAGGATTGCTGTTGCTGGTCCATCTCGGACGTCAACTACAGAAGAAAGCCTTGCATATAATCGGACAAAACACAGTCAGTCCAAAGCAATAAGAAGGGCAGAGGATGTCTTACATTTGACATTGCAGTACAATGTTGACAGCACTGAAAAAAGATCAGATTGACATCTGATAGTCCACAGTTTGAGTCCACAGTGATCCACAGTTTGACTTTCAAAAGGAATAGATAAACAATCGATTGAAGGGGTTCGTTGAGTAACTCGGCACTCGTATCGTCTTCGTGAATAGTTGGAACTAGAGTGCCAACTTAAACGACAATCCACCACAGCACCGAGATACCCTTGAGTCCTTTATTTACTCAAACTAGAAAAATATCTTGCCACAGAGACGGATTTTTCTCATTTCGGACTACAAAGAGGAACAGTGAATGCAAAAAATAAATTTCACACTTTTTGGGTAGAAACTAGTTCAAAAATATGGTCGGCTCGCTATAGCGATAAGTTAGCAGAAGTCTTTCTGACGAAATTGTATAATATTGGTGTGACCAGTATGTTGTTTCAAAAAGCGACACATGCCATACAGCCCGTGCAACAATTCAATTACTGCATGAGACTGAATGAGACGTGAATTCCCGGTTTTAACGCACAATGCCCGGTTATAACGCCGACGAGAGTTCTGAGATTCGGTCTACTCATTCTGATCAGGTCGCGTGAGTGTTTTGGATCGGTGGTAGGCCGTAATTGCTTTGTTATGAGGCAATCAGTGCCGGCGAGAGTAAGCGTTTCAAGCTTTAGTATAGGTTTTGTAGTAGCGATAGGCTTGGAGGGCAGCTCCCAGTCCGAGAAGAGTGTTGAGGTGGTGCCCTTTCTAGCGAGTACATAAATTCGATGCTGAAATACTTGACCATCTCGTTGAGAGATAGGCGGCATTTAAGGGACGTCTTGGATTTAAATGTGACTGCACTCAGAGATTTGATCGCTGGTTATCTGAACAGATGACAATATTTGTACCTGATATTTCATTGTTTTTTTTTTTTTGCCATGACAGAGTTTCCTTGATTGCTATAGTCTCTGCCTGAAAGGCTGGTAGCGATCCAAATTTGTGTGTTTGGATTGTAGAGTGTCCGGAGCTGAGCTCCTTAAACATGCGAAGCAAAATCAATCTAATCGCCGTACTAGCTGTGACCTGCCTGCTGAAGAGATCTATCGGCTGGAGGTTAAAGAGTGTATTTAAAGCTTGGGAGGGGGTGGTTCGCAAATGCTGCACCCTTGCAAGCTGTTTGCAGTAACTTGTTTGACTAAGGCAGTCCACCAGAACTCGACATCGTACAGTAGTATGGGTCTGACTACGGATACGAAGAACCAGTGTATTACTCGCGGCTGCTACCTATAGCCCTTCGACAATTATATAGCGCCGTAAGTGCTTTTTCACGCGGTCCTGGATGTTGGGATTCAGCTTAGCTTCGCGTCTAAAATGAGGCCCAGGAATTTGGCACTGTTGCTTACTTCTAAAGGGACACCCCTGATAATGGGGATTGAAGGCAGGAATTTTATACTTCCTGGTAAAGAGGACTAAATCTGATTTCTGGGGTTTAACACTTAGGCCGCGAGCATAAGTCCATCTTTCTAATTCGATAAAAACCAATTGCATTGTATCCCTAATCGTGGAGAGGAATTTCCCAGAGGCCGTGATGCCAACATCATCGGCATACGCAATGACCTTACACCCTGTCCTATCCAGCGTTAGTAGAAGTTAATTCACTACTATGTTCCACTGGAGAGGAGAGAGTACTTCACCTTGTGGAGTCCCTCTATTAACCACTTTACAGATCGTGGAATCACAAAGCTTGGAGCAGATTGCTCTATTATTAAAAAGTTGGTGAATAGACGACACTACGGACTTTTCGATCATGAGCCGGTTAAGCGCTGAGGGAATTGCATGGGGTTGGACTTTATTAAAGGTTCCCTCAAAGGCAACAAAGATAGTAAGTGTAAATTCCTCGAGGGATAGAGAGTTAAGGTATGTTTCTACAGATTTACCCTTGTATTTGCATGCTGAGTTATCGACCAGAAACAATGTTGCAACATTTCTGTGTTGATCTATGAGCAAATGTAATAATGTGGTTGGCGCTACAGTTCGTACAGGGCCAGGGCCTAGCTCCTCAGCAACCACTCATGAAGGGACCTACTTTTTTATGCCAACTCTGAAGGCCCAAATTTGAGAAGCTTTTTCTAGACAGTTATAAATCTTTGAGCATTGTCAGTGGACTCGAAGGAGGTGGAGCCGTGACAATTATTTTTGGTCGTACCGGCCGCGAATCGAACCCAGCCAGTGAGTTTCAGGGGTCGACGCACATACCCACAACGCCACGCAAATATGCGTCACGCCATTTATTCGTTGAAATAAAAGACATTTTCAGCATGATAATGTGAACTGAAAATTTAAAAAATTGAGGATTACGACACTTCTCCTCTCAATGCCTTAATTTGGAAGGACTTACATTCCGTAGCATAGATCACGTTTACATAGCTGCTGCAATATTTTCCGTTTCTTTAGTTCATAGATAGTAGATAGCTGATGGTGTGGAGGTGCAGGTTAAAATTTTACAGAGTGGTACAATTATATTAACAAGGATGGGCTGGGATATCCTAGGCCACGTTCGATTGCATCAGATCAATAGTAGTCGGTTCAGTGTATGAATAATGCAACTCTCCAGGCAACAATGAAGCCGATGGCTGGTATCAGATGCTATACATCAAAACCTCACCCATACCGCGCAGGAGACGTGACTAATATCACATACGGAAATAATAAATAACTACAAAAGAAAACAGGTAATTAAGTCTAAAGCGCCATGTCAGCACTGAATGATAAAATAATCTGTAATTCATTACAACTTTGCGTTTCAATGCCGCGGTGAAGTCAACTCAACATTGCAAATGCGCTCTGTGTGACAGGTGGTATTTATTGCAGCACTGTCCAGTGAAACCATGGTATGCGACGACTTCATGTTCACGTACATACGTATAGAAATTGAACTTAAGACTTGCTTTTCTGGTAATCGGTCGATAGTGGTTGCTATGGATTTGCCACGGGAGGAGGCGATACTGATTTCGGAACAGTTTAACCCTGCAGAAGGGGTCTGTATCAAATTTAGCCCTCTTAGAAATCACTTTCCAACTCACTGTCTATGTGTGAATGCAAGGGTCTGAAGTCAGTTGCCGGCTGTCTCGTCGTCTCACAAATGACACCTTTGGGTCAATAGGTTTATTCTGTGTAGTGTTGTGCCTAGAGAGATTTGGTAATAATTTGGCATAATTTGGCATAATTTGGCAAAATAGGCGGACGTGCACAACACGAGGGGTTGTTGAGAAGCTGTACGGGCTGTAGCGCCTCCCATATTATTACTATTGTTTGCAAACTGATCTCTACCAGATATAGAAATAATTAGAGCCATTCATTCTACTGAAAGTATGCCTCATTATCACATTATCTTATCTCAATGGAAATGCAGTGCATTTGCACAAAGCCTCCCAGTCAAGACAAACATTCGGAACGTTAAGCTCTTCATGGATGTCCAATAGACTTACCTTGAAATACTTCGTACAAAACTCAACCTCCCTCTTCTTGTGCATGCAATGTCCATTCATGAAGACCAATTTGTCTTTTGCCCGCTATGACCTAGGCCTTACACCGGAGGTTCGGTCTTCCTCGCCTTCTTGTAACAGGAAGCTCGGATTCGAAGCCCATATTAGCTGGAGCACTGGTACCCATACGCTCGATGTTGCCGAGCCAGTCGAGGGATTTTTTGCCTCCCGGACTACATCATTTCTTCTGTATTATTTGGCGCAACAGTCCTCCACCAACAGGCCTCTCCAACTAGCAGGATATCTGGCTAGCTGCCTCCAGTGTCGCACGCCAAGTTAGTTGAGATCCTTCTCCACCTGGTTGGGCCACCTTAACCGCGGGCGTCCTCTGCTACATTGTTTCACGTGTACGCTGCCAAATTGTGACGCTCTGTCCAAGACGTCGTTGTTGTATGTCCTTTCTTGAGGACTTACCCTAGTTCCCCGCTATACCCACTTTAGCCGCTTCCGTCTCAATGCCAGCAAACGCCTCATTGACGGCTACCATCAGCTAACAGTTGTTCGGACATCTGCACGAACTTGCACGAACATGCACGATCTTCTCCAAATGATATTAAAAAACCAACATGACAGCGTGTCGCCTTGTCTAAAGCCTTTTTTGATATTGAAGGACTCTGCGAGTTCGTTACAGATCTTGATGGTACAGCGAGACACTGCACTGCACAACCTGATTGATGCTAAAACTAGACTGTATAGGTCGTCTCTATGCGCGCTGCAGCCTTAAAATAGACGAATAGGTGGTGGTGTAGATTTGCATTTCGTGGGTCATTTCCAGGATCTGCCAGTGTGTAGATCTACATCCACACCTTGGTAAAACTCGAAGACCACATGCTTGTGCCGTCTCGTCTAATCACATACACCAACACCTGGCCATATATACAATACCAAGCTGTCTTGCATGCGCCATTACTTGGTCACTATACCGGAGATTCCGTCTTCCTCCCCTTCCCTAACCAGGAGGATTGGAATCGAAGACCCTCTCAGCTGGAGTGTTGGTGTTCATTTGCTCAATGTGGCCGAGCCAGTGAAGTTGACGGATTCCTGCCTTCGGCACTACATCCACATCCTGGAACAGCTCGTAGAGTTTGTCCTTCCACGCAGACGGGACTATATATCCGTCGCAGAATTTTTCTTGCAAAGGTACAAAGTTTGCTTATCGTCCAGCTTTCGTCTCCTTAGAGCAGGACTGGCAAAATGAGCATGATTTTGGTACTTCGAGTCAGGAGTTTTGAATTGAGTTGTTTTGACAAGCCCAAGTAGCAACGGTTGCCAAGAGCGATTCAACTTTGCATCTTCACTGTGTAGTCTTTGTGGAGTCAACTTTTGTCATGATCTCAAAATTTAATCACCAGTTAGAAGATGGAATAAATCCGTCTAACCTTACTTTTGGGAAAACACAAAAAAACTGACCCTCCAAACTAATGGCTAAGATCACAAATATTTCTGTTACGAAAATGGATTATTCTTCCTTTCTTTGACCTAACAGGTGCGTCTACGTGTAGAGCTTACATCAAAGTTATTTATTCTCTTCTTCCGACTGCTGTTTTAATTGCAGTTGTCGAAAGTGGTATTTTGTCCAACTGGTGTATGGCGGAGGGAATCTCGATCGACAGGATAGATTTGGTTTTCTTTCATCAGTAGAGTGGTTTATTTACTTCAATGTTGTCTTAAGGCCGTTGGGCTCATCGTCTGAAAAACGTACATCAGCACCTAAGTGAGATACCATATCTTCCCAAGTTTTAACAAGTAGCCCTCTTATAGCTTATCCAAGGTGTCAAGAAAGGGTACATAGCTGTGGACATTCGTCTTAAATGGTGCTGCTGTAAAGAAGTTCTTAGATGTGCGTCCAAAAACCGGCATCAGAATTCATGCAGAGGAGGAATGAATCAATGAACCAGTGGTTAGCTTACTTGGACATCTTTAGGATAAGAGCCCTCTTAGGATACATCTTGGTCTGGTTTATTGTTGGCACGCGGAAAATTTTCTTCACAAATTATAATAGATTTCTCGATAAGACCAATCATGAACGCTATAAACCAAGTCCGTCTGTCCGTTGGCCATGTCTGTCACACTTTTATCGCTTCTAGACTGATAAAGTGATTTACATGAATTTAAAGTCAAGATAATAATGTGGATTCATATTTCTGGAGTATTTGGAGGTGGTTTCCGTATAAGTGAAGCAATGTTTCCATTTATAACTTTTTGATGCATAGCTCAGCTCCGGGGATATTGAGTTCCAAATTGGTTAAAGTTCTCCCACATTCCTCCACTTTTCATTTACGCCTCACTTCGAAATCCTAAAATAGAGATATTTTCATTGAAAATTATTTCAGGCCATCAGAGGTGATTCCGAAAACTGTGTTCCGCAGGAGTTACATGCTCTGGCAACCTTAGGTTGTTACAACTAAATGATCACGAGAGTAGTTGATGTTCCAAAAAAAAACGAAACAAGTTTATACACACCACAGCATGCTTCATTCACGTGAGTTCAAACAGCACAGCTGCAGCCAATCAAATTGTGCAAGAATGTGATCTCAACTCACACAGAATTTAAGGAATTTCAATAAAAGATTCTGTTTTTAACTCGGTGCATTTAGCAAATTAGAAGCTTCAGTCATTGCTGGAAAAAGGTCCTTTCGTTTGAAGAAGATCCGAAAGACGATCTTGAGGATGAAGACGAAATACCTCTCGGTTACAATTTAACATCGAAAGATAACTTGTGTACCTCGAGTGATAACTTCTGTCTTCTGTAATGATAACTTCCTGTACCATTTAACAGGACTAGCGCATACGACTGCCGACTTAAACAATTGGGACGGAGATCCCATATCTTCAGATCTAAGAGACGCCGACCAAAAAGAGCAACAGCCATGCAATTTGTTCAGTGTCTTCTGTCCAATTGTTTGGAAGATACTTGGATGGGCAACTAACAATAAAGTGGAATACAAGGTTTTTTGGTCCTTCAAAGCTTGCAAGACAAGTTCAAGGACAAGGGAAAGTGATTTCAGCTATTTTAGCACAGCATAATATATGATGATATACTTGATAATTTGAATTTTTTAATACGAGTAGCAAGGCCCGCCTTGGGTACAGCTAGTATTTTATACATATTGTCCTGTTTTTGAGTAATTGAAAAAAATTAAATTTAATTCTATTTTTGATTTTGTATTGTAGCGTTTCAAAGAGTCCACGCTCGTCACAGTGAACAAGCAACAATCAACAAATTAAATTCTATCTTTGATGATTTGTAAGTAAAAGCGTACGCATTTTGATATAATTTTCTTCAAGGAATCAACGCTCGTAACAGTGAACAGGCCGGGTTTTTATGAGTTCCCTATATCAAGCGTCTACGGTATTTTATTACTGCCACCTGTATCAGCATGTCGCGCTGTTGTTTACACTTTTGCATAGTTGTCATGCTCGGCGACAAACGGCAAAACATTAACTTGCGAATTTCGAACGATGACTTGCAGTGTTCTTGAAAGTGTTAAAATATGGATATTCATATTATATACGTTTCGATGCCGCAGATTTAAAATGATTTTCCACGCCTTGAGTTAGATCACCTCACACAAGTCTCACTGGTATGGCGCGCATCCAATTCACCCACCTACACCTCCATGAAGCAGCCGATCAGCTGCGCACGAAGCCACGGCGGTCACACTTTCTCATTCGCACGATACAAAAAAACGTCATAATTTTAATTTGTTTGGGAAATTTTGAGTTTTCCGAAATACTGAGCAATTAAACGGGTTGTCCAGTTCTATTAATAACCGTTGGCGAGATTTAAGCGCTCTTTAAATTTAAGAGGCAACCATCATGATGGCATGCTAGGTTATAAAATTATCTCTATAGCGATAATTCTGATTTTATGCAATTGCTTTCGCAGAAATAAAGTCGACTCTGCCCGGTTTTCTGCTTACATATTGATGACGTTCGCAGGTTGAAAATATATCAGAAGCAATCGCTCACAGTGGAGGACTGGGCGAAAGTATTCAATTGCCATTGATGACACGACCAAATTTTTTAGAATCGTGTTTAGTTTCAGGAAATTGTTTGAGTGGATCTGATGCGAATCTATTTTGTCACAAACATTCCCTCAAATCGATTGCATCCAACCCACAAAGCACTGCATTTACATTCCCTCGGTTGGTCGTTATTTTCCCATCTACCTCTATATCCAGTGAGTACTCATTTCATTTCCTTTGCGCTAAATTTATCCATTGAAAAGCCACAGGACAAATTTAGAGAGTCGTCAATCCGTTGGCTGATTCCGTGCTTAAAGTGACGAATTTCAATTGAATTTCATTTAGTTTCCGATATTGAATTGAGTTAAAATTCGTTTAACGATAAAAACAACATTTGTGATTGAATAGCGCTTTGATTTAATTTTAACGTGCAATGAATTGTAATTTCACGATGACATTACTTGGCCTAATCTATCTGGAGATACGAATGAGAAACTTATGTCAAAATAGGGCCATTGGGCTACCACGCGGATCTGTGTATAACTATTCCGCAAACCAATTTGTTTTTTTCTGTGCACTAATGCTGCTTAGCTCAGCCAGATTATCGAAGTAATAGGCCTCCAGATGTTTGAATCTGCGGGAAAAGAGAACACTGCAGCTACACAGCAGGTGTACAATGGTTTCTTCTTCAACCTCGTCCCTGCAACTTGTGCAGAAGTGATTGTGAGGAAGGCCTAGTCTAGAGGCGTGGACTCCAATGTCACAATGCCCTATTATGACACCCATGATGGTTCTAAGATTCGGCTTACTTAAACTTATCAGTTTGAGCGATCGCTTAGGGTCGATCGCAAACCAGAGTTGTTAGGTAATGAGGCATCCTGTGCCATTTGCCCATCTGCTATAAACTTGAGCTAGAGTTTCCAGCCTTAGCAGATAAGGGACCCGATAACTTCCAAGAGTGGTTTTTCTATCGCATTCAGTATAGGTGTGACATTCCTACATACTTACATACATAGAGTGATTCTATAGGGAAATATTACAATGTCAGTGAAATGTGGCTGAGAGTACGAGAAGGGACATTTTGAAAAAAATATTTTCGCATTTCATTTAGGTCTGAAAACTGTTATGGTGGCGTCACGCATCAATTAAACTGTCAGGGCACATTGTTTTCATATTCCATGGACAGTGCTACACTCTTCTACTCTGTTGATCTGACAATTATGAAACATTTTCCTTTACTTAATTGTGACTTTGAGGGGTTGGCAAACTATTGCGACTATTCGTGTAAGCAATTAATTTTCTTTTAATTTTAGAACTTTCATCATAACATTCTCGTAAGATTCGAGCTAACGCGATGTTGCAATGCAGCATTTAGCTCTAAATTTCTGGAGCATATTATTGTGTTAAGTTTTAGTGGCATTTTTTGAATAGTTGAATTTAGAGTTTTTAATAAAGTCTGATGTCATTGAGCACGAGAGTGACATCACGTTTTCTTTTTCTTTGGGAATTCTTATGTCGAGGATGCCACAAATCATAATCATTGTATTGTGTGCACAAATCACACATATGTTTCAGAGCGCATGTCCTATTGCGCTCGGAACCGCACCGACATGAGCATACGGACTTGAACAACCCGATGTAAGTATCAGCCATTGCAGAGCATTAAAAATAAACAATAAACCGACAATAATAATAAACATTAACTTAAACAAAGTATATCAGTGGGGTACCTAAACTTTGGTTCGTAATTAAAAAAGTAATTTTCTGTTCAAATAAATTTTTAAATAGCTGAACCTCACCGAGCACATGCGGAATTTGATAAATGCAATGAAAAATATGAGAAATGGACAATTCAGCTGATAATTCGTGTATAAATACACATATGAACAAACTAAAAACATGGGAAACTTGGTCTCTTTCACAATAAAAAGAAAAAAATTAAAGCGAAAGCGGGAAGGATTTCTGACAGATGGTTATGCACGCATGTGCTCCTCATCGCTACTCAGGCGTTTTGTACAAAACATGACGAAGCCATTCGTTCAAATCTGCCACTAGTACACGTTTCTTCATGCGCATTATATTTGGCCCCTAAGACTCTGAGATCTATCCACTCTTGGCTGCGACACCTAGTACTAGAAAACCCTGTTCGGATTTACTGCAGGCTATGTAGAATGATCAAAGGAATGGGAAACACTGCTTTCTAAAATGTAATTTGGGTGGCGTGAAAGTTTGCCTCAACATTCTTGAATGCAATAATTCTTATCCTGTAGATTTGTTACGACGTAGGCGACATGAACATGTCCCAAAATCCATGTCCAAACCTACATCGTTTCGGAGAATCTTGATATTATTGCAAGGCATGAGCTCTGTTCAAAAGTTAGACATAAGATTTGACATTTTCCTATATGTGCACGATTTTGTTTGACTTTAGTGGTAAATATTGAGAGTAATCATTTTTTAATAATTGATGTTGACGCTCTCACAGCCAACGATGAAGTGACGCGACATGGCATATCTTGTCCCTGAAAGAAAAGATCGCTGATGACTGGTCAGATTGTGGTTTTAAGGTGGGCAGAAATACGTCCAGTGGAGACGGTGTGTTAAGCTCCTCGATGTTGTTGCTTCATTCTATTTGTAACAGAATATTGGTACCATCTGCTGTGCATTCCACCAGAGACTAATTAACTGTTGAAAGTGAAGATCACCTAAACCCTTATTTGAGATATCATTTCGAATCTCCACTTGAAAAAAGTCAATTAGCTCTAAATGTAATAAATTTTCTGAGGACCCGATGCATTGATTTCACTGTAAACAGTTGACGATGCAGGATTATACTGTTGCAGGATATACTGTTATGTAAAATATTATGCAAGTGGCAACATAAAAATAAAAAATAAATTAAAAGTGATGAACAGAAGGGCTGTAACAAACGACGTCATAGTTAAATTCGAAAAGACGATAAAACACCAAACATGGGAGTACCAGGCAAGTGGTAGATGAATCTGCATTGAGTTGGAAATTAATTTGTAACTTCTATCTTTTCTTCTATTCTTTTGGGCAAAATGTTTATTTTTTCTATACTTCAATTTCTTCTCTTTTTATCAGTTATTTGTTTTATTGTTCATTGTTTTGTTTTATTTAATGACAGAACTTTTAAAAATAAATTATATTTTTAAAGATTTACTTTCCCATTGATATTTTTCCGAAACTAACATTTCTAGCATATTTTAGATTGTGGTCTGGCGGATTTTCGTTTCTCTCACTGCTACAAATGTCCTCCCGCCATCATCGTTAAGGAAACAAGGATTCGGTGTTCAAAAATTATAAATTATCAACTAGAGACCTTGCTGATGCTGTTTACACCTGACAAATATGAGCAGAGAGTATATCTTCTTCTGAAATAAAGTTGTCAGGGAAAAGACAAATTCAAATTGAAAATTATTATAGTTTCATCAAATGTCATTGGAAATGTGATTGAATGAGTTCTGTTGCGGTGGTACGAAGATGCTGGGAGCTCAGGATTTTCAAATCACCGGAAGAAAAAGTCAAAGTCAGCGACACGATGGCCAGGTCAAGTTTCATGGGATAGCTACGGGTTGTCGGTCGAATCCACTCTTAACTTTTTTTCTTGGCAAAATTGTCGGCACTGTGAGTGGCGCCCCTGCTGATGGTGGACCATTACAAAACAGAATTTTGATCTCTCTAAAAGAATTTTTACGGTGGCACTGAAAAGCGGAAATGATGGAACAATCGAATCAGGCTGTGCGCCGAAAAAGGCACAAACTGTTCCAACGAGGTGAAAATCAAATTTTTGTGGGAAATGTGTTGAAAGGGGTCAACGTTGAGAAATACATTTTTACTTCAAAGACACTCACTTATCGAACATCTTTCGTTTAATCTTGCAAGTAAAGTCCACAATCGTGGGCGCCACGAATTATGAGTTAAAAAAGCCGTTCGAGTCCAGAACAAGAACTGGAGTTAAAGTCTAATTGCAATAATTTATCTCAGCCAACTTTTGCAAAGGTGATCGGTCGCTGGAAATTCAGGAGACGCTGATAAGACAATTTTGTGTCGGTCATGCAATTACAATTACATATCGAATTACTTTCTATCGGAAAAGTTCCAGACTGTTGACGATGCACTATTCCGTTGCTATTGCTGCTTGCTTGGTGGCTTTAGTTGTTGGCTATGGTGGTGGTGTTCTTGTAACTTGCCGCGGTCTGTGGGGTATTATGGCATAAACCTCAATTCGCAAAGTTGATTGTTTTTCAGACATCACATGTGAAGTTTGAACCTCTTAAAAACAACATAAAACATTTTTGCGTGTTTTCCAAAATCTATTGCTTTTATTTAACGTCCTGGTGGGGGGCAAGATTCGAGTGAAGCTGGGAGGAACTATCCTCCAAGACCCAAGACCGCTATACGTGGCTTTTAGTCACATCCTGCACGATGAGCCCGTGCTTTTACTGAATACAGCGGATCTAGAGGGGAACAGCTCTATAAGACCCGCAATCCCAGCCCAGCTGCATGACCGTGTTTTCCAACGGTGAACTCTGGAAACCTGAGTCAATCTGGTTTCAATTGAGTCCTCTTCAATACATACATGGGGTGAGCGTAGTGTGACATCTTCTTCTTCCTTACTCGTGGGAACAGATTTAATTCCGATAAAACAAAACCCTCCGGGCACTAGGGATCTCTTAAAAATCGACTCAAATCAATTAGAAATTTCCTTGACGGAAGAGAAGGAGGAAATCCTTCTCCAATTAGCTAGGCAGTCTTCGGATGCAGTTGGTAAAGAAGCGGCAGAAGTCAGCTTAGCTCAACAACCAGTCCCTGCTCAGTAATCCCTCAACTTAACTTGAAGGTTCAGTGAAAAAATGTTGTAACCCATAAGTAGGCGCTCTGCTCAAACTGGAGGTTTATGCCACGTTTTGCGGTCAAATACTCCGCCATGGGGTTTACTCCCCGAATCTGCCAACTTTCTCAATGCACGGCTCCACCTCTTTCGAGTCAATGACAATGCTTTGTAAGAACAGTTGTCTAGGAAAAGCATCACAAACTCCGTCGTTCGGAACTGTCAACTGTAAGTCCCCTCCAGTCACTCGTACAACGCGAGCGGTAGCCGCGTCACACAAGATTGTGTCTAAGTCTTCATAATCAACGCCTAGAGTAGTGCTTTTGCTGGGATTAGCTATATAAGTTGCAAGTAATCAAAGAGTACGAAACTTCGAAATATTCTTTGGGGTTTGCACTTTTGTTGATGTATTGGAACATATTTATCAATAATCCCTTCTTGCCACAACAATGCTCTTAGATTAACTTGGCGTTCTACACATAGAAGCCGAAAAAAGACGGCCAAACATTTTTTATTAGAATGTATTATCAGAATGTATCCGTGACCTGTTTCTCATATCATCAAAATAATTTGCATGTCCATTCAACTCGACTAATCTGGTCCAAAAGAAAACTATGCTATTAAGTGCCACTTAAGGAACGAAAGTAATTATCTAGCCACCCTCTATATCCACATCCTCCATATCTGGGCAGTTAAATTGTCAAATTGTTGGCGTTAAGTGACCACAACAACATCATATAAAATCACACTGCCTACAAAGTGGGTAATGTCAATTAATTTTACTGCCCATCCTATTTGTGCGAAATAGCAATAAATGTGTGCACACTTTAACAAGATGATTCGTAAAAAAAAACTGCTACCAGCAGCGCTGTGAAATGAATTTACGACCCAATCGGACGCCAATACATTGGAGAGGAGATAACTCGCTCAAATGTTTTATTGAATCAAATCCTGAATGAATTTCTGACCGAAACACTAAAAAAACTGCATATAAAATGTTACACATACGCCATGGTGAACGGTCTGGGTGGGAGGCAGGGTTTGCTTTGGATAAGCTGCACCAGAAATAATTGGGGACTCGTATGAATTCATTTATAGCTTAATCAAACTGCGAACGAGGTTTCAGTTAATTAAAGCATCTGTGCACATACGCAACGTTATTGCCCCACTCTTCAGGGAAATTTGATTTCATCCGCTAATTCTTGGCATGGTTTGGTATTTAATTTAACTTTAATGACTTTGTGCGTTAGTGCGGTCCATTCATATTCAAAGGCTGCATGATTCTTGGCCATGTTTCCTGGAAGATGGCAAAAGTAGTATTCATCCCAAAATCGGAGAAGTGCATGTCAAACCGAATCATCATATCCCCACCCATCAAGCAGTCATTCTTCTTTCCTCCCGAAAACCTTGGAGCATCAACTTCATCATCATATCCATAACTATCCACCTGCACAGAATGCCTACAATACGGGCAAATCTGTGAAGACAGCCCCACACTCTATTAACTAACAACATCGAACCGAAGGCAATCTCAGTTGCGCCAGGCTTTCGTCTACCAGTTCCTCACCAGCAGGGTGTTCCACTGTAATCTGGGAGATGCTGTGATACGGAGAGGAGTTAATAGAGGAACCCCACGAAGAGGTGTACTCTCGCCGTTCTTTGGAACGTTGCGCCCAGTGATCTGCTATTTCAACTGGAAAGGGCTGGATGCATAGTTATTGCCTAAGAATGTCGCCATGCTATGTCCGGCAACTCTCACCATCTTAATAGACAAAAGAAGTAGAATGCCTTCGATAAGCTAGAAGCATGGATACAAACATGCGGCCTGAAGATCTTGACACTCCCACCCTGTGCGGCGCTGCTCTACAACTTACTGCGATTGTGAAATTTCTGCTAAGCTGGAAACACATGATCCAGGAGAGAAGTTGAAGGCTTCTTCTGGCCCTTTACAGCTACACAAAAGCACTAGGAAGCAAATGGGGACTAAAACCATAAATCAGTTATTGGATTTTAAAGTCAATTGCCAGATCGGCACTTCCGTACATGTCTCTATTGGGTGGACAGTACTAAACAAAGCTATCAACTGCTCGTTACTTAATTGGGTACAGGGACTGGACTGAATGCGCATCAACAGGTTACTGAGGATTGAACGCACCATATTCCTTCACCTTCCAAGACTGGATATTTTCAGCTAACAGACAACAACCCTTAGACACAAAACACTCTGCCTGTGGTCCAAACTCATCTTCAGCCACTCAACCATTTTAAACGAATATAAATACCTCCCCAACGACACTGACCGCCAACTATCCCAAGTTATTTTCGAGAAGGATTTCCCTGCCAGCATTCCCTCTAGATCAGATTAGATATCTGATAAGCTGACGCTGGCCGAT
Organism: Eristalis tenax; assembly: GCA_905231855.2. Taxonomy (NCBI): domain Eukaryota; kingdom Metazoa; phylum Arthropoda; class Insecta; order Diptera; family Syrphidae; genus Eristalis; species Eristalis tenax. The sequence goes on from HG993124.1 coordinate 57,858,082, forward strand.
CCGCTGTGAATCCTCACAAATGGACGAGGGAATGGGTGCAGATATCTTTTCCCAAGACCTTAATATTGCTATCTCCCAGAAGCTCCCTGATCAGCGTATCGTCCTCCAGGTAGAAATCATTTCGATAAGACAGGCATTGTCCAAGCTCAAGTTCGGACAGACAGGTCGCAATTATGTAAATTCCTGGACAACGTCATCTTTAACTCAAAAACACCCCTTAATTGTAGGCAGTCTCTTAACAAGACTGGGACATTGTGACATACCGGTCAATTGTAATTCCGATAAACTGGCTAGGTGTGGTACAGCGTCCTCTTTAACACTAGACCTTCCATACCAGTCACAATCTACTCAAGATACACACAATCCACTTTACCATTCGGCTTTTTGGAGCCTTCTACATGCCTTAAAACAAAAGAAATAAGACAATCACTTTATGTCAAACCAACGCTCAATCTGCTCAGCAGATCTCAGCCCGCTCATAACCGGAAACTACACAATTGGCATTCACGCTCGCAGGATAAGGGTCACTTAAAATGTCTTCTGGAGAAGCAGCATGTATGAAGAGTAGGTAGAAGCCACAGAGCATCTGCTCTGATCATGTAGCGCTCTGGCAAGTCGTAGGTACGTACATCTAGCGGCCTACAACTTCAACAATCTTAATGAGTTAATTATCTCCAGCATTAGCCGGCAAAACCGTTTCGTCATAAGCACCAACTGGTTCTAACTATGCGTGGTATCACAACGGTCCTACATTAGCCTGAGTCCGACTGGTTTCTGGAGTCAGCCACGACAAAATAACTTTACCTAACCTAAGTGTTCCATTGAGGGATGTAATGGCTATAGTAAGCACGTTTCTTTCTTATCATATCATTTTCAATTTCCCGCATGATGCACTCAAAGCGTCGAGGCGGTAAAGTCCGCATGAAAGGTCCCCAGTCCACTCTATCATCCGCCATCGAGTCTAACTCATCAGGAGTTATTCCCAAACGAAGACCTTGGAGAATCCTGGAAAATTAAATGGACACTTATTCGTCGATTTCAATGCCTCACCAGACAGCCTGCGTGTCTGTAGACTGCATACACCAAAAGAGAATTGGAAGCAGCTTACCCGAAATCGTGTTGATTTGTGAAAAGGTCAGGTTAAGTAGAAGTGGCTGACTGTTGCGCAGAAGGACAGCAGACAAGCTTACCTATTCCGCAAACCAATTAGTGCTTTTAATAAAGCGTAGAAGAAGGCTGGTTCTAATGTTGCACAGTTCAGCCAGATTGTCAAAGAAGTGGGCCGCCAGAAGTCTGAGTCGTCGGGATGAGAGAGCACTGCGGCACCCACATGAGATGGATGCTGAAATACTAGACCACCTAGTACAGAGATAGGCGGCAATTAAGGGAAGTCTTAGAGTTGAAGGTGACAGAGTCCAGAGATTTGATCGCTGCTTGACTATCGGAGCAGGTGACAATATCTGTGCTTGATACTACATTGTTTTTAGCCATGACATGGATTCCTTAATTTGTGAGTGCTCGCGAATGATTTTTTTTTGCGGCAAACCGGAACTTGTCCTTTTGATTAGTTTATAAAATATTCGCCACTTTCATCCGCCCATACCAGTACAAAATTTCTGGGTCTCGGGCAAGACGGCCTCTTCTACTAAAGCTGGATAGTCACTGGATTCTTCTGGATATTCACCTCGTTTGCCAGAAAGACACTAACATACGAAGTCTCCGTTTGGGGGATAGCACACAAAGTTGTGAACTGAATGGCACTCAACCGGGTGGAAAGGAAGCGCTTGCATGTGTATCAGTGGAGAAACACTCCGGCTGCATCTTCCTCCCTTGGACCTATTCGACAAACCGATGGCGGCCTATACAACTCATAGGACATCCTGATTGTTTATGAATCCCAATGCTTTCAGGCGCTTAGAAATTGCTGCTTGTCTCACTCCCGATAATTCTGCAGGCTCTTCTTCCATTTGGCCTGAGTTTGCAGTGAGTGATGGCTCCAAATGTTGGTCTTCCAACTGTGTTCAACGGCCAAGTGCGTTATCAGTAAACTTTCGACTATTTGTGGCAACTGAAAAAATAACAGGTTTCGCACATGTGAGAGAATGCTTACACTTTAGCGTATTGATTCATACTGACAGCGACCGATGAAGCACTGTATGAGCACAGTACATCATACGCCGTCTCTTGTATTGGGTCTATAACTTAATTCGTGCAGTTTACTAAGAGATGGCGTAACTTGTATTATTCCATTGGAACATGCGTTGGAAAGCTACTCTCATTGTACGTCATTGCAGCCTATGCCATTCATTTTAAGCGTAAACAACAATAATTTTAAGTCGAATTTTGTGCCTGAAAAATTGCTTTTGCGGGGAGTACCGAAAGTCATCCATGGAAACAGACGAATATCCATGGCGCGAAGGAGATGCAATGTATTTGGTGGGATCAGGAGGGGGTGCTGTATTTTGAGCTGCTAAAACCGGGTGAAACCATCAATGGACAACGCTACCGAACACCATTAATCCGTTTGAAGAGAGCAGTAGCCGAAAAACGCCCAGACACGACCAGACACGAGGCAATCATTTTCCATCATGACAACGCTCGGCCCCACGTTGCTATTCCGGTTAAGAACTATTTGGAAAACAGTGGATGGGAAGTTTTACCCCACCCGCCTTTTAGCCCAACCCTTGCCCCTTACTACCATTTGTTCCGGTCGATGCAGAGCGCCCTCACTGAAATACGGTTCACATCAGAGCAGAATATCAAAAATTGACTTGATTCATTCTTGGCTGCCAAGCCGGCGCAGCTCTTTTGGGATGGGATCCACAAATTGCCAGAAAGATGGGAAAAGTCATATCTTCCGATGGGCAATACCTTGAATAATACTATTGTGCATGTTTTTCTCAAATAAACGTTAAAATTTTGAAAAAAAAATCCGCACGAATTAAGTTATAGTCCCAATAAATCCCTCATTTTCAACTGACTCAAAATACCTAACATCACGAGTTGCTGCTGCTTTGATTATTAGTTTCTCTCTTCCTCAAAAACGACTAGCATTTCGCAGCAACCACTTTGAATAAACTGATTTCGGAAAAACAATGAACCGTCTCGTGGAATACCCTCAAACAAACAAAAACACTAGTCATTCCCTGAAATCTGAAGGCCTTGTTATCACACATAGCGACAGATAAGCGATGACATATCATCGTTCCGCTATTGGTGACCTTCGTGGGGCCTTGTCTAAGAGGCTTATAAGGTAACACATCGACCAATCAATACGAAATCCAAAAGTTGCCCAACAACTTCACAAATATTCATTTTTGAGTGAGATAGATTTGCACATAACCCATAAATGTCTTTCAAAGTTGTTGACCAAATTGCCTTTAAGTGCAAACGCACCCGTTTTCAAAGTTCTGTGAAATTGCTCTCTTATCCGACCGATATGGTCGCTGCCGACTGAAAGCAGGCGGACATCAAAACTGTCTGAGAGCACTTAATTGGTGGCGACGATGAGTAACGTAAAGGACAAGGGAAAAGTTAAATGCTTTTGCGGTAACATTCCACTGTCAAAGAGGAAAGGCGGATAAGTAATTATCGAAGACGAATGTCTCTCGAAGAGCCTCGGGCAGTTGTGGATCGGACGGGCAGTTGTTGAAGTCAATGAAGGAATAGGTGCTGTATACTTACTGCAATTGAATTTTTAATAAACAGTTTACTATTGAGATTGTTGGCGACACACATCCAAGCAATTAGGCGAAACCACACCATGGCAAAAATATGTAAATTGATCTACGAACTGCCACCCCATCAAGCATGTTCTCCAGATCGCTAGGGGAACAACAGAGGGCAACGCAAAAAAAACAGTCTGTGATCAATCGTTTGTCTAACAGTATGCTAGTCAGGCTCTCAACGACTGAGATGGATAGGGGAAGGAGCAACACTGATCCAGCCCGAAGAATCTTCGACTCGTGTTCAATCGTTGGTCCAGTTTGCGTTGGTGACACTTGGAGAAGAAAAATCAACCACAAATTGGGCCATACAGCGTCAAGCGCATAGCCAGGCTTATACGCAATAAGCGACCGAGATGGCTAGGGGCAGGACCAACACTAATCCAGCCCGTAGAATATTCTACGGCTTCCCAGTGACTATTTCTATTTCTATAACCTGAAGGAATGGATGCGCGCTTGACGAATGAAGAGGAAATCACTGAAACAAACGCTTATTTTGAGGGGCTTGAGGAGACCTACAGCCCAATGTAAGAATAGAGCTCAAAAGACACTTTGTTAAGAAAATTAAAGCCTCACTGCCCTTGTCTGTGGATTGCTTTTAAAGCTCTTCACGATGCAGTCCGTCCCAGTTTGCAGTCTTGGCTACATGTTCAAACACACCAAAGGGCTCCAACTCTGCTGTCTAAAAACCACAGTATTTGTCACATTGAAGTGCTACCGTGACGCTCCCGTGCACCGATTGTTGTGTCCGACGCGATGGGTCAACATCATTTGCATATTCAGCGATCATTCCATGACGGTTTTTGATAGTTTGTGGAAATTTTCAATTTTACACACAGTTGTGTGCTATCATCTTCCGACATTGACACACTTCAAACCTCACTGAAATGCCTACAATCCCATAGGAAATGACTTGCCGTCGACGGCGCGACAGCGTAGGGCCACTGTATTTCATTTGCCGTCCCCCCGCCCCAGTGCCGCCAGCCTTTCATTCGACGAAAACTTTAGAATGGAACGTGCTCAATTATGTCATCTTATCTCACCTCAGAAGTAAAAAGATTATTTTCATAACCGAATTTTTTTTGAATAAAATTAATTCCGCCCATGACGCATATCGCCGTGGAAATCATATTAACATAAACATTTCATGGAGCTCGTGAAGGTGATTTTTCTGTCTTCGCTTCCATCGTATCGGCGGCGGCGGCAGAGGGGCGCGTCTCTCGCTCGGGAAGACACATGCTGTAAGTGACATTCGCTTCAATTGACAAGCGTACCATCTGTCAGCTAGCATTTAAGGAAGCAATTATTCTGTCAACAAGCGTTGCATCAGAGTTCACTGTTTATCACCCCATTTGTAAACACCGGTTTTTATGGGATTCTCAACTAATTGACTCGGGCAAACAGTCTGCGGCTCTAGTTGCGGCTACTGAATGATGTCGATATGAAACGTCTGGTTTGATGTGAGTATCGTGTCCAGCACGAGTACTCTCCGCATGGCTCCCAAGCGAATCCAGCAAAGATGCACAGTACAGTCAGGCTTGGTGCGAGAACCAAGTCGATCGTTCTTGTACATCATTCATTGAAATTCAGAACTATCACGACAGGTTCCAAAGTGATTTGATAACGTATAAGCGCACGTTCAACTATGGGAGTGTCATGTATTATTCATTTTTTGACGCCTTTGTTGGGGCGAGCGAGCGAAGCGCTCATGCAAATTACATTGCAACCGAACTCTGCTGAAGTGGCGGGGTTGGCGACGGAGGGGAAAGACACTTCTTATCGTTTGATCATATTTTGATAGCTGTGCGTGAAGATAAATGTCATAACCATAACTCTCAGTTTGTCTAGTTTATGAGGTGTAACTGACTTATTGGTGTGCTGCGCCGTCGGCCGGCCAAGCTGTTAAGTGTTTCGTGGTATTTTTTTGGCTTCACGGTTTATTTCAAATTGATATTGTTCTACACTCGATAGTACAGTTTTTGAATAAGTATTTGAACACGTAAAGTAATGCTTTTGTCTTCACGTTTCTTTTACGGTGACACACATTTCTTGACTCGTAGAACTTTTCCAGGCAAGGCACTGGCGAGACATTTGAACGTACATTTCGCCTAAGAAAAGGCGAGTTTGTTGTGAGAATGTCTTCAAAGGAAGTTTAATTTGAAAGAGACTTTGGGACGTATGTATGTGTGTTATTGAGCGTACAATAATCCCCCAATGCGTCAGTATATTGGACAATAGCAAAACTTACACGAAAACAACAGTTCTCGGTCTCAGCATTGTACAAGTTGATGCGTTGTGATTGCGTTTATAAAGATTAAATACATCCCATTTTGCTAACTAGCATTGCTTTGCATTCTTCCCTGGTTGCGAAAGTATTCACTGAAAGGTTAGTCGATGTCGTGAATAGGGTGTTTTGTGTACAGCCAATCTCCACAGCCAACAGAATGAGGCCAATAGGTACCCAGCAAACTTGCGAGCGTGCTGATCCCACCAATGACTAAATCATCGGTAAGAGAAAGAAGCTACCACAAACGCTGACGACAAGCGAAGGAGACGCAAGCACGCCGGCGGAGAAAGCAGAAGCCTTTTCATCCTTTTTCCAAGGCAACCAGCGAACGAATTTCGTCCTGAAGCGTACGCCACAAATGGTGATGATACCTCTCAGAATCATCATGAAGTGGAAAATAGCGAAAATCGTCGCAATACCAAAAAAAGGGAAACGCTGCCAGTGTTTCAGGATACAGGCCTATATCGCTCTTGAGCAATATAAGCAAGATCCTGGAGATCCTGGTAGTACCAAAACTAAAGCGACGGTCTACCAACCTAAGCTTCAATCCGGATATTGAGTACGGATTTTGGGAAGAACGAAAATTCAACGCTACATCCTCCTATGAAGTTCCACCACGATGTTGTAGCTGCCCTGAACAGTAACGATGTCACCGTCGCCTGCTTTATAAACGTAGAAAAGGTCTTCCATACGGTCTGGATTGAAGGACTCATCTGCAAGCTGAACCAGATTTGATTTTCCAGAAGATTTTACGTCTCAGTTGAAGGCAACTAGTCAACAGAGCGGAGCACCAAGGCGGGAGTTGCACAAGGATCAAAGCTGGGACCGTGGCTTTTCAACATCTACACGGCAGACATCCAACTGACACAGTAAAATGCTGTCTATTCGCAGATGACTCGCTGACATATGCCAGCTCGACGTCACCACAGATAGCCGCGCGAAGGGTCGAAATCAAACCAGCGAACAAATTTGACTAGTATACCAAATGGGGCATTCGTATCAATACTGGCAAATCGGTACTTATGTGCTTAAGGAGACCATTCAGAGGTGGATGTAGATCAGCAGCCAAATGTCGAAGCATAAAGGTAATGCTCCCTCACTGTACAGAAATATGAACCAACGAAAAAGGCCAAGTATCTTGGAGTAAACTTCACGGAAAGGTTGAAGCTCAACAATCATCGAAATTGATCCTCAAGAAGGCCAACCTAGGCTTCCACCGCATCTATACCTTGCGCAAGCAAACTGGATTAAGCCAGAAGACAAAACTGCTGTTATACAAGCAGCTTATACGGCCGGTCTTAACGTACTGCTTCCCAATATGGCACACCATCTCTAAGACCAGCATGACGAAGCTCGCAATATGCAAAAGAAAAATACTGCGAATATGTACCTGACTCACCTTCGACAGGGACCGTCAAAGGCACCACAGCAACTAAAGCCTTTACGACCAAGCACGCTTCATCCCCCTGCAACAGTACATGATGACACTGTTCAGAAAACAGTTACTAGATATCAACAACCATCCTAACGAGGTACAGGAACCTGAGAAACCCAGTTCCCGGACAATGCTACGTCAACGCGTAAAATCTGCTTAACGAGCAGATCTTTCCAACGACGTCAAACAACGAGCTGCATGAATTCTACCAGAGCAGCGATAGTAATCACCATCGGGGCTAAGTCGGCTAACACATCACCACCCCATCCCAAAAGGACCAACATGGACACAATGACTTGAACAACCCGTTGTATGCACCAGCCATTGTAGGACAGAAAAAATAAACAATAAACCGACAACAATCAAACAAAGTACATCAGTTGGGCCCCTATTGTTGAGCCAACACCCTAACCTTTAGTTTGTAAGTCTAGTTGTAAACTCAATTGTAAAACATAATTAAAAATAAATTTGTAAATCGCTTTTGCAGTCCGAAAGTCGTCGGGTGGTAAACCCTACTAAAGGCCCGTCCACTTAAGTGAAGTTAAGCAATGCACTGAACTGACGCACTGTGAATGTGCGCTCATTTGAAATGAGTCTCCTTTGACTGCCGCAATTACCGAGAGCGAACAAACGCTTATAAAATCTTGTCCGCCATTTCGTATGAGAGCCGGGAACAAATCGTATCTTTAAGTTGATAGCTGGAGGTGCAACTTTAGATCGAGGAAGTCTACCATAAATCGAATCTTCATATTACTGCAGACCGTAGAAAAAACCAAAGAAATTCATATCACCATGAGCCATTCCCAGTAAACTCCTCAGATTGTGCACGATGACGTGGGAGGATTCACGCTGCTCCATCAGGGTCAGTAACTCGCTGAGAGCTTGAGTCTCAAAAAAAAAAAGTCGAAGAACTGCTTTAAGGGACGGAGGAATGGAGAATCTCGAGGAGAGAAAAGTCTGTGTTCAATCGTTGGTCCAGTTTGAGTTGGTGACACTTGGAGAAGAAAAATCAACCACAAATTGGGCAGCACAGCATCATGAGGCTTTTGCGAAATCAACGACCAAGATGGCTAGGGGCAGGAGCAACACTGATCCAGCCCGAAGAATCGCGACAGGGAAACAACGCAACAGAGGACACCCAAAGGCATAACCTGAAGAAATCACTGTTTATTTCCGGTCAGCTGGAAGAGTTTTTTCACAAAAAACGCAGGCGTCCTCTATTGCGTTGTCTCAAATACTCGGAATTAAAGACTCTTAAGGCCGGAGCCAAATTTTCCATGTGGTGTCTACATGCTCTGGCCACCTTTTCCGTTCAATCCGTGGCTAGGGTTCATGTTGTTTTACAGTTCGTCTTTGAATTTTCTCCTCCACGTGACATGAACACAATCAGTTCTCGGGCTTCTCAGATTATTTATTCCCCTGGCCTCATAGACCACAATGATCGGTGTCTTGTTCAGACGGGCTCTGTAACCCAAAAACTCTCTTGCCACTATCATCTCGTTACGTCTTTCAAATGCCAACTGACAGGTGACCTTCACACCAAAACTAAGACTAAGCTAAACCGATCTGGGACATGAAGAGCTGCATATACTTTCTAACTATTCAGAGTGCCGTCCATGTATACAAGGTTGGATCATACTACCTAGATTGCCATTATGCAAGCAATAGACCAATTTGTACTTTCAATGACACATAATAGGTTGTTGACGAATTCGAACAAAAATGCCCCATTTAAGGGTGCCGCACAGAAGATGCTGGAGCGTCGTATACATCGATGAACACCGGACAAGACATTTTTGAAAATAAACCAAACACTTGTGTGATTCTTTAAATATTTGTAAGGAACTGCTGGCAAAATCTGTGGACAACCATGTCCGTTCAATGATTCAGTTCACGGTGCACGGCCACACAATGTACACCACCCGTTCGTTCTCAACGCACAGCGAACCATTTGTACAAACAATGAACAATTAAACACTTGATAGCAAACAAATTAACAAGTGTACTGTCGAACAAACAGAAATGGGATATTCACAACTTCCTCTTCAGCAGATCATCATTGCGGAACAAAGGCTATTCACATTTTGACTCTCCCTCTCTCTCTCATTACTGCCCGTATGGCATTCAGTTTGATGTCGTAAACGTCAGCTGCTGCTCAACCACGATATCGATTTCTCGAGTGTTGCCGAAATTGCGTTTCAACAAAAGGACTTCATCACCGAAGTAAGTTCAAGTGCAGTGAGCCAAGTGCCACCTCAAAGTCACGACCTACTAACCCGTAGATCAAATCCAAAATTAAATATTGACTACGTCGACCCAAATGAAAGCCTCTATTTATAACCTACTTTCGTGGAAATTCCACCCCCCTAGGTTCCACGGTCCCATCAGCAACTTGTTGACAACAGCGTTAACAATTGAAATAAAACAGAAAGAGGAAAGCGAGTGGGAAACACAAAAAAATGGAATGCAACAGGTAATTAGTCTAGTTTATGAGTAAACAAATACGTTGTCCCTGTCAAATCTGATTGCCATTGTGATGAATGAAATGTGCCTGAAAAATGTGAAGATTGGCGGATTGAATGTCAGAAATGTGTGCTATTCCAAATACGCGAACTAAACACGCCACGAATAGTAACGTTTCTTTTCATGTCAGGATGTCACTCACACCGCGATGTTGTCGTTGTTTTGATTAATGAGCAGGTTATCGTGGTTTTCAAATCTGCTTTGCTTTACTTTCCGATTTGTGTTATCAGTTTTATTGTTCTTGGTTTATGGACAACTATGTTCTTTGTCACTTAATGCTCCCTGGTCGATGTTGATGTGCTGATAATATTGACATATTAATAAGAAGTTGGACGGACCATGCCAAGACAAGGTCAGGGAAGAATGATTCCCCGACTAAGTCCATTCGGTCTTAAGATAGTAGAAGAGTTATCATAACTTTCACAAACTTGAGCTTGGCACAAGTGGGGCTTAATATTACTCCTTGAAACGCAAGAAATGAGGTCCTCCAAAAACTCCAGTGATTCGGAGGGTATTCCACAACTCGTGGTCAACTGTTGAGGTGATTCCTTGGGTCCTACGTACTCTGATGCCAGATGACAGACGGGCAAATTTTTCGTCGAATATTTAGTGCTGCTTGGGGTGGGGTAGAGAAGGAGGCTGCTAGTGAATTCACCAGCACACTTAGATACCCACAGTCAGACTACTACCACCGATCGACCAGTCCAGTGATAGTGCCGGTAACTGTATCCCATGGGCCTGGACCAGATTTGAAAATCAGATGAAAGCGTATTCAGTTTGCTTTCACTGGGATTCGAACCGGGGATCCCACTAACCACGGGCAGGCACTTAACCAACTGCGACATCCAGTCGTTTTAGTGCTGCTTACGAGTGAATGGAAGATGGTTCCGCATAAATCAATGATTCAATTCAGAGACTTCGAAGGCAGAAAAGGAAGCAAATGTGTGTTAAACTTTCGGTTTTTGCTTAAGAACGTGGGCTTTAGTTCCGACGACGGAACAGCGCTATGAGCAGTGGGGGTAATAGTGCTTCTAAATATGTGCATGATTTGTTTTTGCCTCCTCAATGCATATTTCGTGAATCAATGACATACTCATTATCCAGAAGCATGCAAATCGCTCAGATAACATGAAAAATTCAAAAGTTTCTATTGCCCCTTTCCAATTTATTATACATTACAACGATAAGATAAAGACTGATATTTTTTATAAGATAACGAGGACACACACTTTAAGGAACACCGTCAAAAAAACTAAAACATGCTCACACAATGTGGCACACCGAGAAATAAGTGAGCATAGTACACCCAGGACACATTGCGGCACACTGGCACAAGTGTGTATAGACAGCACACAGGTGCACACAAAGCACACAAGTGTACTGTGTATGGGGCACTTAGGGTTCCAGGTCTCGGATCGCTTGGAATGCTCAGACACGAGTGGACTGACTTATTTAACAATTAATAGGAATTTTATGGGCTTACGGGATAGATCGACTATGTCTAGGTTGTACACCACCCACATATGTTATGCGTTCTGTTCCTCCATCACCACTGGCTTGATATTTCGACCTCCGCACGGCGAATTCTGAGAATCTTCTTCTAGACACGAATAATCTACAATCATTGTTAGTAACATGAACGGTTACGGAACGGATGGCGGTACTAGTCGAGTTCCTGGAACTCTCAACGCCACGGCCACAGAATGGGGCCGAATGGCCAAAAGGCCATAGGCTCAAGGAATAGTCTCATGCGAATCAGGAGGTATGAAGAAATGCGACACGATTACGATTTTCGTGGAAACGCGTTTTGATGACTCATTTTTTTCTCGATGAAACAAGCACTTCACAAAACGTGAAGATAAAAAATTTGATTGATCCCTTACTCTCGGAGATATCGAGGTTTAAATATTAATTGTTTCCTAAGTCCACTTCTTAAATGGTTGGTTTCGAGCCCGAGTATAATTTAAGCCCCCTTTTCAGCAGGGTTTAATCCGTTCACGCGACTTCGTAGCTCCACTAATCATATGTTAACAACCATCTGCAAGGCGTCTGGAGCTTAAGCCTTGGTATCGCCTAAACCAGGGAAGAACGAGAATCTTGGTACTTGGAATTTAGTTCTTACATCATGGAAATTCATTAAACTGCGTTTTCAAAACATGAAACCACCAACTCCCAAAAAATGCATGAGAATGGGAAAAAACAACAATAACTACATTTCTTCAGCCCTTATGTAAACACCCAAATCCGGTCCCCTAAGCCAAACAAACAGCATACTGGGTTATACAGTTTGAATGGACAACAAACTATTTTTCTCTCACTGACAAGTTGAAACTGGTCCAACCAGAAAAGCGCGTGAGGAATGTACAAAGTTTGTGATCAACATTCCAGTAACGATACTATTTGTAACCAATGTATCTGTCCTTACTTACGTTTAAAAGAACATCTCCTTTATTATTGTATGCTTTGTATCTTCCTTTATGTATACCCCGGTATGTTGAGTGTTCATGAGGCGGAAAATTGGTCAACACGCTTCAAACATACTTCTAGGTAAACATATACTCTTTTGTGCTTTATTTCTCATACTTGTTAGGTTGGCTCTTGCAGAAGCTCTTTGCGATTGTAGTTGGAATAAAGTAAAAAGCCCTAAAGCATACCGGGGTATACGGAGGTCTAGACACATGGCTAAAGCAGACTGAAACAGAATATATAATTGACAAAGAAATGAGCAAATATTCATTGGGAAATGTACACCATGCCATTTCCACGTAAGCCATCGATTGTTTGGTTTAGAGTCGATGACGGGTATAAGAAACATCTAAAATACACAAATTGTATCTCTTGTATCCGAGTTGAAGGGAACGAAATCTCTTGTATGAAAAGGACGCCCTTAAAATTGATTTACTTCATAATTTAAAATGTTTCACCAATAAAGAAAAATATCAGTTTTTTAGTTAATTTTTAAATAATATGTAAAGACTACCTAGTGGTATGAAACATTTCCAAGGCGTTGGAAAGAATTGTGATGAAACTCACATTGAGTTCAACAAACCAATAAAGGATAATTCTTTATATCCACATCGCAACGTCGCGTTCGGACTTTGGCTTTTCTAGAAGGATACATGTCAATAACTCGTGACGGAATGAGGCGGTCGCGCGTTCAAATTTCACAGGCCGTAATATCATAAGCGCTAGAACAAATTTGTTGTTAGAGATACTTCCCAGCAGAAATGGCGTATGATAGAGATGCCCAACTTCACAGCTGATTGACCCCTAGTCCATCGACGAATTTCAGAGCCATTTTGACAGTTATTCATGAATTTTTGACAGTTATTCAGGAAATAACTTAAATTCCGTTCTCTGATTGGTCAATTTGGCTTTAGAACACGATATAAAACAGTGGTTGTGACTTAAGAGGCAAGAGTGGTAGAAGTTGGACGTCTCTATCATACTTAATTTCTGCTTCTTCTGTCTATACGTCGACACTGTATGGAACGTTTTAGCAAAAACAAAAAATACAATCTATCGGAAATCTGCTAGTTAACTGGCATAATGGTGAGAATTCTGCTGGTTGTGTTTGTTATTACTGTAGGCAAACTGCCATAATCTGTTATAATACCCACTTTCGTTAGCCACTTTATTGAATTTGACTTAATTGAGGCAATTTTGAAATTGATTCGTTGCATGTGAAATCACGCAATTTCGTCTATATACATACATACTAAAGGGTTAAATTTTAAAAGCCACCCTTTATAGGTTCATGTTTTCTCGTAGAAATTGCATTTCAGAATCATTGAGTGGGTCAAATGCGCTCTACCATTTTGATATGGAAAACTGATTCTGCCGCTTTCTGTCACTACAGTCTCGTAAGGTCGATAAAACGCATTGCAACGCCTATCAACGGCAGACTGCTGGGACGAGTCGTTGCGATTCAGCCATTAATACTGCGGTTCCGGTGCCAGCGATTTGAAGCGAATATTACTCGAAAAAATTCGCAAAGCTCGCTAAATTCATACAAAAGTATGCAACACAGGAATGTTGTGGTTCGGATGCACAAAAAGTACTCTCGCGAACTTAGTGAATCTAACCTAGTAAACTGTTCGATGTGTAATGAGAGCATTTGGATTTGTGCATTTGGGCTTACTAGTTAGTTGTGTACTGAATTGAAATCTTGCAAAATGCACTCAGAAAAATATTTTATGAGGTAAAGAAACGAACACAGTTACGGGGCATGAACAGGAAAGATTTCAGCAAAAATGTGACATTGTGGGATGAAATAGCTGAAGTAATTATTCCCAAATTGTTCACATTTTAGTCTTTTCTTATAAATGTGTTCTAGTTTATTCGCTTACATTCGCTAGCGTCATGCGAGTCAAATTCACTTGCACCAGGACCGCAGCCCATTACGCTGAAGTGTCCTTTTAAATGCAGATATTGCGAATTTATTCTTGTTTTTTATATCCATGTGTTTCTTATATCAGCTCCCTTTTATATAGACCGAAACTGAAACAAAGACACGACGTTTCCATACGCGTTTCTTTTTAGAAGTTTTTTTCTCTGTTACGTTTCCTCATGACCCTATTATGGCTTTAATTACACAGCTCTCTACAGCTGTCGATTAAAAAAAAAAACAAAGCTTTAAACGGAGCTCAGCAAAGCTTTATTTATGTGACTCATCAGAGCAACATTTTTTTGTCGAAGGTTTTTAACACTATACTGGAGCACTCAGACACAAAAACTGGTACACTGTACTGTCAGGCAGCAACCTTTTGCTGTAGTTTCTGCATCATCAGCTCTCACCACTTCAGCACCAAAGCTGATTCGCCACCTGATCCGAGCAAAGTAACATTGTCTGGTTAATCTTCTCCTCCTCTCTCTCTCTCAATGGCTCTCTCTAATGCTCCCCTTGAAAAACATCGCGAAGTCTCTGATCTTCTGTTCCTCTCTTTCGAAGTAGACCACATTGTATTAATTCAACTGTATCAAGTATGCTATTATTGGCTAACACCATGGAATACTCTTTCAAATTCCATCGCAGCAAAACCTCGGAAACCACCTTCAGTTCCGTTCGTCCCTATCCTAGTTCTGCCTACCTCTCTCTCTTATATCTAGACTAAGCAAGTTGTTTTGCAGAGCTGTTAGTATTAAGCTTAATAAATTGGGCCGTTGCCCACACTATAACTATGCCAAGCAACTTAAATACAGGGAACTCTCTCATAAGCGGACACTGACGGTACCAAGAAAAAATTTCCCATGACGGAAGCACAATGAAACACACACATATTATTTTCAAATTAAAATTATATGTTCAATTTGAAATTTACATCTATGGTACAGTGAAAGCTCTCTTGGGCGGACAGCGATGGCGGTATGACTTTTGTCCGTCCATGGGAATGTCTGCAACATCAAGTCAAGTTCCACGGTTGTGAGAAATTGTCTGTTATAGGGGACTGTCCGTTTAAGAGAGTTTTCCGTAATGGGGACTTTCACTGTAATTATGCACTTCACCTAAACCTACGCTCATATTGAGGTAACCAAGTCAAAGCAAACCAATCAAAATAAGAGCTAATCGCTTTCCCGAAAATTGGTGTCTGCTTCCGGTTATAAGAGACTCCGTTTATGTGAGAATTATTTACATTTAAAATCCGTGCAAGTAATTGAGATCCTTAAATTTGTCCGATTAAGAGGTGCCCGTTAGGAATGAGTACACTGTAGTCTCATCAAGCGCCTCTGAATCCAGCCCTCTTCAGTTTAGTCAGAAAAATGTTAGGATGTCCTCATAGATCAAATTCAAGCTTTCGCTGCTGAAAACATTCTCTACCTTCCGACTTCCGTAAGCCACTTCAGACTTGCGTCGTATCAGAGAAAAAAATGCTCGTTTAGGAGCGATACTACACGTATTTCCATTAATTTTTCAAACTGATTGCAATGCACATACACAATTTATAGGCAGCAAAAAATGTTCTGCCCAACCTACCCCAACCTTAACAAATTCAACAAGCTCACCTCAATTGACATATTGTTGCACACTATCACTATGTGTGCATTCAAAATTGGTATTCCTCAATAGGTAACCTATTTGCATTTGATCCTACGACAGGATTAATTAACACAAATCGACTTATTTGAGTAAGTACACACTTGATTCACTGAACAAGAAACCACAACACAAACACACACGAGTTGAATTTGGCAAATAGCTTGAACATTTCTTATTTATTTATTTTTAAATTGATTCAACTCTCATCACCATCACTCATTCCATAATCGAAGCGCAGATGGAAGATAAACACGAAATCGCATCACTTCACATCACAAAAAGCCAGAAGTATCTGTGCGAGTGATTTCTTATTTTTCTTCAAAGGATTCTATGGGATTGCGTTCACTTTTCACTAGAGCTGTGACACAACCACAACCTGTGTGAGGGGCCGAGGATAATCCTTCTACCGCACACCCAGCAATCGATAGATGAATTTTTCACACTTCTGCCGATCTCCACTGCACGCTTTTGTGTGTATTGCCTCACTGCACTTATCCTTTTATCTATTCTTTCATTTATCTTCCCTTTTTTTTATTTTTACTCACTACGCTAGCATGCATCACTCACTATCACAGACATCAATCATCTGGCGCGTCGGAAATAAGCTTCATCCAGCAACAATGCAACGCTAGATACACACACTCACTTGCTCCATCAATTCCAGGACTTGAGAGTTATTTTCTTTCGATTTCCGTTGAAAGCAAGGAACTAAGGCTGCAGTATACTAAGTGCACACCGCTCGCCCTGCACAGGAACCTATTTCATCCCAAGGATGGGAGCTCCAGGCTGAATGCAACAGGATGATTCGAAAGTGAATGATGACCACTGGTTGACGGCGCTGCTGCTCGTGTACTCGCGTACAATTCGTTCGTTCTTTTTGGATGTTATCTCGAGATAGCGCTCCGGGCGACGATTAGTTTCGATTACGCGGTGGTACGTAGGCGAATTCGCAAAATATCCAATTTCCAAAACGACACAATGAAACGAATCCCGGAACACACAGCGGAATCAGAAGCAACGGTGGGGAGGGGTAGTATCCGAGTCTCACATTTCCGATCCGTCTTACCGCGGGATTGGCAAAGAGAGGGCTGCTCGACTTGAGGGTGGGCGCGTAAATGGTCTTAATAGTTCTTCTGTTCTGTGGTCCCAGTCGTACGGATCATTTTTGTAATTTATTTTTGTTCTTTTACTTTAGATTTGCTGTTGCTAATACTCGCGCGCGTGCTGGCGTTCTCTTGTGGAACAGCATTCACTAAACGACTAACAGTATGCGACTGGTGGATACACTGTTCGGCTGACAGCGGAAGAGCACCCAGTGTGGTGAGTAACTAGCGGCAGAGAGCATGGGTTTCACCCCGGGTGTGTGGCAATAGTTCCTCGCGCAGAAATTCAGCGCCAAGATAAAAGTGTATTCGTTAGATATTCCCCCCGCTTGTATTGAGAGAATCGGGAATGTGTTCTGTTCGTTTCTATGGCGTGGTGAATTGCTCTAACAGTGAGTTAGCATGTGCGGTTCATTCTGTTGGGTTTGCATTGGCTCTGTTTTGGGTGTTGGAGTGCTTCTCTTTGAAAAGTGGTGAAAATGGGCGAGTGCTAAAGAGCACTAGTAACTGCGGTGAAGCCAATCGAGCGGATTTGTTTTCAAGTCCAGTCATTTGATAGATTGTTCTTGGAATAATCGCGTAAGTGGAGAATTGTTACAAACTTTACCAGCTTGATCGTGAGCACGGAAGCATTGGCCAGATTATCGCATTTCTTGGAATCCATTGAGTTTTGAAAAATGCAACAGACGAGCTGTTTGAAAGTGACTATGAACAAGGGGTGCTTTGATTGAGTTTCATTAGATCATCGTGAGAATGAAAGGCAACTCGTATTAAGTCATTAGTCTATTATGAAGCGATGCACAAGTGAGAGAAGATTGTAGTCTTAAATTAGCACTTTCGTTTTGATAAGAGTGATACACATGAATACACTGGAAGCGTATAAAGGGTATGCAAATACTGTGAGAGAAGCCACTGCGAATCATGATGGACTTCAGGTTCATTGAATCGTGGTAGATATGATCTAGATTGAGCACATGTTTTGACAATGTTTGTTGCTTTATGCAAGATTTATTTCACACATATATCTGAAATTTGTTACGGCAATGGTTACAGACCAGCTATGAGCAGATGTGGGACAAAGGTTGAATTTAGTGTAGGGTAAAGGCACTAGTAGCCGGGCAATTAACACCAATCTTCACTGTGACTTCTTCAGTGAAATGGTTTGGATATAGAAATAATGTAGATAATTTTTGAAAAAGTAGTAAAACTTCGCAAACATATTTATTACTGTTTATAATTGATTATTGTATTTTTTACGGACAGTAATGTTTAGTTTCCGGACGTTTTACACCAGAACTTCATATCAAGCTTTAACGTTTTCTTTTTTAGATTAATAAAACATTTTATTTAGTTTTATGCAAAAAAACAAAATGTATTGTGTGTGTTAACTAAGTATTCACATTATGAGTACATAACAATAAATATATGCATCTGGATCTATAGATCTAGATGGCGTAACTTGTATTATTCCATTGGAACATGCGCTGGAAAGCAACTGTCATTGTACGTTATTTGAGTATATGTCATTCATTTGAAGCGTACACAACAATAATTGTTTTTATGTTGAACTTTGTGCCTGAAAAAGTGTTTTTGCGGGGACACGACCCACACGACGTCACAAAAGGAAGTAATTTTTGCATCGGATTGTTACTGGTGATGAAAAATGGATCCATTACGACAGCCCCAAGCGCAAAAGATCATATGTGAAACCCGGGTTGGCCAGCCAAATTGACGGCAAAGCCAAATATCCATGGCGCGAAGGTAATGCTCTGTATGAGCTTTTAAAACCGGGTGAAACCATCAATGGACAACGCTCCCGAACATAATTAATCCGTTTGAAGAGAGCAGTAGCCGAAAAATGCCCGGAATATGCGACCAGACACGAGGCAGTAATTTTCCATCATGACAACGCTCGGCTCTTTTCCCTAGTATCCAAGATTGGGGCGTACTTTCACCAATGTCCTTTCGAGGACGTAAATGGTTTGGACGATAGGTTTTCCATCGGCATTTTTTTTTGTGGCATTTTCACTAATTAGCCTTTAAAAATTTTAATCGGTTATATAGAGTTGATAGACAAACATCATATTTGGCAGCTGCTCTTATTAACCCCTCTGTCAAAGAGTAGGTCTAACAAGACCTTTTGCATTTCCGAAGCCATTTTTTTTCTAATTGATTGTAGAGCTATCTTCACCAAATTGCCCGACTTTGTCAGTGTACATATGCTTAATGCTTTACCATACATTTGTTTTTTTTTTTATAAAACAACCCCTAGAACCAATGGAATAGTTCTGCCTGGACCTTCCTTTTTTAATTCATTTTTAATCTTTAATTCATGAAATACTTAAATACTAGACAAAAATGCTTAAAACTAGTTAAAGGAACAATGCTAGATGGAACTTACTGGCCCTCGGCGGGCGCTCCAAGCTGAACTTAAACTTATGCTATGTCTTTCGACCTTCGTATTTTTTCATATGTACATGTTACAACTACCTTAACTCTAAAACGACCCTAATATGTGTAAGTCGGCCATAGGATGCTGCGGATCGACATACATCTAATCCACTGCAAGACAGAGGCTGACAACTCCCCCATTCGGGGATATGCACTACCCTTTCTACCCCGGTTTCCTCTCTCCCAAGCCACCAGAACTTTTGATGTTGTAAAGCAACATCGCGTCTCGAGACCGACGTGCTGAAGCGGAGGAGACCCTCCTCAGATCGTCGTGCGACGGAACGGTCGTGTTTGAGTCGCCCATCCACAGTTGATCTGGCGATGCGGTTGATGAGCGGTACAGCATATGTATCTTGTATCACTCCGTTTTTGTCTAGGTGCAGAAAAGCTTCTGGGGGGACGAAGCTGTTATGGCGTTCCCTTTCGTGGTATTGTGAATTGGGATAGTAAGCCCCCGAGATCAAGTTATTGACCGAGTTCATCGTTATTGACTCGTATCAAGATTGCCTTATTGGAATATAATTTCCTGTGCTGGGACTCTGGAGTTTTATAAAGGCGAAGGCAACCCCTAAGACCGAATCTCCCTGAAACAACCGAATCTTTTCCATCCAGCTCGCACTCACATTGAACCAGGGACAGCCATAGGTGAGCATTGGCTGGATGAGGGCCATGTAGCAGATAACCTTCACCCTCTCATCGAGTTGGCTGTTGTAAAACAGTCTCTTTGTAAGGGCGAAGGCGGCTCGGGCCCTGGCCAGAGCAGCATCTACATGTTTGTTGAAATATAGATACTGGTCTAGTCAGATCCCCAGGTATCTGACTACAGTCCTTTGCGCCAGTGGTTGCGTGTGTAGTCCAACAATTGAGAACTTTCGCGAATTCTTTTTCGGATCCGCCGAAGCCTTATACAACGGCGCGGCATCCTGAACAGTATGGTTTCCGACTTCTAAAAGTTAATATTCAACTTCCAGTTATCGAAATCTCTCATGAATGAATCGAAGTCACCCTGCGCGAGAGTAGTGATGTCCTGATAGTATTTTTGCCTGATCTGTACACGATCAAGTCGTCGGCGTACGCAATTACGTGAGGAAGAGAACTTATCAGATCGCTCAAGTAAATGTTGAACAGGATCGGCGAATTATAGGCACCCTGTTGGAGACCATTTTTTACATCAAAATTACCTGTGGCCATTCTTGCCATTCTTGACGACAAGCCGTCTACCGGCAAGCGTGTTACACAGTAGGTACAGCAGTGGTTTGCTAACGCCCAGCCGATTGCTTGTAAAAAAGATCTTCTAACCACACGGTGTTAAAGGCCTTCTCCGGGTCGATCAAGCAAGCACAAGTACATTGCGTCTGCCTATTGTTCCGTTGGATATCCGACACCAGTTTCGACGCTGCATGAATAGTGTCAAGCCCCTGCTTTGAAACCGAGTTGGTTATCCAGAATTACATTTATGTCCTCAGTCCAGTTGATCAGAGCTGTATTAATCACCTTCTCGAATACCTTGCTGATGTTCGGCAGGAGACTAATTGACCGGAGGTTGCAATGATCCGAAGAATCTTTTCCTCTATTGGATATGGGTTGTACAATGGCAGTTTTCCAATGCTCCGGATAATGTGCATTATTCAGAGCAATGGTAAAGAGGATCGTGCACATATTAACCACTTCCAGGGGGAGATGTCTGAACACAATGCTCGAGATCCCATCGACTCCCACTGACTTCTTCTTCGTTAGTGACCCGACGACTGCTTGGAGATCTGTCTTCGAGATGAACGGCAGCCTTCGTCGGCGAAAGCATTGTTCCTCTCTCCCCAGCCACCAGAACTTTCGGAAAATCCCTAAAATCCCGTCTCGAGACCTACGTGCTGAACCGGAGGAGACCCTCCTCAGCTAGTTGTGCTACGGAACGGTCGTGGTAGAGTCGCCCATCCACAGTTGATCTAGCTATGTGGTAGATGAGCGGTACCGCATGTTCTCAGATCGCCATTGTTGCAGATCTTCACGAAGAAGTGTGTTGGTAGACAGTACGAGGTTCTCTACTTTCTGAAAGACCGCGCCAAGTACTTCCACTTTTTCTTGCGAGTCTTCGCACACAAAGGCGTTATCGTCGAATACGGCGTTATTTGGATCAATAGCTGCTGTCGTCAGTATTTGTTCGTTGTCGGTCGTTCTTAAGACACGCAATCTCGCTTTGCTTATTGCTACGAAAGAATTTATTTATCTGTAGGAAGATGGTCGGGTTGCTGGATCTTAGAGCCCGAATCTTATTGTTCCAATGCACGTTAACAGAAAGTCTGTAGTTGTGAGAAATTAATGTTTGTACTCGTATGTTCTTAATGGGGCGATTTCACTGTCCGAACTTCCTCGTCTCGTCCGTCAGTAAACCGTTTGTACAAGGTTTTGAATCTTGGCAGGAGTCTACTTTTTCGTTGGTACAGTGCGTCGATTGTCGCATTGCTTTTTCTAGACAGACAGCATTATCAATGAATCAAAAGAGATTGGCTGTGAAATTTATTTTTTTGTCGTACCGGGTATCGAGCCTATTCGCCGCAGTAGGTTCAAGTGCGTAGAAGTCGGCGCACAGAACCATGTTTCGTTGTCAATGCTGCCTGCAATTTCATGGTCATATTGGCATTTTCTAGGTTTAGAGAGAACTTTCCCATAACTTTGTGGGAGATATATAATTACGAACAATCCTCAAGTTTAGATTCGATGTGCAGAGTTTTACTCTTCTTAACGAGGAACTGTTGGTCGTGTTCTCCAATAAGTTCAGACCCAAGCACGTACTGTTGAAAGTGACATGGATGACGCCCGAGCTGTCCGCCATTTGCAATTGGTGGCCAGGCTGACTTACCAGAAACGTGCGAACGACGACACCTTAACATTTAACATTTCTTTTATTGTGGCATAAAATCTACAATACATACAATTTTACAATTTTGAATTGCAGAGATATGGTAAAAGTACCTTACTACTGTAATATAAATACAAACGTATAAAATAATATCACATCATTTTTAAAATTTAGAAGGAAAAACCACTAAAAACCTTCATTAAAACGAGAAAAAAAAATAAAGAGAAAGTAATACATATAAGGTTGAAACAATGGTTGTATTATTAAATGGTATTGAAGCGATTTGTGTAGCTATTGCAACAAATAATAAATAAGTAAATAAATAAATGAATAAATACATAAATAAATAAATAAATAAATAGATATATAAATAAATAAATAAGTAAATAAATAAAAAATAAATAAATAAATAAAAATAAATAAATGCAATAAATATACACAAATTATAAAGCCAAATTAGAGATGTAGACATTGTCAGAAGATAAACACGAAATATTGTATTTTAACAGAATTTTAATGTCGTCTATTTCATGTAATTCTTTTGTTGGGAAAAACCATGGAAAATCCAGAATCATCTTAAGCAGTTTATTTTGAGCTATCTGGAGCTTGAGTAAATGACTCTTTGCACATTTACCCAGAAAGGAGACCCATAAAATAAAATAGCTTGAAAAATAGCTTTGAAAATAAGTAGTTTGTTCGCAACATTGAGTTTAGAACGTCTACATATAAATGTATACAGTTCTTGTGTAGTTATGTTAACCTTCTTAATTGTTTCTTGCACATGAAGATTGAATGTTAAGCGCTCTAAATAAATCCCAAGATATTTTACATTCGGTTTCCATTCAACCGCAATTGAATTGACAATAAGTCTGTTGCTATGAAGTAAACAAGCTTTTCTTTTACGAGTAAAAAAGATAGCTTGTGTCTTAGAAGCATTCATTTTAATTTTCCACTTAATACAATAAGTTTCGACGAAACCTTAAACTTGATTGCGGTATACCCTTTGAATGCTGTTTTAGTTACACTCCACGTGCAATGAAAGAGCTCTTGCGAATACATCAGTTTTCTGTCATAAGCGTCATCCTGACATAAAGTGAAGAAAATAGTCAGAGTTGTACCAGCTCTATTTAAGGCTTTTTGTTGCCCATTTGGAGAATATATGGAACCACCCAGCGGTTGTCTACCTCGATATCAGCAATTCGCATGTGTAAGTTAACACCGCAAATATCCACACTCCAAATTTTTAACATGAACATGCATCAGCGTCAAATAACACATAATCAAATGACACCGCTATATTCCATCACATCCAGCACAGTAATTGCACGCCTCTACAATGCAAAATTGTATTCAAGGCAGTTTCGGAATTTTTCTGTTCAGGTTTTAAGTTTGATTATGTAAGGGGAAGCTCTGCCCTGCAGAGCTAGAAATAAAATTATTTTTTTAAAATACAAAGTACAGAATATTTTAATTTGTATAGCTGACGAATTCCCGCAATCTTCAGTTGATCCTCTTCCATACGGATGCTATCCATTGTTTCCTATTACAGTCTTGGCTGCTGAGAGCACTTAACGTCTAGATGTATCGCGAACATTTTATGTACCATGTTTCTGATAACATAAAAATAATCATATGAGAAGCGTGTTCTATCACCTGTGGGACCTACAGTCTTATGACGACTCTGAAAGAAATTTATGAGCAGAATTACTCTTTGAGCATTGTCAGAGAGTCAAAAGAGATGGAGTGTAGTGAACTATATCGAGGACCTGGCACCACCGATGTAGGAGTCGAACCATCAACCCACAACGCCACGGCGACCCACCCAAGAGGAGGGATACAACAGGCTAAAGAGAAAGATGACACACTAAGCCGGTGATCAAGAAATGGAATTGTTTGAATTATGGACCTGTCTCCTATCTTTCGTAGGCTCTTTTGATAACGTCCAAAATTAGCAAGTGAGTTAGAGGGGCCCTAGCCGGCCAAGGAAACCCAAGCCTTTTGATTTCGCTCATTATTCCCGAGCATTAATCAGTCGTCGATGGTTGGGTGTTGCGGGAATCGGCTAGGCACTGACTGGCGTCAACCTGGCGATGCCCAGTGTTGTAACTTTTTCTACACACCAATTGTGCTTATTTTACCTCCAAGTGGTAGCCATCGGGTACTGGTTGTAGTTCACCCGAGCTCAACTTGCCAAACTTATAAGTGCGACCTCTTGTCCTAGGGGTGACAAAAAAGGAACTGGCCCTCCAGGTTGGGGGTTGTGCCGTCGGGGTAACTACCCGGCCACATAAAGAAAATATATAGTTACGAAGCAACAACAAGCCTCGGAAACGGAGGATTTTACTGATGACAAACCCTGCAAACGATATACGGACAACGATCTTCGGATCTGTACGTGGAATGTAAGGTCCCTATATAGGCCACGTGCAGCCGAACAATTAGCGGAAGAAGTGCGATGGGCGATGGGATGGACCGGGCAAAAGAAGGCTGAAAAACTGTGATATATGTTACGGTGACTGCTACAAACAGCAAAAACAGCGCCTATTTGGATGTGGATTTGTCGTTAGAGGCAGACTTAGGCAACAAGTCTTATCGTTCAGATCCGTGAACGAGCGCCTCACGACAATTCGCATCCAGGCTAAATTTGCCAACATAAGCCTTATATGCGCACATGCCCCCACAGAGGAGAAAGATGACGACACCAAAGACAAGTTCTATGAGCTCCTGGACAAAACTTATGAGCAATGCCCTAGCTACGACATTAAAATTGTCCTTGGCGATTTTAACGCAAAGCTTGGAAAAGAGAACATCTTTGGTAGTACGGTCGGAAAGCACAGCCTACACGACACCACATCCGATAACGGATTTAGGCTGATCGACTTTGCTGCAGGGCGAAATGTTGTAGTAGCCAGTACAAGATTCCCACATCTCGATATCCACAAAGGAACATGGCGATCTCCTGATCAATCAACCGTCAATCAGATTGATCATATTGCGATCGACGCAAGGCACTCCTCCAGTATTATAGATGTTCGAACGTTCCGAGGCGCCAACATTGACTCGGACCACCACCTTGTTGTAGCCAAGATAAGGTTGCGGATATCCCGAACACCGCCAAGACAAAGAAATACTGTGAGGAAGTTTAACGTCAGCCGGTGCTGAGGATATGGAGAAACCATTTCTGCAGACTGTATAACGGCGACGAAGAAAAAAATTCCGCTGTCAGGCAGAACGAACCATTCAACCCCAATGAAAGGGACGATGAAGATCAACAATTCCGTCCACCCGACCCAGATGAAGTGAGGATTGCCATATCCAAACTAAAATCCAACAAGGCTGCGGGAGCTGACGGCCTACCCGCCGAGCTTTTTAAGGCCGCAGGCGATGATTTGGTAAGGAGCATGCACCAACTCATCTGTAAAATATGGTCGGAGGAAAACATGCCCGATGAATGGAACCTCAGCATAGTCTGCCCGACGCCTAAAGCCATTCGTCAACAACCTGGTCGGTCCATACCAGTGTGGCTTTAGGCCAGGAAAATCCACCATCGACCAAATATTCACACTGCGGCAGATTTTGGAGAAAACCCAGGAGCAACAAATCGATACCCACCACCTTTTTATCGATTTTAAGGCCGCGTATGATAGCATTTATAGAGACGAGCTATACAGAGCAATGTCTAGTTTTGGCATCCCTACCAAACTCGACCGTTTGTGTAGGATGACGATGGAGAATGCACGCTGCTCCATCAAGGTCGGTAAAGACCTAACCGAGACCTTTGATGTCAAAAAAGGATTCAGACAAGGCGACGCGCTGTCATGCGACTTTTTCAACATCGTTGTTGAAAGAATTGTTCAAAACTCGAACGCCAACACCAGAGGAACAATCTTTCAGAAGTCCGTCCAACTACTCGCATATGCCGACGATATTGACATTATCGGAAGAACGCAGCGTGATGTCAATGGCGCTTTTGTGGGTATTGCAACGGAGGCCGCGAAGATGGGTTTAGCGGTAAACGAGGGTAAGACCAAGTATATGCTGTCAACGAGAAAGGACACCCAACACCGACGTCTCGGTCAGAACGTCACAGCAGACAGATATAACTTTGAGGTAGTCAAAAACTTTGTCTACCTAGGCACCGCTATCAATTCAGACAACGACACCAGCGCTGAAATCAAACGAAGAATAACTCCTGCCAATCGCTGCTTCTTTGGGCTAAGAAAGCAATTGGTAAACAAAGCCCTCTCTCGAACAACCAAACTAAAGCTTTACAAGACCTTATTCGTCCCAGTCCTGCTATATGGCGCGGAGGCATGGACTTTATCAAAAGCGGATGAAGCTGCTCTTGGTTGCTTCGAGAGGAAAATTCTTCGTGTGATTTTCGGTCCCGTCTGCATAGATGGTGAGTGGAGGAGGAGATATAATGACGAACTATGCGGGCTGTTTGGCGATATCGACTTAGCCAGAAGAGTGAAGATCCAACGATTGAGGTGGCTAGGTCATGTAGAGCGGATGGAAACCAATGCTCCTTCGAATGCGCCCCCGAGGGACGGCGCAGTAGAGGAAGACCGCGACTCAGGTGGCGCACGCAAGTGGAAAGGGACCTCAACCAACTATGCGTGCGAAACTGGAGACAGCTAGCTAAAGATCGAGCTGGCTGGAGACGCTTGTTGGTTGAGGCCCAGGTCCACCCCGGACTGTAGCGCCACCTTAAGTAAGTAAGTATTAATCAGTCGTCGACATAATGAATTTTATTATGTCCGCAACAAATTCTGGAAGAAGTTCAAAACTAATTCCCAAATTCCTACACATACACATTAAACGACTGGTGTCTTGGCACTTGGTTAATTGCCTTGTTTAGTGAGGTTCCCGGTTCGAATCCCATTGGAAGCGAAGTTAATACGCTTTTATCTGATTTTCAAATCTGGCCCAGTCACCCTTTGCCGGTGGGACCAAATTAACGAGACTATCACTGGAGTTTTCGATCAGTGGTAGTGTCTGACTTTGGGTATCACAGTGGTCCAATTTGGGCTAAGTGTGCTGGTGAATTCATTGGCAGCCCCTTTCCCAACACATGCACACTTATCCAAACAATTGCAAATTCTGTGTACTTTTGGACTCGAAGCTGATTCTCTATGAACACGTTTTGTCATCTGTTATGCAAACCATCTATGAAACTACGCCCATGCAGTCTTGAGCTCCATCAACCGGATACAAGCATCACTCATGTCATGCCTGTGCACAGTTCAGGCCCCCCTCCGCAGGCAAGTGATAATGCGAATTGGAACAATGATGCCTTCGGACTGTTTGTATGCACAAAACCTAGAAGTTCTCACGACCGAAATAAGTACCGCATGCTCTTGGCCCCTCAGGATGAGAGGCATTTAAAGGAGCATTGTTTCCAACAGATTTTATTGACACAGACAGATGGAAAACATTTTCAAAATGTGTACGTCCTGCCACCCACAATAAAACACTTGAAGGATAACATCGAATATGCTAATGTAGCGTACGTGACACTTTGGGTGTGGTATCTTTTTCGAAGGAACGTGATTTTCACTCAAGCAGCCGTCGGCGATGTGTGAAATATGCGAATGCCAATGCTGTTATCTATTCTTGTTGGAACCTCTTCTAAGTCAAAACACTTCGATGATGATTTTGCCAATTCGAACACAATCAGTGGGTGAAATGTTTCCTCTTCTTTTTCACGTGATTTCGGCGTTGAAGAACAGGAGTTCAGTGATAGACCTTGCTTGTAAGGCATCAATGGTCTCGGGGGAGAAACCCGAATGGCGTGGTATTTATGACTGATGTAATTGTGTACACGGACAAGGAATGTTTGCTTACTTCCCGGAATTATATTCCTCATAAATTAAGAGTTTTCTCTCGACGAGACTTGGTGGTTGCCGAGCGTATGAGCATGGGACAACGCAATAGAGAGCGACTTAAAAATTTATTTGAACGGAAAATTATTTTTACAATTGAGATTATAACTAGACTTACAAACTAAAGGTTAGGGTGTTATCTCAACGATAGGCGCCCGACTGATGTACATTGTTTGATTGTTGTCGGTTTATTGTTTATTTTTTCCGTCCTACAAATGCTGTTGCTTACATCGGGTTGTTTTAGTCCGTGTGTCCATGTTGGTCCTTTTGGGATGGGGTTGTTGCTATCGCTGCTCTGGCAGAATCCATGCAGGTCGTTGTTCGGCGTCGTTGGAAAGTTCTGTTTATTTAGCAGATTTAACGCGTTGAGGTAGCGTTGTCCGGGAAGTGGGTTTCTTAGGTGCCTGATTCCCTCGTTAGGATGGTTGTTGATGTCTAGTAGCTGCTTTCTGAACAGTGTCACCACATACTGCCGCAGCGGGATGACGCGTTCTTGGTCGTAAAGCATATTGCTTCTGCGGTGCCTTTGACGGTCCCTATCGAAGGTGAGTTCGGTACATACTCGCAGTATTTTTCTTTTGAACATGCTAGAGCTGGTGAGCCAGATTGGGAAGCCATACGTTAAGATCGGCCGTATAAGCTGCTTGCATAGCAGCAATTTTGCCCTCTGGCTTAATCCAGTTTGCTTGCTCCAGGGGGTCAGTTTCGATTCACTGTTGAACTTCAACTTTTCGGTGAACTTAACGCCAAGATACATGGCCTTTTCGTTTGTTATTATTTCTGTGCCGTTAGCGAGAACTATATTTATGATTCGACATATGGCTGCTGATCTGCATCCACCTCTGGATGGTCTCCTTAAGCAAATAAATAACGCATTGATACGAATACTACATTTGGTCAAATTTGTTCGCTGTTTGGATTTTGACATTGCGCGAGGCTAGCTGTGGTCAGCGAGTCATCTGTAAATAGACAGCAGTTCACTGTGTCTGTTGGATGTGCTCACAGCTGTAATCCTTGTGCAACTCAAGCCTTGGTGCTGGTTGATTTCCTGTCTTCAGTTTGAACGTAGAATCTTCTGGAATGCAGCTTTCTGCTGCATTCTGGAGGGGAATCCAGATGGGAGTATTCAGCTTGTAGAGGAGTTGCTCAGTCCAGACGGTATCAAATTCCTTTTTTACGTCCAGGAAGCAAGCGACTGTGGCCTCGTTATTGTTCAGCGCAGCTACAGCATCGGTATTATCAGGGATATACTGCTCTTTTCAAATGCCACATGTGTGTATGTCTCTTGTCCCGTGACACCGTGACACCGCCCATGGGTGCTGTTGGGTGATCATGCATATTACCATATGAACCGAATTTTAACCAAATCAAAAAAAAAAGGCTTTGGCTAAAATCGCCTCACCAGATCAGATCAAGTTAATTTTTATTTGCACCAGCTGTGTATCATGCCTCACGTGACAGAAGAAGTCACACATCACGTGACACAAGAATGCAATGATCGAGACAACTTGTGTTTGGTCCTTGTTTGCTAGCAAATTCGAGTGAACAAGAGCACGCTCTTAGCCTAAGGCTTAAGCGCTCTGATATCGCTCTAATAATTATATGTTAGCTTTGTAATTAAATTAATAAGATCACGCTCCCTTCGCTGGGCTACTTGTTTACCCAGCACTATAAAAGAAGTCGAGTATGTATACGAAGACGTCCATTGACTAGAGTTGTTGACAACCCTGATAACAAGCAATGTAATCAGGGTATCGTTAGGCAATAAAAATAGATACCGCCCTGGCAACTAACCGGCTAAAACATTAAATCGGCTAAATGGCTAAGATCCACCGTAGTATTGTGATTGACAGCGTGCAAAAAAAAAGAGTTGACAGCGGGAAAAAGCTGTGAAACACGAAAGAGGTAGAACGTGCTGGTAAAACATCCAAGTAAGAAGTAGAACCACAGACCAGATCCCCCATTGTAACTTATTTACTTAATTTCCTTTTTAGTTACATACATTAGTGCATTGAAAATTAATAACAAAAAAAAAAAACATGAAGAATTATCTAATGAATTGTAAGAAACTAAAGTAAGTTATACGAATAATTGTGGAGTAAATTCATTTTGTTCTAATCGACGCATTGCAAGAAGTAGTTCTCAAGAGTAGTTCCAAGGAATGCGGAATTTTACTCAGAATAGTGGATCAGTAGTTTCAGTGAATATGGAACTGTAGAAATAAGTAAACATTAATAAAGAAATTCATTAGTCATCGCGTAGTAATTGAATAACAAGCTTCCAGTGAACAAGCAATGTCCAGTAAAATATCATTCATTAAATAAATGAAATACTGTCACGGGAATAAATAGAATAACTAGTAAAATATTATAAATAAGTGGAATTATTAAATAAATAAATGGGTACCAACAAATTTGTGTTAAGTGAAATTTAATAATTAAATAATAAATATAGAACACATCAACAAGCAATGGGATTTTTTAATAATTAAAAGTACAAACATATATCTACCTATACCTTTGCTGCTGTCATACCGTACGGAGTCGCTTTGCAATCATAAATTTTTGAGGAGTTGGACTTTTAATTACAAAATTGTATACAACTTTTGTTTGAGTCGATAATATATCAATTCTTGTTACGTACTTTCTAGGGATTATTTCATGAACGTTTACGCAAGGAAAGACCTGTCCCGGCACTGGGTACGATTCATTCGTCTGAAGGTCGCTTAAAAAGTTGATCAATGCGTAAATTCAAAACCAGCAGTATACTTAAAGTGAAGGCGTATAAACTACACTACATCATGCAGCTAAAGCTATATAAAAGGTCTTAAGCATCACAGAATTTACACCTGCTGCATTGCTTGACATCGAACATTCGGGAACTAGGGCAGTTGCCTACGCCAACGACACGTTGCTAGTGTCACTACGTCGCCGCGGCGTAAATTTCTCCCTACAATCAGTGACCTAGTCGAAGGCACATACCACTCAGCGAGGGGAAATCTTGTGGTCTAGGCAAAAAACAATTTTGGTAATTTTCATTCCGCAATTTTGAATACCGGCAATTGAGGGAACTCCCTTCACCATGTCTGATGATAGTACGAAATATTTCGTAATATCCCAGACAAGAAGCAAAACTAAAGTCAGGAAAGATTCTTGTGCCCTGTACCTGAGCACCAGTATAGTAGTCAAAACATGGGAACTGAGCGCCAAAATAATCCAGCGATTGTCAGACCTATGGCATTTTAGTCTGGAGGCAGGCTTCCCCGAAAACTATCGCCCATTAAAACTAACCACTATCCAGAGACTTGCATGCCTGGGAGTCACAGGACCAGTAAGCACTACTCTTACAGAGGCAATATTAAACCTAAACTGCCAAAAGGATTAGCCAATTCAGTGGTCGTCTCCCAAGTTATGCAGGACATGCAAGTATACTACATACAATGGTTGGGTGTTATTTCCCCACCACATAGGAGTGGCCGACGAATGACCCCATCAATAATTAATTCGACCAAACACGTCTATACGGATGGGTGGGTGGTGCTAAAAGGCAGAGGAGCGGGCATTGTCTCTGTATTATTAAACATGCACTGCTCAATCAGAATCCCTAATTACACAGAATTCGGAGGTCCGGCCAGAATTATAGCAATGCTGGAAGTACCCCCGGATGATAGTGCCATTTTAATTAACAGTCAAGCGAAGATCAGACCCAGGACCACCCCAGGATCTTAAGAAATCGACATTTATTTGGTCGTTTGGATCGTATTGTCTGAAAATTTAAGCCAGATCGGACTATAAAAAGTACAAGCATTTATGGAGCTAAATAACTTTGAGTGGACCCATCTCTATCTGCGGGCTAATCGAACATAAAAATTTAAATTGTAGCTTGAGAACGGCTATTGAAATGTCATCGCTTATTCTATACTTAATTGTCATGCGGGTGAACGGCGATTTTTTTTGATGTTTTTGTTTTCCATTCAATCCCAGAAAATGTGCGAGAAATTTAAAAATGAAACGTCCGCCATTTTTAGAAAAATTTAATTCTTTTAATTTCATCGTCCAACAGGAGCATTAACTAATAATTTCTGTGGATTTCAGACAATCCCCACAGCACTCGAGTACTCTTACTGATTCTGACTCATTCCATTGACCACACTAATGCTATGACCCAAGTTAAACTGTGCAAAAACCGAAAGACACAAAGTTGCTATCGATTCTAGTTGAAGCGCTAGCTGCCCTTAATCATCTGAAGTACCACATCAGGAAAATGGGACTAGCTATTGGCTTGGACTGTATATGCAGAGACTGCGGGGACCAGCAGGAACTAAAGGACCCTCCTTGCTACCTCTGCCACTGCCCCAGTATCTGCGGGTTGAGACATATCACACTGGGAGAAGATTCCTTTCGAGACCTCCAGGATCTACATCAGAAAAACAAGTATGATGGAGAAGCCCAACATCTACCTCTCTTGCCCCTTAACTTTTTTGACAACCATTTTTTGTATCGTGTCCTAAAGCCAAAATGACCAATGGGGGAACGCCATTTATGTTAATTCATGAATGACTGCCAAAAAATCATGAATAACTATCAAAAAGCCTATGAAATTCGTCGATGGAATAGGGGTCAATCGGCTGTGAAGTTTTCAAAATCATTTCTCAAGTTACAGTGATCATCGGCTTCGAGAACAAAGTGTATAAATGTTTGAGTACGTTTAGCGGCGATCAGACTGAGATCTGGACATTCAACGATCCTCAACAGGTATAGTTCTATACCCATAGATACAGAGCTCACGATGCCTAAACTCCTCTTCGAGAAGAACTTTTCAACCATCATCCCCCCAGATCTTACTGGGAGTCTGAAAACCAGACACTGAAGGGTCCACTGCGATGGATACAGGGGCAGGTGGTGGTGTCTATTCCAGGGATCTTAACATTCAGCTATCTTTCTGATTACCAGATCATGTAGCGTCCTTAAGGCTGAAACCATGGGGATTAAGGAAACTCCGACCTGGCTAAAAAACAATGTAATATAAAGCACAGATATTGTCATCTGTTCTGATAGCCAAGCAGCGATAAAATTTCGGAACTCAGTCACTTTTACCTCCAAGACTTTCCTCCCCATCTCTTAACGACAAGTATTTTAACGTCCAACTCATGTGGGTGCAGGGACACTGTGCCATTACAGAGAATTCCGAAGCGGATGAACTCGCTAGAAAGTGCACCAGTTCTGTGTTCTTTAAAGGGGACCCTAAATGCTTATCTACTGAAGCTGGAAACGCTTGCTCAAATGAATCGTAGATCGTCAACTGGCACAAGATACCACATTACCAAACAACTCTGGCCTGCGCTCGACCCTATGCGATCACTTAGTCTGATTAGATTGAGCAGGCCGAATCTTAGAACTCACACCTCTAACCTAGGCCTCTCTGACAACGACTTCTGCAGGAGCTTCAGACACGAGGATGAGGAAGAAAATATTGCACGCTTGCTATGCAACTGCATCCCGTACATCTAGACTTCTGGGAGCATATTATTTTGATAGCCTGGCTGAACTTAGTAGCATAAGTGTGAGCCAACTTCTTTGCTTTAAATTGTTTCAAAATCACTAAATGGTTCTGTGGAATAGCCACTAATTTGCTATCTATCACTACCTACGACTGCCAAAAATCCCATTAACAGGATAATGACCTGGAAAATAAAGGGTTCTGGAAACAAAAAGGACATCTGCACACAAAAAGCAATGTCAACATGCACATATGGCGAGAATGACACTGACACGAACTATCCCCCGGACTTATCACTGCGCTATTGACTGTAATGAAATGTGCGGATATTCAACTTCTCTGATGCCCATTCAGCTACAATTAGAGACAGTGGCAGGTATTTTGGCGTAGGACTTGATGATGCGTAAGCTGTCGAAATACCTAACGGTACAGAAAAACGAATTGGAAGAACTGCGATAAAATTAAAAATAAATTACACCAGGAATATTAATCTTGCGACAAGAATCCAATTTTGTTCCTCCTATCGTCCTCATAATTGTGAATCATCATCTCTTACATCAGCATCATCCATCGTCGCTTTTGTCCGACAACCACTAAATCCAGTGCATCGTAATGATGCAAGTGCTGCGGAATTTAATTCTTACCAATTCCCTTTGAAAAATTATTCCACAGGTTCAGCAAGTCCCCTCCACCTTCAACAAACCAGCATACCTTAATGAATCTCATAACAATTGCCAGTGTTTTCACACATCCATCTTCATTCGCTAGTGGCGGAAGAAAATTTCATTAAAATCCCTGCCCCGGCCAAGGGGCGCATCAGAGTCTTCAAATGAATTCCCCGATGAATAAATGAA
This sequence comes from Eristalis tenax, assembly GCA_905231855.2. Lineage (NCBI taxonomy): Eukaryota > Metazoa > Arthropoda > Insecta > Diptera > Syrphidae > Eristalis > Eristalis tenax. The sequence continues at coordinate 57,892,738 of HG993124.1, forward strand.
CCGTCTTCTAACGAGCAACCTGCACGAGATATGAGCAGAGGATACCGTGCCATGGCGTGGATAACGACAACGCATAGACGCTGATGACAATCGTTACATTCACGGCTGGGTATTCCAGTGGGGCTGAAATAACGCTGACAGATCCAACATCAGACGGAACATATTGAGCGTGGTAATTACGCTTAAGGTTCACGTCGGCTTTAATCGAGGGGATAAAGGATGTGGTGTGTATCTGCCTGCAGACACACAGTTCGGTCCTTCGAAATTTATGATTGATGCTTATTTGAAGTTTGCCTAAAGTGGGTTCCATCACCACCAGGTGGGTGGTGTTCAAGGGTAGACGAACGTTGGAAAGTTGAAATGTTGAACGCAAGGCATCATCTGGTGCTGACGGCTTACGTTATGCGGTTGACATTTTCTAGAAACTCAACTCTTTGATTGGCATGTTAATGCGAAGCTTTTATCTGGGTGCGAACGTTTATGTGGGTTGTGGGTATGCCTGTGTCGGTAGGTGAAGGAGCTCTTGTATCAACTAGAGAACGCAATAACACGTTCGTGGATGGCTTTCAAATGGAAACGAAACGCTTCCCGGAAAATACTCATTCGTATTTCCAGTTGAGTACATGAAAAGGATATTTCTGCTGGCTCATGGCACTCCTGTGACTGTTCGCCGAGACTGTCGATCTTCTGATTATGAATGCTCTCGATTTCTGAACTGGGTGGGTAATATTAAAAACAGGTGAAGGCACAAGGTTGAGTTGATTGCGTTAACGCGGGCGTTTATTTTTGTGTGTGTGTTACTTTCTTTTCATTTCAGTGTATTTCCGTCTCTCGTCACTCCTGAGGAATTAATTGACCAGTGTAGAATAAACCAAGCGGAGCTTGAAGCTATACAAGAGTCATTTTTGAATTAGGCAACCGCCCTGACCAAATCTTTGGTCGACTTCGATGCATGTCAGAGGTTGCATATGAACGTGTGTACCGATTTTCGGCCGTTGACATGATATGTATTCGCGAACCCAAAGAGTGATGTCCTTCTTGATGGATGGCCAGACCCAGGCCAAACCATGTACTTTTGCTTCCAGCATGCGACAAATTACGAACATTTTGAAAGACTATTCGCTTCGCCTAAATGTCATGGGTACGAATGGTCGGATGTGTTTCTGTGACACATTGTAGTAAACATCTTTAGAGCCTTGTAGAAGTTGTTTTGCTTTTGAAAATGTTTTGCAGTTCATTATAACTCACCGGAGCATTCGCAAGCGCTTCCAAGTCTAAGGTGTCGTCAAGTCTTTGGACGCTTGTTGCGGCATCAAATCGGGAGAAGGTGTCTGCAACCACGTTGACTCGATATTCTTAACTGACAAGGTGTCTGAGTTGATGAGGCGAAGCTTTTTCGGAACGCTGTTGGAAGGCGTTTGTAAGCGGCTTGTGATCTCATCTATCCAAGGTCGGGAAAAACTTGACGGCGTGATAAATTGCTGCTAGTTCCCGGTCATATACGCTGTAGTTAATCGCTGCTTTCAATCATTTTTTTTAGAAGTGGCCAACGATTTCCCAAACGTGGCCATTGCGTTGCTCAAACACAGCACCCACGTCTTTTCCGAAGGCGTCAGTACACAATCAAAGTTTGTTGTGCAGGCGAATGGCTGCATTGGCTAAGTCCTCCTTCCACTTCTCGAATGCTTCCAGAGCCTCTTCCACCAAACCCTTCAGTAGCCGCTGAGTTTTTGAAGTGACGTCTGTACAAATTGATCATGCCTAAAAACTGACCCCCAGCGTTTCGAGCCGTTTGTACGTCGAGATGTCGTGCATTTTGTCCCTCAACTCTCCCAAACTGAAACATTCCTCGCATAGGCTCCGCTGTAATATCAAGTCCAAATACACAATGAAAAGGAGAGATGACAAGGCTCACCCTTGGTGAAGTTCAATGCCCACGGTGAAAGGTGTTGATTTCGCACCATTAACCCGAACACAGCTGCTACAGTTTGCGTATAGAGACTGAATGGCTCGCAGAAGGGGACCATCAATCGCATACTACTGCAGAACACTTCAAAGTTTAGTTCGAGGGACTCGGTCATATGAAATTTCCAAACCCACAAACCAACTCTAGATGGGTTTGGCATACTCCCAAGCCTTCTCGAGTACCGTTCTTAGAGTGAAAAGCTGGTCGGTTGTACTTCTACCGAGACGAAAGCTGCATCGTTCATCCCCCATCCTGTGCTCGACCATAGCTCTAGAACGCGCTTCCAACATCTTAGCGTAGACTTTCCCAGGGGACTTAAAAAAGATATGTAACCACTCTTGGTTTCCGCCATGGCAGGAGAGTGTCCATCACTATGAAACAATTGCGACCTGCTTTCGATCCGAGACGTCTACAGGGCATGATCAGAAGGAATTACCTCTAAGATTCATCTAACGTCTGAAGTCATTTAAAGTCATCTAGGTTGGGTCTGTCCTGCAGCGACTTCTGCTGAAGCCGCAGAGGCGATGAGTGATTGCCTACTGTACACCTTCTCTGCACTTGCGGAATAGTTAAATCGCCAAATCGGGAATAAAAATCGGCAAAAATTGCCAAATTTTCAAAAATTGCCAAAATGTAAATGTAACCTTAGACCTACATACATTAAAAAATCGACTAATCTTACGTTGGGTGTTCGTTTTCGACCCTCATATATACTTCAAGAAAGTACACACAAAAATTAAAAAAGTTTTAAGAAAAGCATTGTCTTGTAGTCTTCATTGAAATGTTGAAGCTAAAATAGAGAAATGTAAAGGATTCCTCTGCTTCTTTATCTGGCGCTACAATCCGGGATCTAAATAGACTTAACGATGCACGCTTTCATATGCAACCTTGAAATCGAATAGGTGGTGAACTTCTTGGGTCTAGTATCTGCTGCTTTTAGGTACGGAAATTGGATCGCTGAATCTACAGACCACCCTTTTCCGCTTCTGGTACAAAATCTTTGTCACTACCCGACGAGTCATCTTTACAACTTGACATTTTTTTAAAATAAAATTGTCTCCTTGAAATTGATTACATGATGGCTCACACAAAATGCAAAATGTATTGTCAAGTATGGCAATCTTGAAAGCACTTTTAAGTCTTAATACAGTGGACGTTCGATATAGTGAACATCGACAATCCAATGAGGTGAACACATATTATCTTATACAGACTCTTCTAAGTAGTGAACAAACTAAAATTGGCTATAGGGAATTTATGTGTTTGTAGTGTCTTTGAACCTTTCAAGAAACACGTTAAAAAGTTGAGAGTTTTGCTGTTTTCATCAGCACGGAAAAAGGCTTTTCATTTGAAGGCGACCCAAAAGATGATTTTGAGGATAAAGATGAAATACTACTTACACAGATACCGATTTAGACAATTGGAACGAACATCATGTATCTTCAGATATTGAAGAAGAAGAAAAAGAGGGAGGCGAAAAGGAAAGTATTCCATACGATTTGTTTAGTGTATTCTAGAGGAGCCGTAGAAATCTTGATTTTTCTAAAAATGTGTATATTTTAATACGTACTGTTGTTTTTAAATTTGAACGTTTATTTAAGAAACACATGTACAATAGTGTTATTCAAAGTATTGCCCATCTGAAGCTTTGACTTTTTCCTATCTTTCTGGCAATTTGCGGATCCCATCCCAAAAGAGCTGCGCCGGTTTGGCAGCCAAGAATGAATCAAGTAAATGTTTGATATTCTGCTCTGATGCGAACCGTATTTCAGAGAGGGCGTTCTGCATCGACCGGGACAAATGGTAGCCAGAAGGGGCAAGGTCTGGGCCATAAGGCGGGTGGGGTAAAACTTCCCACCCACTGTTTTCCAAATAGTTCTTAACCGAAATAGCATCGTGGGCCAAGCGTTGTCATGATGGAAAATTATTGCCTCGTGTCTGGTCGCATATACCGGGCGTTTTCGGCTACTGTTCTCTTCAAACGGATTAATTGTGTTCGGTAACGTTGTCCATTGATGGTTTTAACCGGTTTTAGCAGCTCATAATACAGCACACCCTTCTGATCCCACCCAATGCAGAGCATTACCTTTGCGCCATGGATATTCGGCTTTGCCGTTGATTTGGCTGGTTGGTCGGGTTTCGCATACGATTTTTTGCGCTTGGGGTTGTCGTAATGGATCCAAAAATGACTTCCTTTTGTGGCGTCGTGTGTCGTGTGTGTAGTGTCCCCGCAAAAACACTATTTCAGGCACATCACATCGACATATTTGAGTGAAAGAAACATTATTGTTGGATCATATTAATTGGATCCAAAAATGACTTCCTTTTGTGGCGTCGTGTGTCGTGTGTGTAGTGTCCCCGCAAAAACACTATTTCAGGCACATCACATCGACATATTTGAGTGAAAGAAACATTATTGTTGTTTACGCTTCAAATGAATGACATATACTGAAATGACATACAATGACAGTAGCTTTCCAACGTCTCTTCCAATAGAATAATACAAGTTACACCATCTCTTAGCAAACCGCACGAATTATAAGTTACAGACAATAGAACAAGTGATAACATTTTTCACTGATCGCTAAAGCTGAAGCTCAAGTTACAATGACCACCGACTTTCTAAAACACGGTTTCAAGAAAAAAGTGTTAAAAGTTTTGAGTACCATTAGCATGCACACAAAGATGGCTCCACTCAAAGTCATCTATCTCCAGAGATAATAGTGCGGGATAAAAAATGTGTATAAAATCTTATTTTAGAAAACGCAAAAAAAAATGCTCAAAACCTCAACTGAAGGGGTACCCCCTAAGTTAGTTGCAGGTTTGCTTAAGTCTATGGAATGTATTACTTTTTGTTGAATGCGTTGTCATCCTTGATGATATAATATTCTTTTTTCAAATATTGTTTGGTTTTTTTTTTGTATTGACTGTTACTGTATTTATTTATAGTATTTATTTATATTGCAAAAAAACGTCGTAATTATGTGTGTACATACTAATGTCATTAATTGTACGTAAAACCGAACACATTTTGTTGAAATTTACTTTATGGCGCTTCTTCACGCTCGATACAGTGAACAATCTCGCTATAGTGAACAGGCCCGGTTTTTATTAGTTCACTGTATCGAGCGTCTACTGTATCTCATTTCAACTTAATTCAAGTTGATGCCAGCAGAAACTAATCAAAAACATTTTATTTAAAAAAAATTCGTGCTAATAGTAATTGTCAAAAGGCCCGTTAAGATTCAGAAGTTCTATAAAATGAGAAAAAACATTTTAAACAAATCTCAACAAATCAAACAATAGCTCAACAAATCGGCTTTTTTAGGGTGTGCCGATATAGCAAATTTTTGTGTCGACAATAATATTTAAGTGACCACATTTGGCAGCATTAAATGATACTACAAAACTGTGGAAAGTCGTTATGACTACCTCGACGTACCGTAAAAGCTAAGATAGGGCTTGCCAGGTACCACAAATGTTTTGCTGTTGATAACAAAAAAAAAAAATTGTACAGCCAGTGGCAATTTTACTTTTCTTCTGCATACGAGCACTGTATCCGACCACAGCTGCTCCGCGATGCCTAAGCAGAAACTCATTGAATTTCCAATTTGGTAGATGTGCACGTGGTGTGCAGGACAAAATCTAAACTTGCTCTGAGGCATATCCTGAATTTAACACGAATCCAGGAATGGGTGTCTCCTCTGGCTCGAGGGTAGTACCCACTGCCTTCACATAATTGCTGCTTACCAAATTTTCTCTTCTGGGTCGTAGGTACCCACTGCCTTCACATGATTCCTGCTTACCAAATTTCTTGACGATCCACGTCTCCTAGCAATGTGAATTATTTGGATTGCCATTTCATCTCGGATTTGGTTACATGCATTTACCAAATTAAGATATTATTCAGGTGAGCATTGAGATTCACAGACGATCCTATGACACAACTCAAAAATTATTAATTTTTACTTTTCAGACGTTACTCGTTTTCCAGAACCCAAACCAACACTCGAACACTCGCATTCAGCGCTTCTCTGAACTTTAACTAATTAGCAGGCAGAGTATGGAACTTGTAATTGATATCCGTGAAAGTTTTAGTTAAGCAAACAAAGTTTGTCGATACTTTCGTTTTGTGTTCGTTTGTTCGTTTGTTCGTCTGCATTAACGGAGTAATTCCAATTAAAATAAATTACAATCGCTGGAGCAAATAATTCCTTTCATTTTGAAATTTCAATTAAACAAATCTGCAGGTAGATGTGAGCACGTATCTCAGTAATCCCAGTGTCCTTGGGGACTGTTGGCTAGATGCAAATAAATCGGATACATTTGCTGTACACGTGTGAATGGTTGGCGGAGTCGGTAGGATGGCGCTTAAGGTGAAACTCAGTTTCAATTAATTTATAGAACAGAAATTGTGGTAAATACAACAAAAAATGTGACAAGAAGACAGACGAAGGGACACTTGAGTTGTGCATGAATGCACTTGATTTTGGTAGGAGCTACCCCTCAAAGGATTTTGTACATAAGAGCGAGTCCATTTTAGAGTTTATTTTTTCACATTGAAATCCTTCATTCCAAGTTCAAACTCACAGTGTTTTCAAGGGTGGTGTCGTCATTCATTGTCATGTGATAGTCTTTTCAAAATCTTTCGCTACATCAAAGTTATAGCTGTCTATATTGACGCTTTTCCCAAGATTTCGCTTTTGATGTAAATTGTTTCCAGCCAACATATACTTTCTCTTACCATCATTTACCGCAGGACCTATCTAAGTCGCTTCCTCCTCGATGTTCACAAGCCCGTTGTGGTCTTTCGAGTTGTTGAAGTGTTCTTGGAATGTCGTGCGTCTGGTGTGGCGTTTAAGTTACGCACGATCTTCTGGAGCATATTGTGAAAAAACCGCCAGACGATGCCCGACTCCGATACGTTGGAGTGCATTTCAGAACATCGAAAATTTCACTAATTTTTACATAGCCGGAATCGAATGAACGGCGCAGTTGGTAAGGTGCCTGGCCGTGGTTAGTGGGGCCCCAATGAAAGCAAAGTAAGTACGATTTTAACTGTTTTTCAAGTCTGGTCCAGTCACCATTTGACGTTGGGGTCAAATCACTGGAGTGGTCTATCGGTGGTAGTGTCTGACTGTGGGTATGGCAATGGCCCAACATGGTCTACGTGGCTAGCAGAACCCTCCCCTACCCTAACTCTATTATTGGCATCAAAGGTCTCGGTAAAGTCTTAACCGACCATAACGAAATAGCGGACATTCTCCATCGCCAGTCAGCAAAGACGGGCGAGTTTTACAGGGATGTCAAGACTAGACAACGTGATGTACACTCTCATACGTGATATTATAACCGATAAAATAAAGTGGGTATCGACTTGGAACCCGTGTGTCTTTTCCTAGATCTGCAATAAAAAAAATTTGGATTGCACAATGCTGAACTTGACATCAGGCTGTTGACGTGGGATTTCAGACGAGTAACACAAAACGTCAGAGAAGCTGTTGTATGCCATATTCAGGACACTTATACCTCTATAGTTGGCACAGAGGATCTCCCTTCTTTAGGATCGGGCAAGCGATGCTGAGATGTCATCTACCGACCATACTTCCATCCAGCCAGATCCTTCCGATAAGTTTGTTTATGCCCCGATGTCCGACCAGATTTTTCAGATGAGTTTGTTTGTGGCCCGATGATCGGCCATCGCGCACTTTATTGAATAGTTCGACAGGCAGTCCATCGGCATCAGCAGGACTTTAGATTGCTGCCGTAACTTCACTGAGGGCAAGAGGGCGGAAATATTGTCCAACATCGCCTTTATTGGATGGATTGTTCTGCCCGATGACAGTCGTCATCGCCATTATACAATTAGCAGAAGTGATCTTCCATGTTCCCAGCACAGACTGTAATTCCACTTCTAGGTTCTTAACCTTACCCCTGCAAGCTTCTGTTCGGTTTTTACGAACTTCGTTACCCCGAGTACAAGGTCTGAAGTTCCAACAGAGCATGCCGTAAATGAGACGTATGTTGGCATTGAAATTGAATAATTTCAAGTCCCTGCGGCAGTACAGGGCTACAGAAATGAAGGGACATTGGTTCGCATTCTGTACTGTTGAGTAATGCCTCGCCAGTCCACGCCTCTGTTGACCCAGTCGATACAGAGTCGTGTTGTGAGCTACCAGTAAGTGGGTGGCGACTATCCTCGCACCTGTGTACTTACTTATTTTATACAATATAACAGAGACCTTGATGATGCGTTCATTCATAGATAAATTATGTTTCCAGAACTCTAGATATTTCGGATATTGGCCTTTTCCTGTAAATCGAACTCGCTTTGTACATCCACACCGCCAACATGATGATGATGATCCATAACCGAGTGAGAAAAGAAATCGGATACATTCCATTCAACAATTCCTTCCCAAAATCCATCGTCCCCTCAATGGGCACTTATTGCTCTCGCTTAAGCGAAAAGTGCACAAACTTCCAGGATGCTGTCACTAGTGTCCATTCAGAAAAACTTGTGGCGAAACTTTGAATAGCGCCAATTTTGGCAATATCCATCGACACAGCCAACCACGAGATAATTCCAAAGCGAACTTCGAAGTGTGTCCGCAGTACAGTAGCCTCATGGGAGTCGTTTACGACAAGGAGAACCCACACAGCAGCATTGGCCACCACACAGTCTGCACCGATTGATAGAATCTCCGAACTTGGTTGTGATTACATTATTTTCTAGTTAAGCAGTTGGGAAGGTCGCTGTCTTAATGATTTCGGGGAAAGCTTGTAAACGTGTATAAGGATTGCTCCTTCACTCTTAATGCAAATTAGATTTGCAATCTTCTTTCTGAGGTTCCAGATTGGGGTGTCTAATTCGGCACAAGTTGTGCTTGAGGAGCCCTTTAATTAACTTAAAAGGAATTAAAATATTCATGGACATCATGGACATTCATGGAATTAACATCTGAAATGACGAGCAATTACGCCCTCCAGCTTAGTGCTGATATGAAAATGTGAGATGAAGCAGATGTCAGGGCGATGTACATAAACCATTCGGAATGCGGATATTGGAATTTTTAACTGCCCTCGGGGGGGTGATTTTCTGAGAATGCTTCTCCGCAGGACACACGGACGAGCATGGAGCGACATCACGGACATCCTGTGTCTGCTGTTTGAATTTATCGCACGTACTGAGGTACATTTCAAAATGTATGACTTGCTTCAACCCGTCCGGCTGCACTTACACTGACTACGACCTACCCACGTGTGGTTGTCGTTTTGTATGAATTGACTTTGCAACAGTTCTCCTTCATCTCTGGAAGTAAACGAAACAGATAAGATGGATGTTTGACAGAATTTATTCATTCAGATCACCGTTTGACTATAATTTGGCCTGCAAAAAGATAATTTGATTTTATGAGTGTGCATAAGGCTATCATATTTGCACTCGAGTTATACACGTGATCCACCATAAGAGGGAGGAAGTCTTTTTGCGACATGAGGGTTTCATTTTCTCTGAACTTAACTCTGTAATCATCACCAGATTGCATTACCAAAATCCATTCACAGAGCTTCATCGTTAATGGGGTATACTGCTCTTCAACTTGACTACTTTTTATTTATTAAAATCATTGAAGATACCAAACCAACCCTCTCAATAGCACACACTCTCGCCAACAGCCAAGTGTGTCGATGGTGGCTTAGTTGGTGAAGTGCCTAGAGTACCCGGTATGAATCCCAGTAAAATCAAGATTAATACGTATTTATTCATGAGACGTTACTGAAATTGTCAAGGGAGTTGGCTACATTCACTGTGGCTGGCTGGCCCATCGTGATTAAAAATTACGCGTTAGTCAAGAATGACCCAAAGCGCATTGTTGTGCATGCCGATGAAACTAAGATTGAAACGCAGTTGGTTAAGTGTCTGCCCTTGGTTAGTGGGGTCCCCGGTTCAAATCCCAGTGAAAGCTAAGTTAATACGCTTTTATCTGGATTTCAAATCTGGTTTAGTCGCCATTTTTCGTTGCGATCAAACTAACGGCACTATCACTGGAGTGGTCGATCTGTGGTAGTAGTCTGACTGTGGGTATGACAATGGACCAAGTGTGCTGTGGTCCCTTCCATGCTCAGTTGGAAAGTGATCATTGAACAGTGGATCAAGAAGGAGTGCCTGTAATAAAACTATAGTCAATAGGCTGGATGGGTGATGAACTATAGTCAATAAAACTAATTTCACCAAATGGATATACAAACCGTGTCGCCATAGTTGTCTTTTGGGTCTGCCGGCCGGCCTCATAGATTTCTCCCCAAGCTAGACTTCGCTAATGTTACTGATGCTGCCTAGTCCATAAAGGCTGCGTGTGAAGATTGACGTCTCGGTCTCTTCACAGATGTGAACTTCATAGACATGACATGGCTCAAAAATGGATAGCAGTGGAGGCTGTTTTTTTTCCTAAGCTCTTAAGAAAACCACTGGACTTGAGACTTGTCTGTGTCTTCAAAGCGGACATCTGCCCCTTTTTGGGAAGGCTATCAGTTAAATGACTAATGTTGACAGTCAAGATGTAATTAGAGCTATTGAGTCGGCCTTCATAAGATCAAAGTTCGTCAGAGAAGGTCACCATAGCTTGGGTTCCGGGACCTTCTGGTAATATTCTGGGGAACGAGAAAGCCGAATAACTGGATTGATGAATGGGATTCACACTTCATCGTTAAACCGAATTGGATGTGGCGATTCCACTTACGTTGGTCAAGGCGAGAATACCAGATGGGCAGCGTCAAATGGGAGGGTTTAAGTTAGTGTGGAAATCTTGTGATGTATTGTAAAGCATAACATTCTTGAACACCAACCAGCACACCGCAAAGTCCTGGTATCGACATCTATGAAGGTACACTCCAGGTCATGAATCGATCATAACTCTGAAAACAATTCCCGAAACCGGAGTACTCAATATGGTGTGAGGCGGACATCTTATGCAGATAGAGCGAGCACTTTCCCGAACAGGGCACTGAGGAGGAAGTCATTCTGGCGATTGAACCGCTAAGAGTTGGCAAATCATGAAATGCGCAAAGAAATGCTTAAGGCAATGGGTAAAGACGGAGTTTTATGGCTCTCTCGTGTCATTAAAGTGGCCTGGGAACGTGGTGAGACACCTGGAGGGGTGATTATCCCACGTTTCAAGAGAGGGGAACAAAAGATAACTACAGAGGCATATCTATTTTAAGTCTCCCCGGGAAAGTCTATGCTAAGATGTTGGAAGCGCCTTCGAGAGTTATGGTCGAGCACAGGATGGGGGATGAACAGTGGTCCCGGTAGAAGTACAATCGACCAGCTTTTCACTCTAAGAATGGTACTTGACAACTTTGTGGATTTGGATACGACCCAGTTCTGAGGTGAACTCTGGATGGTTCTGCAGGAGTATGGGATTGATGGTCCTCTTTTGAGGGCTCACCAGTCAAGCTCTATACACAAACTGTAGCAGCTGTGTTTGGGTTAATAGTGCGAAATGAACACCTTTCACAGTGGACTTTGGACTTCGCCAACGGTGCGTCTTGTCACATGTCCTTTTCATTGTATATATGGACTGGAGGTTGTAGCGCAGCCGAGGGAGAGTTGAGAGTAAGTCATCGTCTTTTTGCAGATGACTTAGTTATCCTCACATCTTCCCAGACGGAACTCCAGCGCGCACTCGATAGGTTTGCGGTCTTATGTCCTGATGCTAGAATGAAGGTCAACGTGCAAAAATCGGAGGATATGGTCATCTCCAGAACACCTGTGTAATGGACTCTATATGTTAGTGGAGTCCCATTGAAGCAAATAGAGACGTTTAATTATCTGATGGGAGGAGTAATGCTGAGCTTTCCTGTAGGATTGATCAAGCTGGGTCAATTTTTGAAATAGCTTGGTAGATCTGCAATCAGTCCAAGGTTGGTGTCAAAGCCAAGATAGTGGTGTTCAACTCAGTATTTGTTCCAACTCTCACCTATGGTCATGAAATTGGATTATGACCCAAAGAATAATATCGCGAATACACGCTGCTGAGATGAGATTTCTGCGTGTTGTTGTGGGAATTACTCGCCGGGAGAGGGTGAGAAAAGCAGTAGCGCGCGAGGGACTCAACATTGAGGAGCTGCTTCTTCGAAAGGGCTATTCTCCGGCGGTTTGGTCATGTGACACAAATATCCCCTTCATCACGACTTTCGTGGCGGGCGTTGAATGCGATTCCATCAGGTAGGCGACCGCTTGGCAGACCCAGGACGAGGTGGTTGGGCCGAGTGTAGAGAATAAGCAATTAGTGTGAAACCACTAGGAAGCAAAGGGTTGTATTGTTGGCTGGCGAAGTATTTTAGTAGTCAGTTGAATCAAGTTGTATACGAACACCACGTCGATATATGTATCTGTTGTCAAAATTTGATGGCAGCATTCAAGGATAATGCTGTGGCCCAGAAAAAATGTACCCCAACAGAAAAAATTAACATACGTACATATGTAGTAGAGATGCCTTTGCAACTATGTACATATGAATACAAGAAAAAAAACCTATAACACACTGTTGATTATTTACGGGATACTTTGTCTATTCAATTTTAGAATAAATAGCAATTGGCATCAATACATTCGCTGAAACCTTTGTAAATGCACCGGTCCAAGAGTGGTCCAATTTGATAGGTAATATATAGCTCAACTCCCCCTAAGTCGAACTCTCCCTAAGTCGAACTCTCTCTAAGTCGATTTTGTCCCTAACTCAAACTTTTTGGCCAGATTTTAGCATTCCCCTCAATTTTCCACACAACAACACTCTCCCTAAGTCGAACTCTCCCTCTAACTCGCACACGCTCTCTAGTTTCTTGACTTTTCTTCATCCCTGAAGTGTAGTTTAATTTTTTGCATTAAACAAATTAAAAAAATTCCCTTTCGCAGTTCGTATTTGGTTTGCGGATGGGGAATTCGGAAGCCACAAGGGGCTTTGTACAACTAACTGGTGAGACTGCTCCCCGCCTGCGCCAAAATACTTCACGATTACCATCATCGTAAGTGCGTTGAGTTTCTACTTACCCATATCCAATTCAAACCAACCTAAAAATATGCCACTTGTCTGCTTTCGAACAGAACCCTTTCTAAGCATTACATTTCTGTGATTTATTTTGCGTTACATCCCTACCTCACGACATTGAAAAGTCGGCGACAAATTTACAGAGCAAAAGGGATCATTTTCAGTGGCAAACAAAAACAATGTTATCCATTTCCTTGTGTTTTGCATCGGAATCTACCTAGGGAAAAAAGATGTTGTTTTAGCGAAATTCCAGTTGGAAAATGAAAATCAGCTAAAAATCAATTCTAGGCAGTTCAACCGAGCTGATGCAGCTTTTTTTTGTGCAAGTTGGTAGTACGACCAGTTAAAAAAATTGTAGGAAGTAACAACTCTCTCTAACTCGAACAAATCTCGGTATCCCGGGAAAATTCCACTTAGGGAGAGTCCAGAGTCAGCTGTATATATATGAATAACAAATATTTTTGTTTATGTTTTAAATTATTCCGTTAATTTCATGTAATAAATTTTATTCTTGTCTTTTAATTTTAACTTACGTTTTTGTAATGAGTTGCAGTAAAATAAATGTTTTTTAGTTCGCTTTTTAATGTTTTTACTGCTTTTTTTAATTTTTGTGATGATTTTAGGTAACCATACATTTTCTTTTCTCAACTTTTAAATTAATGTACGAGTAAAATAACGATGATTTAATTCTGTGATTCACATAGAAGGTGGGCTCATTGTTGGACCGCTAAGGCCTCAAACTAGGAACGGAGGGGGCTCGGTACTGGTCCATGTCTCATTTCCTACTGTATTTATTAAATTTGGGTCCCCATAAGAAAATAATAATTTAAATCAAACAGCAATACATCTAACTTCCCTTAAAGGATATAAATGTTTTGATTTATTTGAGTAATTCATTTTAAGAGAGCAACGAACTCAAAACTTGGGTCAACCGCGTTGGCACCTCCGGTAAAACGTATACACTTACGAACGCACTTAGAAATTAGATACATTGGCCTGCTTATCACAAGGTTTATGGCTCACTCTTTGATTGCAACGTTCTCTTAAAGGCTTTAATCATGTCCATGTGTCATTGAAGATGGTACCATCGATACGGTGGGGCTTACCATCTTGCGTTTGGTGGTGTTCAGAAGTAATAACTAGATTTATTAGCATCTTAATGACTTTATAACTGCAACCGTCTGCTTTCAATGCAACTTTTCCAAAGCTGCGAGCTGCCTCCTCCAGGTACTAATAAAGAACTGATTTTATTTCCCCATGCACCATCTTCGTGCAGTTTCCAATTACCACAGTAATTGCTGACCACTCAAGCGAAGGGAGGAATGCTGCGTAATATCCTTCTTGGCAGTCTTCGCTGTTGCCAGTTAGCGGTTTTCACGAAGCAACAAGCAAAATGAAAAAAAAAAAATGTTAACGATGAGTTTGTTAGCTTTTCGCCGAGTGGATGAGTGGGAAGCAGTTGAGAATTTAAACGATTTCACTTCCGTTGTGTAGTTAAAAAGGTGTAAACCACCACAGGTCGTGGGGGATGAAATGTCGATAGATTGGTTTGCAAACCTCTTAGCAATTGGAACGTGCACTCACACAATTTCGCTTGAGGCTAATGATGGTCAAAGCTAATTAAATGAGAAGAGGATTAAAGTGAAACGATATTAAACGTGTGAGGGGGGATGCAATAGCTTTGAGGGAAAAACTGAACGAATGTCTGAAAGAGTAGATCGAGTTAAGGAGTTTACCCAAAATATATATTCCTACGACTACCATCTCTGTATCAATACAACATCCCAGATGCATACATTCATACTTTGGCATCACTGTATTTTTAAATAGTGTAAGACACCTTATATTACATATCTACCTCTTATAAGGCTGCTACATTAGGTGTTCCAGGTTCAGGTTGTGAGCCCAGATCCGAGTGTAAGAGTTTAATTTAAAAAAATGTATTTAAGTTTATTTTTATTTGATCAAAAAATGTCTGCCAGTTTGTCCACCAACGTGCCAAAATTAAAAGGGCGAGAAAATTACGAAGATTGGGCTTTTGCCATCCAACGATTTTCTAGTCCTGATCAAGGTTCAGATGCCTTGGAAGATGCAAAGACAAAATCTAAGCAAATTCTCAATAGACCCATAGTTGGAACGGCGAAAGCCGTATGGGATCGGTTGAAATCCTTATTTGATAACAATGGATTTTTGAGGAGAATAGATTGCTGCTAATTTAATTTCAATTCGTTTAGGCGCACAAATACACAGCTCAACGGCTTAGTGGCACATGTTTTAATATACACGACGAATGGATCGGTGCACTACTGCTCACCGGCTAAATGTCCTAACAATTATTTCAATAACAAAAATGGTCTACATTTCAGGATGGAGATCAAGCAAAGAGGCGAATTCCGTTTGGAAATTACTGAATGTTTCTGTTGTCGATATCAGGAAATGCATTCCAAAGTCACTGTTTCTTTTAATACAAGTAAGAAAACAGATCTACAGAAGGGATGAGTAGAGCCGAGATTGAGCCGCTTTGGCAGTTGGAAGATGAAATAACAAAGAGTTAAAAAAGTCTCTACTAACCTTAGGTGAAAATTTGTGAGTCCTAGTTAATAGTGTGCTGGCCGTGGGGTTGTGGGTTGGTGCCTCGACCCCTACGCAATTGAGTCTATTTTACCCAGGTTCGATTCCCGGTTCGAGCAAAAGAATTTTCACAAGTATAACTGTCTAGAATAGTAGTGAAAGAACAATATCACATGCAACATGAGTGGTTGCCGAGAAGTTAGGTGCTGGTCCTCTACGTGCTGGAGCGCCACTTATATTATTATTACAACTGGAAGAAAAACCTGTCGTACGACAGGCAGAATGTTTTGAGTCGCTGTCATATGTTTTTGTTATTACATTATATTTATTGCAAGTATAATAATAACAACAAAATAAAAAGAGTGGTATTGTCTAAAAAAAGAAGGAAATAATAGCATGAGCCAGATTTGAATACACAACCTGCAGACACCGCGAACAACGCACCAACCCACTCCGCCAAAGAGCCCGATAACTTTCAGGGTTTTTCGCGTATCTAACAAACATAGAGGGACTATTATTATTTGTACAACATAGTTCTGGTGGTTCGAGTCGAAACTTCAACGCATTGTAAAGTGATATTCCAAATCGACTGATTTATCGCGTGTTATTTTTCCAATGTGGCGGAACTTAATTCAAAAGTCAAAATCGTCGCAATGACACAAGTTTCATATCAAACGACAGGTAAACCCCAGGCATTATTTACCGTTATGTGACAACGCAAACAGCAACAATTTTTGAGCAAGAGAAATGTATAACAATAGTTTCATTTGCAGGCGAAGTTCATAAAATTCGTGTGTAGCAACGGTATCGTTATATTTTTTCTTAGTTTCTGGCCTACTATTTAAAGAATCTTTTAGGAAAGTTTGAATCTATAAACTATTAAATATCTAAGTTGAAAATATTACAACGCGTACTGGTGGTCCAGGGTGAATTTAGTCCTCGCTATCAAAATTGATATGCATGTCACCACACGATGAGTGCAATGGTTTGCTTGGGCGGTGTCGGACGAGCCCAATTTATATCCAATCTGTAGACAAATATTATACCCGCTTTGCGCAACATCCCGTCATGTAGAAAATATACTTTTTGCGCACCATTCAGTCGATAAAAAACCCTTAAAAAAGAACATGTAAATAACCCAGGTACGCATCATGCACTGAACCAGTACATATCCAATACGTCTATCGAAATCACTCATCAACTCAACTACTTCAACTACAAACACCCTACATTTGTAGAGTTGAATCACACCGTGCATGAATGCACCATCTCGTAGTTTGAGTAAGAAGAAGAAACTGTAGACTTTGCCATAAAAAAAAAAAAAAACTATCCAAAGGAAGTGCAGAAGTCAGTAATGAGGCTAGGATATACGCGTATTGTGATAGACGTCCGCATAAGCATCAAATGTGTGGCCAAAATTTTTTTATTTGGATAAATAAAACTGATGCCTTTTTACTATTTTTTTTTTTTTACTTTATGAGAAGAAATACGAATTGAAACATTTTACACAAGCTTATAAAATAAAGATTGTTGTCCGATTAAACCACAAAAAACAAGAAGAATTCTAAGACCACAAATGGCACATTTTCTTGACATTTTGAAGTTCTCAAAATTAAATTTGATCGAGAATTTGTGTAGAAATTAAGAGCGGAATTAGCGTACGTCTAATTCGACTAACACAGTACGACAGACTCGATCAATACTGCAATCCAGTATGCACAAAATGAAATCAATCGAACACAACAACGAATTGCTTTTCAATCTGCATTCATCGAAGCACATTGGAGCCTGAATGAGAAGACCTCAATTTGGTTTTGTTGGTACTCTGGCTCATAGTCTTCTTGGGGTTTTAGCCCAAGATGATGTCAATCATATGGAAAAAGTATTTGTTTCAGCTCAAAAAAATGAGACTAGCAGAATTATCGCGAAATCAAAGCTCCCCTATGGAGCTAGGACACCATTGAAATTCAACAACAATTTAAGACCCTGAGAGAGCATTTTTCACAAGCGACTAACTCTATTCAAAGAAATGACAGAATATATGAAATAATTTGAAGCTTGTCGTCGCTAACGTCATGTCTAGCTTTGCTGACGACCGACTTTGAACGCAAACAAGATGTCGTGCTGGACGTTATGCTAGATCTGAGACAGGAAAAAGTAAAACCAAAGTGTATTTGGTTTTTATTCTGCAATTGTAGCACATACGCAACCACCTGCCAGCCGCACCATCTGTGCGATCAGGCACACCCGATCTCTATACACCAAAACTATCACCACGGTTGCGAAACGGCCCTATTGAAGTATGTACACAATGCAATGTCTAAATGTACCGTCAGGCAACTGCCTGCAGAAACCCAGTGGAAAAGTTTGGGTTTCCAATGCATGAATACTCTCAGTAGTAAATAATCTTACTGCTGGAACTTAATGTCGTTTACGAAAGTAAATCTCTTACGAGAACTGAAGAGATGAATGCACATGATTATCATCACTATGGTCTAGGCTATTTTTTACTGGCTCGTATGATTGGTTTGGTCGCTGTGCACTTTGTTATGTGAATTAGTGGTTGGTTAATAAAGGGTGATTTTTTAAAAGCTATAGGAAAGTTTTTTCAGAAAAAAAAAAAACACATAAAATTTAGAAAAATGCATGAAATCTTTATTTGAATCGATAGTACGGTCCATATTATTTAATATTTGAAGATTATTTCACAACGTTGACCTTGAATGCGCCTCAAGTGGTCCATCCGCTTAGTCCAATTTTGGCATACTCTTTCCAACATTTCGGCCGGTATCTCACGAATAAATGCTTCAATGTTGTCTTCCAATGCGTCAATTGAAGCGGGCTTGTCTGTATAGACATGAGCTTTAACATAGCCCCACAAAAAAATAGTCTGAAGGCGTTAAATCGCACGATCTAAGCGGCCAATTGACCGGTCCCGAACGTGAAATAAAATGTTCACCGAACTCGCCTCTCAATAAGTCCATTGTTGCGCGTGCTGTGTGGCATGTGGCAACGTCCTGTTGAAACCACACGTCATGCAAGTCAAGCTCTTGCATTTTGGGCAAACAAAAGTTGGATATCATCTCACGTTGGATATCATCTCACCATTCACAGTAACGTTACGATTCGCTTCATCTTTGAAGACGTACGGTCCAATGATGCCACCAGCCCATAAACCGCACCAAGCTGTGACTTTTTCTGCATGCATTGGTAGCTCTTGCAATCACTCCAAAATCGACAATTCTGCTTATTTACGTACCCATTTAGCCAAAAATGAGCTTCGTCTTAAACTGACCATAAAATGGAAGAAGCACGCGATGAACTCTCTTAACAGAGCACGCATTTTGATAATAAAATTCAATAATTTGCAAGCGTTGTTCGTTTGTAAGACGATTCATGGTTAAATTATAGAGAGAGATTATAAACCAGTGTTGCCAAAAAGATAATAGCTAAAAAATCACCCTTTAGCAACTGCTAAAAGCAATATCTTGTCAATGGTTTATTGCAAAATGATGTTGAAGATTTTGGTAAATTTTGTAATAACATAGCCAGCAACACCTTCCTCATAGAGCTGTGTCAATCGCGATTGATTCGTTCATGTTGACCCGTTCAATCAACTAAAAACCAATCAATCATACACATAGTCAATACATTTGACTTGCACATAAAAACCACAAAACCCGAAAATTCAATAAAAAAAAACAAAATTGGAGGCCCAGAATAGTAACATTTTTTGTTGGTTGCTTTTGCACTGATAGCCTCCTATAGACTATTTCTTTTCAAAATACCATTTTGAGCGTAACTCGGTAAGATTTCCTCACTTGCGAGAACCAAAAACGTTTATACTATCGTGGGGTGTATGACATCATTGCCAGTACCTGATTTGTAGGTAGTGACTACACATTTTGCATACCTCGTGCCATGAAATTACAGGTGGCTATCAGTGACAATGCGCCTCTCCTTCTTACTGTGCAATATGTTGATGCAATTATAATCGCATTTATACTTACATAATTTGGCCATGTTTACGAACGCTGGTCTCAAAGTCTCTGCACTAGTGTCATCCGATTGTGTGAGTCCTTGATATACTTGAAGTCAATCAAGAAAGAATCAACAACTAAAATATCAGAATGCTCGTATTTTGTCGCTTTTAGTTGACAACCACCCGTTGAAAGACAAATTATTAAGCACCAAATGTTTCCGATGTGAACACACTTTAATTAATTCCGATGAACATGGGACCAACTGCGCAGAACGAGTGCATTTTCGTGCAAAGTCCAATCGATCGACCAATTTAAAATAAACATTTCCCGTTGCATTTCAGATCTAATTTGATGTTCAGACATATTTTCTGCATACAATAGCACTGCAATCATGCACCGAAGGACGCCCACGCTCACATCGTTTGTGGCCAATAATCGGTGCGGCGGCGTTGGTGGTGACATATGAGGATCATAAGAACAGAAATGTTTACGTCAAAAGACGTAAGCGATTTATGTATTTTTCATAGCCATACCAGCGCATGCACCATCTGCGACTGATTGTAAAATAAATTCTGCTTTTCTTGTAGCATCTAATAAATGAACAACCAGGCCGGGGGTGTATACGGCAAGGAAGATGTATTACGAACAATGGATGTGCTGCTGTGAACATCTATGACCATTACTTTTACATTTTTGCCGTATCGCTACACAGTCATTTGGCAGAAACGATGCCGCTTTGCAGCCCTCATCGGGCCACAAAAAGTAACAATGATCGTTTTTCCTTTGTGCCGGCCCAGGGTTTATGTGCGGAGCTTACGCAATTAGGCGACTAATGGAGGTGCTTCAGTATGAAGCATTAAATGTGAATAGAGCTTTAGTGGTGGTATAAACTAAAGGGTCACATAGCCGATGATGCTTTCTGCAACGTCTTTGTGAACTATTCCGTGGCGATTATGTTCAACGAGGGTGTTTTTAATTTTCTATTCAGGCCATTGGTGAATGAAGCTCGATGTTGCCGAATTTTTTATCATAAATTATGTGTTATTCGCTTGACGAGAGACTTGCTGCTGCCAGGTTTTCAAAAGAAATGCACCCTTTCAGTAAAAATTCGTTACTTTTTGGACTGGCAATAGGTGCGAGATGGAGAAACCATAGAATTAGTAGGGCACGTGCTACAAATATGAGCCATGCTTGCCATGTTTGCACTCACAATACGAAAAACTCACATGCAACATTGATGTCATTTAGTTTCGAATCGGTTGTCACTGTATAGATTGAACACGTGTAGTTGAATAGAAATGCTGCAAAGGTGGCAGATTTATAGTTTTTATAATGAAGGACAAGTAATAAAAAAAATGGAAGTAAATTTCAAGAAGCTAACCTAGTCTTTGTACAATAAGATGGACGAGATGACGAAAACAAGAAAAAAAGTGAAAAGGAGGGAAAAATGAGCAAGGAATGGATTCCAATATCGAACAGAGCGAGAGCCCTCGCTCTCAAAACAGAGAAACGAAATGTAGCTGGGATGCAGAACTGAGGTTAAAACAGCAGTACTCTCTCTCGTTTAACTTTAACTACTAATAAAGCTCAGATCAAGGTTTAAACGAAGCCGTGAAACCGATTAAATCCTTCAAGTGAAGTCTAAACCTCACGTGGGGTTGAAACTGGGAATTAAGCCTTGTTTTTTAAGTCTTCATCAATGCTAAGTTGGGAAACAGCATCCCCCGCCCCGACAGAGGACAAAGATGAGAACAACAAGGATGTCTTCTCAAAGAAAGTTTATACTATCAATGCCTCAGCTTAGATACCAAGCTCGTTCTCTAATATTTCAAGCTAGATAAAGAAGGCATATTTGCTATAGTCATCGGAAAACACAGCCTGCACGACACCACATCCGACAACGGACCCATGCTGGTGGACTTTGTCACGGGACGTAATATTTCCATAGCTAGCATGCGGTTCCCACACCTCAACATGACATGTCGGTCCACAGATCAATCCACCCATCAACCAGATTGATCACGTTGCGATCGACGTCAGGCACTGCTCCAGGGTACGCTCCGAGGAGTCAACATTGTTCGAGTCAATGTTCCACTTCCTTCCTTGTTGAAGTCAAGGTAAGGGCTTGAAAATCAAAAGAACGGCGGAGTCGAGAAAGGTACCACCGTTTAGCGTCGGAAAGCTACAATCGCAACGAACAGTTGGGATGTTTGCCGATCGAGTCTCACGGAATCTCTTTCGAAGCAAACAATCGAAGAAGACTGGAGGCGTTGTCAAGAAGCCATCAAAGAAGCTGTCACTGATGTACTGGGATTTACGACGCCTCCTAGGCAAAAAAAATGGTTTCACCTGTTTTGACGAGTGCGGTTTGGTACGAGAGCTACGAACTGTGAGGAACCAAATACAGCTGTCAGGCAGAGTGTTCCACTCAATCTGGACGAAATCCGTCCCCCGACATAGACAAGATCAAGATGGCAATATCTGAAGCCCAACAAAGCTGCCGGTGGCGACGGGCTGTCGGCTGATTGGGCATTCACCAACTCATTTGGAATATATGGCAGAAGGAAAGTATAGCCTACGAGTGGAATCCCAATTTGCCCGATCCACAAGAAAGGAGACCCCCTCAACTGCGCCAACTGCCGCAGGAACAGTCCCCTAAACATTGTGTACAAGATCCCTTCTGCCGTTTTGTGCGGTGATGCCGAGGTTCTTTAGTGTGGCTTCAGCCCAGGGAAGTCCTCCAGCGACCAGATCTTCACACTAAGGCAGATTCTGGAAAGGACCCAAGAAGGTCAGATCGACACCCACCATCTATTCTTCGTATTCTAGGCCGCATATGACAGCGTGCATAGAAACGAGCTACTGTCAAACTTGTCAAAACTAAGATGGAGAATTCTCGCTTCTCCATCAGGGTCGGTAACGAACTTACCGCAACCTTCAATGTCAAAAGAGGCTTTAGACAATCCGATGTACTGTCATATGACTTCTTTAACATCATTCTTCTTGGGATCTTGAGATCATTTGGAACAAGTGTTGATTAGCCCAACACAGGTACTCGACCGTCAATGAAGTGTTTGCTGGCATTGAGACGGAAGCGGGTAAAATGAGTCTATTGGTGACTGAGGGCAAAGCGAAGTATATGCCCGAAGTATATCCCCAAAAAAGGCCAACATGGACGTCATGGACAGAGCGTCTCAATGGGAAGGTATACCTTCGAGGTAGTCAAGGACTTCATCTACCTCGGCTCCGTAGTAAATATAGCACGAGCAACATCAGTACCGCGATCAAACCCTGGATAACTCTTGGCAACAGTTGTTTCTTTGTGCTCAAGGGACAATTAAGTAATAGAGCCCTCTGTCGAAGGACCAAGCTAACATTATATAAGACCTTAATCATCCCAGTCCTGCTGCACGGCGAGGAGGGGTGGACAATCTCAAAAGCAGATGGGAAACTTTCCTTGGTGGTAGATAACACCGGAATGGTATACCGAAGTCAAGGAACGGGAGGAGGTAGTCACTCGTTGTATGTTCTATAAGTAGTCTATCTAGGACTTGCGTTCATCTCAAGACCGCAAGATTTAGCCCACCTGAGGAGGGACTTTATTGCGCGTTCAATTAACTCACTTAGAGTCGTTAGAGTTTTCCCACAGGCAATTATGGTTACTTAGTCGGCGTATGCAGTGGCCTTGGTTCCCATGAGTCTAAGTTTTTCAAGAATGTCATTGATGGCTAACACCCACAGAAGCGGGGATATGACACCACCTTGAGGGGTGTCCCTTGAGGCTATGACCTTGAGGGTCGAGTTCCTTAAAGTTCAGGGATCTCTCAATAACACTGACAACGTCGTAGAGTGCGGTTTCTACGCCTTTGCCTTTTATGTACGCATGTTGTGCGCGGGAGATGGTGTCATGTTCAAAGTTGTGTAGTATGAATGCGTTTATGAGTTTTTCAAACGTCTTTGAGACGAGTGATGTAAGTGCGCAGTGGATGGTTTTGCCTGCTTAAGGGATGAAATCTGCCTCCTCGTGTCGGACGGTATGTGACCGTAGGTCAAACTGCTTAGGAAGAGGCCTTTTAGCATTGTTCCAGCGTTATAAGACTCAAATGAACGACTATAATGACTACAATCGCCTTGTAATGAGCAAATCGCACTGAATCACTATCGATTGCTAATCGATTTATACCGTGAAATTTATACGTAAAGTCTTGGATGAAAGATGGGTTTGACGTATGTACGTGAAACAGGGACGTCAAATCCGGACCACGACTCTAAATTACATCTCAGGGCACAATGGGCAAAGTTCGTTTGCAAAGTTTGACAGTAATTAACGACGAAATACTGTCACTTCCACCCCCAGAAGCGAAACCATTTCCGGAACAGTGATATGTTCAGAGTTCGTGGAAGAGACAGCCAACAAAATTCCTTCAGCACATTCAGCACACGACTGCAAAAACACCCACCTTCAATGTGTATCTGACATCAAGTTAAACCGATAATTTGCCACCTAATTAATGTGCACATTCTTCCTCGCTTTAAACTCATTTCTCAAACCCCACATCAAACACACTCATGTCACAGTGCGAGCGCGATGTTCGAGCTCGTTTTTCGTCTTCCTGTCGAGTTCCACTTTCGCCTTGGGTTGTGCTTTGTTTTCTTTCCAAACCAAATTTTAAAAGAAACACAACAGCAAAACAAGCAAATGATTGATTTACTTTTTCTCCTTAATGCCCGAGATTTATGAGCAGATGGTGGTCGATTTGAGGAGCGAAACTTTGCAATTAGACTGAATTGCACTCCTGCTGGGATAAAAATGATTTGAAATGATGGTTTTACGATTGCGGGCATGGGAGAAAGCGAGGCGAAAAAAATAATGCAAATAAACATTTTATGCGGCGCATTAAATAATTTCGTGAATTTTGCCGGTCGGAAATGCTTCGTGGCCAAAAACGGCCACACGGGATTAGCGAGTTCGGTTAATGGATGGATCTATGTGGCAGCTGATGGGACCGAAGCAGATATCTGACTGTTTTGTTAGAATCCCACTCCGAGCGTCATTCGCGCAATATTGAAGTGCTTCAAGAGGGTTAATGATTTCACTAATCGCTGCCGAGGGAAACTGCGATGCCGCCGATGACTTTTGGGCATTTCGAGAAGGGTGGCAACGCACAGCTGAGTGGGAAGCATTGTGGAATTATGGAAAAGTTTCAATCAATTTTATTACCCTCCCGCTGGGCAGAGGATCCTTAGCGGCAGTACAATATCGCCCGAATACTTTCCTTTTCCTGCGGCCGGCAGGGTCATCATGTAATGTTCTGAAGGGCGTAGGTGTACTGTGGCGTGATTTGAATAACAAATTGGTCCGGAAAGTATTGCTGCGAGTGTCTTTATGGACAGGAGACACTACTGTCTTTCATCACAATACTTTCTGAACACAGCCCTTTGGAGAAAGTACGTTTATTACTTTCGGTGCTATACGTTCAACAGAAGCAGTTCGGAATGGAGTCAAACCCTAACGTAGCGTGAACTCTAAAGTGTCAGTAATATAATATTCCAAACAAATTACATTACTTTCCTTCAAAATCCAATGTAAATCGGCCCGTAGCATGTTCTCCGCAGTTCAAATGTACGAACTGCAAGTACAGAAAAATACGTAACTACTGTGCAGCAATTTAAGAATTGTGTAACCAACAAATTGCCTGCACGCTATCCATTCGATGAATCTGTTCAATTCCTGGTTCGTACTCGAGTGGTCTGCAAAGCAATTATCCTGGCTCGCTACAACGGTCGCATACATTGTTGTTTCTTGCAATCAAAGTTGCAGTCAAAAGCGAAATTAAATTGAGCCAACAATTCAAGACATCAACGTAATACGGGCACAGAATTGAAAATCAAATAAATTACATATCACACCCCGTACTCAGGTCCAGGCGCTGTGAGTGCTACTGTGGGGCTGGTCGTACATTTCCTGTCGACAACTGCGAACGAGTGGCGAAATCCCACATTAGTGCAGCCATCTTTTCTGTGCTGCACCTGCAACATTGACGATTTGTTGTCCGTGCTGTTGGCTAACTACTGTCAGATTTGAGTAATAAACTTCAAAGGTCTGGTCATGTTGGCGTTTCTACCGCCCCTACCCTCGGTAGCAAATGGGTGCAGTGCAGAAAATACTTTTGTTTACTCCGTGGGTGTTGCAGTCGCAGATGGGGGTACATTGGAAAAGTAATCCAACTGGTTCCCGGGTTTATTTTCTTTTTAACGAAATTAAATGTTGTGATAGCATGTCCAGTGGCAATTAGGGCCAGCGTTTCAACAAAGTTTTCCACGAAAACTGGTCAAGCATTCGTCGGATGGGTGTTTCCCTCATAATTTTCCAAATTCAGTTTGTGCAAATGATGGAGATTTTCGAACCGATACAAGCACACGTAGAGTTGGTGTTTCGATTATGCTGACCAGACAAATAGTCTGACTGACTTTGTTTGTTTTCCGTTGTTGGTCGATGTATATAGGAAATTGTTTTCCCAATAGGCTGCGTTAAACATCGGTTGTTTAGTATTTCGATTTTCCTTTAAACTATCGATAGTTTGTCGAGATTATAAAGCATTTTAAATGAAAAAGGAACTCGAAAACATATTTTTTGTACATACAATATAACTAATCAAACATAACCGTCAAATGTCTTCAGTAACTAGGAGATGGGCGTTGTGCAATAATCTACGGAAAAACTAACTGTCGTATGAAATAATATGGTACTTTATGGAGTCCCGTAACTTAAGGGTGATTTATTAGCTATTATCTTTTTGGCAACACCGGTTTAAACAGCTGACGCACGTTTCGTGTTTTGTTTCATTGTCAAACATCTTCAGTTTGGTCTATAATTTAACCATGAATCGTCTTACAAACGAACAACGCTTGCAAATAATTGAATTTTATTATCAAAATGCGTTCATCGCGCGCTTCTTCCGAAAAATTGTGTTCAGCGACGAAGCTCATTTCTGGTTCACTGGGTACGTAAATGAGCAGAATCGTCGATTTTGGAGTGAATATCAGCCAGAAGCATTGCAGGAGCTACCAATGCATCCAGAAAAAGTCACAGTTTGGTGCGGTTTATGGGCTGGTGGCATCATTGGACCGTACTTCTTCAAAGATGATGCGAATCGTAACGTAACTGTGAATGGTGAGCGCTACCGTGAGATGATATCCAAATTTTTTTTTGCCCAAAATGCAAGAGCTTAACTTGAATGACATGTGGTTTCAACAAGACGGTGCCACATGACACAGCGCGCGCAACAATGAACTTATTGAGAGGCGAGTTCAGTGAACATTTTATTTCACGTTCGGGACCGGTCAATTGGCCGCCTAGATCGTGCGATTAAACGCCTTAAGACTATTTTTTGTGGGGCTGTGTTAAAGCTCATGTCTATACAAGCAAGCCCACTTCAATTGACGCATTGGAAGACAATATTGAAGCATTGATTCGTGAGATACCGGCCGAAATGTTGGAAAGAGTATGCCAAAATTGGACTAAGCGGATGGACCATTTGAAGCGCAGTCAAGATCAACATTTGCATGAAATAATCTTCAAACATTAAATTATATGGGCCATACTATTGATTCAAATAAAGATTTCATCCATTTTTCTGAATTTTATGTGTTTTTTTTTTGAAAAACTTTCCTATAGCTTTTAAAAAATCACCCTTTATATGCAATGATATGTTTACATGCTAAAACAACCGATTTTCCTTGCAAATTATCATCCATCAATCCAGTGGCAAGCATACCCAAAAAAAAACTGCTGTCCTGGTAGTCCACATATCCGCTGTTTAGCACATACGCTCCTCCCTTGACTATATAATAAAATATACATACACAATTTAAAAATTAAAAATACATAAGAAATTATAGATGAGTTGCAAGTTGCATCTAGAAGTTTCAATGCTGTTGGTAGTCTTATAACTTTTAAATACGGATGGCAAACCTAAAGAGCCTTCTAATAGATTGATCTTCAACAATAAACACATGCATGACATCCCAACTTTCAGCTCCTTAGACAAAGTCAATATGCTTGAGGCGCACTTTGCAGCCAGCTCAGCACTGCCAGATTCAAATATGTGTCCACCTGTACTTCAGAGCGTTGATTTCACCATGGGACGGACCCACTTCCGCTCAGTTACAAGAGTACTTAAATATCTCGACGTACACAAGTCCACTGGCCCGGATAGTATTTCCTCTATACTGATGAAGACTACTTCTTCTGAAGCTTTTTCACCTATCCTAGCAGATGGAAAATAACATTTGTCCAGCCTGTCCCTAAAAATATCGCATCTTCGTCACCCTTTCGTACCGACCCATAGCACTTACGTTCCTTCTTTCTAAGGTCATGGAAACGCTGATAAATCGTCAGCTTATGAAATATCTCGAATCGCGGAAGCTTCTTAATGACCGGCAGTACGGTTTTCGCAGCAACAGGTCCACTGGTGATCTGATAGCTTATCCCACCGAAAAGTGGAACCTTGATATTTCTAAGGCATTTGACAGAGTCTGGCATCAAGCTCTCTTGTCGAAAATGCGTGCCTGTGGTATCGATGAATCTCTCCTTCTATGGAATAAAAATTACCTTTAGAACCGCTCAATTCAAGTTGGTTTGGATGGGTTCAAGTCTGATATCCACCAGATAAATGCTTGTGTTCCCCAAGGCTCTGTTGTGTCTCCGACACTCTTTCTCATTTTTATAAATGATCTCTTGTCTTCTACTTCTAATCCAATCCATTCCTTCGCTCATGACAGCACCCTTAGCTTTTCATATTCGTTCCAACACTCACGACCCCGCCCTTCGGCCGTAGAATTGGAACGGCAGCGTATGTTAAGCACATTGAATTCCGATCTTGACAGCATCATTAGCTGGGGAAAGAACAATCGAGTGGAATTCCCTGCTTCAAAAACTCAATGCTGTCTGCTGTCACTTAACCGAACCCTTGTTAGTCAGCCATTATCCATGAATGGCGCTTGTGTCGATGAAACCGGGAAACTTTCCATCCTTGGGATGTGTGTGAAAATACAGCACTTAGTTGGAACGATCACATATTTGAGGTCGCCAAAAATGCTGCGGAATGTTTAGGCTTCCTTAATCGATGCAAGAAATACTTCACTCCCTCTGGCTTAATTTACAGCGCTCATATCTGGTCTGGTGCCCCCCAGACAACAGCGAGTGATAAAATTTATAGGAGACAACTATTTAGCACACGATACACAAGTGAGCTAGCCAACTGCATTCCTCATCCACATGAATTCACCTGCAATTCATCAGTCTCGCCAGAAATGCTCATCAGTTTACCCTTAAGCCTACTTTCGGCACAGTTAAATTTAGAGACTCGTTTTCCAGCCGCAACACACAAATATGGAATGCTCTTCCCAGCCTAAAATTTCCCAGAGACAGATATTTAAGGCAAATGTGCACAGGTACCTCATCTCGATTTCTCCCCTATAACTTCGGCCCGTGCTGTGTCTTGACCCCGGACACTTAAGGGTCCCTTGTGCTCCCGCAAATTAAAAGAAAAAAACATGCAATATAAAGCTATAAACTGAACAAGTGTTTTTCAAACTGGTTTTGCTTCGCTTACTTTTGGCAGCTGCTTTTAAAAATGAGTGGTCGCTGTGGCGTTATCGCTCTTGAGACTACACAACCCAGGTTCGATTTTCCGGTACGAGTAGAATACTTTTCAAGGCCCCCCTCTTTGGAGTCACTGACAGTTCTCAAATCTCAAGGAGTATGACTGTCTAGGAAAAACTTCTCAAAGTAGCCGTTCGGAGTTGGCCTAAAACTGTAGGTCCCTTCCACTCGTGAGAGAACAATAGCACTGAGATGCTAGGCCCTGGACCTCTATGGGAGCGAGTTAGGTGCCGCAACACTTATATTCGCTACATGTTGGAATTGCTTATAAGTCTGTGATCAGCCTGTGATCTTCCCTAACTATTCTTCTGTATTGGCTGTACAAATGTTGGGCAGTTGTGACACGTCAACCCACAGATTAGCTTGTGTTATTTAATAAAAAATTTAAATAAATAATAAATTCCTGTTTTTCTATTTTCAACCTGTCGTCGTTTGTCGGGAACGTACCTCGTGGCGCCTATATATTATTATTATTACTATTAGTTTGCCTATGGGGCTAACCACTGGTCGATGTAGGACGCGTAGGCATGGAAAACGCAAAAGCGGAAGTCCTTTGTTGCTTTCAGAAATGTTCTGCGAGCGATTTTTGGTTCTATTTGCGACCACAACGGGCTGTACAGCGACAAGAGCCTAGTCAGACGTCAACCGATCCAATGCTTAAGGTGACTGGGACATACAGAGCGTATACACAACACAGCTCCGGCCCGAAGAGTATTCGGCTCTGAACCTGTGGGACAACGCAAGGACCTCAATCAACTGGGCGCTCGAAGTTGGAGACTGCTCACCAGAAGTCACGGTAGTTGGTGAAACGTGTTGGTTGTGGTCCAAGTTCACCCCGGACTCTTGCGTAAATTGATAGAAGAAGGGTTAATTTTTTTTTTTGATTTTATAAACGGGTGCTCCCCATTAAATATTCGAATTAATTTTTTTGTTTATATGTTTACCAGGACTGCTCATTTAAGTGGCTCTTACTAAGAGTCGAATTTCGAGTAATTTTCCTAGCGCACTGACTTGTATCGCGCTAACAACGCTTGACCTGTTGTCTTCCAATGCTGCAATTGTTGCTGTCTTATCGGCATGGTCAGAGATTCGAATCGAAATGAGGCCAAAAGTAACAAACTGGTTAACTGGTCTAAAGCGGGAGATAAAAAATTCGCGGGCTGTGTGGCAAATAGTGCAGTGATGTCTTTCTGGGACATGTGCACAGCTAGTGGATTTTGTGCAAAAAAAAGTCGTTGTTCTCACGGTTATCTTTTTAAAAATACGGACCAATGCTTCCGGCGGACCATAAGCTGCACCAAACAGTGCAGTGTTCACATCGGGTCAAGTACTTTCAGTTCTGTTTACTTTTTAAATAATCAATCACCCCGAAATGAGCATCGTCCCTGAGAACAATAACCGAATTCGTGAAATTGTGTCCATGATGATTCGCTCGAAATGATACGAGTATTATTCAATAATCCACTGCAATGTGTCCAACATACATTAGCTATTGCTCAGTCATGTATGCAGCGTATGATTATCGAGGTTATAAAACAAATCCCCTCATTATCTGTTCTCAGCACTAAAACTGCCCAGAGCACTTCCTCTTCCCTCGCGTGTAACCAACCAATTGCCCGAAAATTGAATGGTATTCATCGCCAATTACCGTGCAATTCGTAATTTGATGAATTTTTAATAAATTTGATCAAAGCTATATTTGTTCTAGCAGATCGCATTTAGTGGGTCATAGAACATCGAATTTGTGGATCCAATTTGCTGTTTCCCTCGTGCAATGACTGGCATTAGGATGAGTGAATATTTTAATCACGACACGGTCGATTAGGCTCATATGTTTGCCCAT
Organism: Eristalis tenax; assembly: GCA_905231855.2. Lineage (NCBI taxonomy): Eukaryota > Metazoa > Arthropoda > Insecta > Diptera > Syrphidae > Eristalis > Eristalis tenax. The sequence continues at coordinate 57,923,819 of HG993124.1, forward strand.
TCAGTTTCTCTACCACCACTGACTGAGCATGCATCGAGGACTTTGATTACTCCTCCTCACGGATGATGCTTTTGCTTTTAAATTAATTTTGTGCTAGGGCGAGCTTATTCATTCGGTATCCAGGCATTGTGTCCAAAGTGGAAGAGAATGCAGATCGTGGTGTCCCAGTGGTAGAAGTTCACGCTCTTTGTTCAGTCACACTATGACGCCGCGCTTGAGCTGGCTAATACTGAAGCTCTTTAGCTCGTTGAGACTACTGAAATAGTGGGCCTCTAGATGTAAGTGTAATCAGCAGAGCATGTGACTTGTGGCTCCTGTCTGCTCTTCGTACTTGCAGCTTCTGCAGAGGTCGTTGTATGGGACACTCATATGTATGCCAACGGCGCAAAGTCCACTTATGACGCCGATAAAGGTCCTGGGGGCAGGCCTGACCAGATACAGCAATCGTTTGAGATTTGATGCTTGCCATATTACCTTTCTTTCAAGGAAGGCGGTGCCTTCTCTCGACTTGCGATTGATTGTTTTGATTATTTGCAGGCTGGTTGTCACAATGTCCCGGCATCCACATGAAGTGTATGTTAAAGTGCTCAGCCATGTCGTTAAGAAATAGCCTGCAATTAAGGGATGTTTTCGACTTGAACATGACATTGTTCAAGAACGGAGCTAAATGATGTTCACGGCCACAATGTTTCATGTCTCAAGGAAAAGCTTCTCAAATCAGCCGATTGGAGTCGGCATAAAAATGTAGGTCCCTTCCACGCGTTAGAGAACAATGGAATGCACAACTCGAGTGGTTGCTGAGAAGCTTGGTCCTCTACGGGCTAAAGCGCCACCTATGTTATTGTACAATAACTTAATTGCGGCCTGACTATCCGAACATACAATGACAGCCCCTTTTGGACATCACATTGTTTTTGCACCAGAACACTGTCTGGAAGACCTGGAAGATCAGGGGGCGTCCAAGAGATAGCTCTATAAACGTGTTTGGAATAGACTCCTGCACCCACTTCTTCGTCCGTCTTCGATCCGCCTGTGAAGCTACGCAGGGGATCGGCCAGTGTCTGCGTGTCAGACATCCAATCCGATTGGGAAGGAATGTTGCGGAGATTTTTTTCTTGAAGACAGCTTGGGGTTTTATTCGTTACGAATGGTTGAGTGACCGATGCCTTATTTTGCTTGGGCTGGAGCTGGCCAGTCGCAGAGCAGATGTTGGATAGATTATATTTCTCCCTCATATCCGCAGGGTCTGTATAAATCCGACGCATTTCAAGTATAGCTTTGCCAGTGTCCAGGAGCACGGAAATGTCTGTTAAATCTGAACTATTTAACGGATCCGAAATTTGGTATACATATTGAGATCAGTATCAGTCAAAATTTGTGTAAGAAAAAATGTCTAGAAAATAAGTTATTCACATTTTTCTAAAATTTGCTGTATGTTTTAATGAAATTAGTTTTTTTTTTTTTTTTTTGTGAAATATGAACTTTTTGTTTGAAATAAAATACTATAAAAATAAAAAAAATAAAACATTATGTGAATAGTTTGAAAAAGTAGAAGCGTCTGCGCTTATTAGTAGAATTTTCTTTGTTCACTGTGGCCTTAAACCTGTTATTTCTCGATCCGAGGATATGAGAATACTATACATCACATCTTCATTCGTAGCAATTCGACTGGATTTTCTAGAGTTAAAAGTGAGGTACGATTTATAAGCCTTGTTCTGACATTCATGGGCTTCCTCAGATAGTGCTCCAACAGGAAATCCACAATTTTTAATGATTTCCCTGATTCCGGATGTCATAAATTCAGTAACATGGTAAATGCAACCCACTTGCAATTTTGTGCTCCTTGCCAGATGTACTCAGCATTTGTTCCAACTCTTCACCTATGGTCATGAAATTTGGGTAATGGCCGAAGGAATAAGATCGTGAATACAAGCTGTGAAATACTGAATACGCTCCGGGATTGGGTGAGAAACTCGTCAGTGCGCAGGATGACCGCTTGGCATACCCAGGACGATATGGTTGGACCAAGTCCAAGAACTCGCTTGGTTACGTTTGGAAATAACTAATGATGAGTCGATTGCTGAGGATGAAGTTTGCCTGGATATCTCTCGTGTGTGGCTTACCTCCGCGACCCCTTTAGTGGAGCATGTGTGTCAGAAGATGATGATGATGATGAATGTTCTAAAACAGATTTCATTCTATTTTTCATGATAAATATAAAAAAAAATGTGCGCAATATGTGGTTGGCAGCTTACGTCAAAATATTGTTAGACTTAAAAGTCGTTCGCGGCCAAAGTTGTCTGTAGATAGATATGATCTTTACATCATGAATAGAGAAGCTTTCAGATAAACAAGGTCTCCTGATGGAAATTGGAAATTTGTTCTAAATTAAGATTCTACTGTAAGAAATGTTATACCTCAGAGCTACATTCATGGATGCAATTAATTTGTTTCTTAAAAGGAAGCTTTATGTTTCTTCTAAACATAAAGTCTTAGTTGCATTCATTGTAACCATTACTAGCCAAGAAATTGTGACTTTTGTAATATGACCAAAGTCAAAGCCGTTTTTTTAAATCCGATACAGTGAAGCAAATTCGAGCCAACTCTGAAGGTTGCAAGAAGCTGCAGCTAACTTTCTCCGTGCTGGAACTTGAAAGGATGAAGCACTCGCTGATATAAGTCGGTGCGCGTATATTGGCGTGGTCTTTTTGAAACTCAAAGAGTATTCTTAAAATGTTTTTTTAACACCTATGTTTGAAGCTACTTATCGAAGTCATCTTTGAAGATTTCACCAGTTGCGAACCCTTTTTCGCGAGACTGCTTAGCCAGCGGAGGGTCACCGAATTCACCAATGATATCTCACTGATGCGCTGTATGCATCCTATTCGATGTGTGGGATTTTTCGAAGAGGTCACAGAACACACTAGCGTCTGTAAACATGTTCGATTTTGAGCCGTTAGTCTACGCATTGTCTGTGCCCGCCATTTCGCACGGTCCGGAAATCGTTGTCTGCTTGTTACAACGTCGGACTTACTTGTGTGTTTTGGACCAAATTTGGAAGGAGTTTATCATAATGAAAGCGATCGCTTGATAAAAAGTGAATGAAATCGGAACAAATGGCCTAGTGCCGGAGTCCCCACTGTAGGCCGTTCCATTATTGAGAGAAAAATAGGGGAGATCACTGTTGCTGTGTCTACGCTAGATTCAAGTCCACGCTAGACTGTAACCCCAACCTAACGAGGGACAGGCTGTTGATAAAATCAACAGAACAGTTCCAAAAATATAAAACCAATCAAGGATTTATTTCTGTGAACTAATCCTGTCAGTATGACAGCATCACTGGAGTCCTTCAGAATCGGCATCAATCGAATTTAATTCCTAAAGAAAACCCCAACCCAACATAGCTTTAATATTTCAAGTGATGCCACCATCCTGTGTAGGGTCGCCTTGAATTGCCCAAACATTTCATCGTTAGCATGAGGTATGCATCGGTCCAGGGACCCTCGGTATTTACGTACATATTCGGTATCAGTTCATTAGCCTACTTGATTGATGTCCTCACAAGCGGTAGGCTGAAAGTCTACATAATACCGCACTTAATGCTTGCTTAATGCAATCAAACAAATGAGACCGCAACGTTTGGTATTGATGAATGATGAGGATGCCGGGATGCTGAGCGATTGGGGATCAATCAAATTATTTTTTCTTTCACGTCTGCAAACAAATAATATCGATAATGAAGTCTTGCTGCCTTAGTGTGATTGCGTCCCAAACGAGGAATAAACAAGTTTTCGCATCTCTCCTTGGGATAAACCTTACAAATTGCTTCTGCTTAACTTTGGTGGGGGTGGGATGAAAATAAACACAGCTTCACCACTGAGTGGGTGTTTGATAGCAATTTTTTGATAGTGTGCCGCTGGGAGGGGGAGTCCATCAAAATTAAGTTAACTGCCATTTAACATCTTGTGGGTGTCGTTTGGAAAGTTGCCTGTGCAAACGTGCACACTCTATCGTCAAGGGATTTCGACACTTTGAGGGTGTCTGGCACTTCGCTCTCTCATTGGAACACTTGATGGCAACCGCATTGAATGTTAAAGGAGTGCCTAAGTCTATGAGGTAAGGAGTTACCACTGAAGGTACAACAGGCATTGTGGTGTCCAATGAGTAAGGTTTTTTCAAGGAGGAGGATATCAAGGAGGATATCTCAGAAAATACTTACATACAAGCTACGAAGCAGGCCACCAATAATAATCTCTTCTCCCTTGATGAAATAAATTCCCTTACTTTTGAGGTGTATTTATATAGTTTATATATTTACGCACGGCACCGTAAGGTTTGAAGAAAAAGTATGTAATTGCCGCAACCACTAGGCGAATTTAAACACATTTTTTTATTTTTTAACTATTAAATTATATTAAATGGTATCTTATAATTTTAAATTTAGGTTGCTGTTGGATGGAAGTCAGATGGTAGATGAGCGTCGCTGAAGTTTTTTTAAAAGAAAAAACTATAAAAGATTGGTTTGAAATGAGCTTTATTCTTCTACGGTGCAACTGCGACTTTCTGACATCAAAATACAAAAATACATTTATTCCGATAGTAAACGATAAACTGCTGATACAGTGTAACCATTCCCGATCGAGGTTTCTCAATCCAGACATTGCGAGTAAGCAGTTTTAAATTTAGACATCCGCCTTGCGCTTTCGTGGAATTTCGTAGATGTGCGTTCTGCGATGCTTGGGAAGGTGGGGAGCTCCTTCGTTGACACATTTCCATGACTTTGGGTGTTCAGTGTGAACGAAACCTGCATTGCAATATCTGTTTATGAATTTGGTTTTTTGTTTACTTAGCAAAACAAATTTTTGTTGATATCTGAAGTTGTCATCAACAGGGTTAAAAGCTGATCTTCGTTTCTACGATCTATTGGTGATGCATTTGTGTCATCAATAGGGTTAGAAGCTTATCCATCGAGTTCTGCTTGTGTGTACGTTGGAGGTATGACGGATATCAATGGCGTAACTATTTAATGGTAAGTAATATGAATGCGAGCCTTAGTAGGACTTCTTGGTATGAAAGCTACATTCGAAATAAAAAGCTGCAATTTTTTACATTTATGCGAGTGTGTGCACATGCCGATTATAGAAAATACCGGATCGACTACGGCGGGAACATTTTCGCAGTACAGAAAGTGACCGGATGTCGGTATTATGGAAAACGAATTCTAGGAGTTCTGTTGCACCAACAAGTAAACATTGAGATTTAAATGAATTTAATTTTTTAAAAAGAAACAACAGGTTGCATTTTGAGGTGGTATGAAGTGACATGAAGAAAAATCCAGACATGGCCAAAAAAAGTTCACCAATACCCTGAATTTGTTCCGTGAAATTTGAATCAGGTTTTCTCAGATTTTCTTCCCTTCTAATAAGTAAAATTGCGGAGATTTTGAAAAACTCCATTCCACTTAATTTATTTTTATCTGTTTCGATAGTCTATTGGTCGTATAGTCTATGGGAATCCACCTTTCTTCCTTCATCTGCGGCACTTTCAGAAACTCCATTTAGTGCTGCCAAGTATCGCCCGATTTAGTCGTTTCGGAAGCGTTTTTATATACCAAAAAATTTAGAAATTTAAACACAAGACAACACTTATATTATTTTTACTTAATATGCCATATACGGGCTGGTTACGGCCTTGTATCTAACGCCTTTCAAATAATAAAACTTAGTCTTCTTTTAACTTAAGAGACCTGTTGAAATTCAGATTTTTGTCCACCTTCCCCATACACTCCACGCAATGTTACGTGATGGTTTTTCGTACTGTGTGCTTGCATTGAATCTGTGTGTTCTGGGCTTGTGCTGTGTGTTTGCATTTCACCACCACATGTTACACAGACAAATCTGCACAAGATTGATCAAACTCAAAACGAACAATTAACAAAAAATAAAAAGAACAGCGTGATAACAAGCAGTAAAATGGAATTCGATGTACACAGATGCAAGAATCGCACCTGCAGACAAATAGTTTACAAAAGAAAAAAATGCACCAGCGCCAACAGATGCGTCAATTTTAGTCGTTATAAATCGGTCGCTGTAAGCGATATGTCGTTTTAAGTGATGTCGTATGAAGGCAACGTGATTATAATGGACCTAAGAATGTGGTCGTTATATCCGATACGTCCTTTTAACCGATGTCGTTAACTGTTTTGACTACATTGCCTACCGCCAGAACACAGCAAGTTGAAAACATTGGGAAGTGCGTTTTAGTAATAGTATTAGCTTGAAAGTCTTTGCAGTGTATTTTAATGGCAGTCTCGAAACACAATTTTAAACAGGTAGCCTTAAAGAACGATATGAGCAAACTCATAAATTCTAACGAACGGTTCTCATAGGCGGCTTGCCATGGTGATTTTAACTACCGGCATCAATATTGAATCTGTCGTTTACCAAATACCTACGGGAATTTATTATCTGAGCTCACGTCTCGGTACCCAATTTAAATATTATTACCCACCAAAACCTACTTCCTACACAACCGCTCATTAAGTTTGGGAACAACCTCCACAGACAATGGCAGCAACTTAGAATAGAGGGCTACTTATATGCGTCCAGGCATCTACATCTAACTACAAAAATAAAACAGGAGATACAATTATTTAAAAAAATTAAGCGAACTGTAAATTGAGAAGCTTGGATAAATGTAGTAGACCCTTTTCGAAAATAAATGAATTTGGCACCATGGCGCTTTTGAAAGTGTTATTAGGCCGACTATTAACATTTGTTCGCTTATGAATGGCGTTTGGCAATTTGGCACTATGTCACTTTGGGTATTCAAACTTGTATGACCCTCATATTATTTATAGGTTTGGGGCAGCATGCCCCGCAGTTTTAAAGTTATAATTAACTTAGCTCCAGGCGTCTGTCTGGCAGTTGTTGACACAGCCTTAGTGGAACGTCGAGGTCACGTGAGCGGGTTAAGACCTGCGGAAAATGGGGTTAAAATCCCGTCAGCAAACGAAGCGAGCCAACCAAACCCCTTATTTAAATACACCAAACTTTCTCACAGGCCTTAAAATTCGGCCTTATTTCCAATCGGAATAACCCTTACAAATAAGGCTGTGTCAACAACTGTCATGCAGGCTAAATTTGTTATAACTTCAAAACATGGAGCTAAATTTGTTATAATCCTTAAACTTTTAAACAGATTGTAACTATTGCTGACTGATGGCCTGAGGACCATGCACCAAATTTGGCACAATGTTGCAAGCCAGTTTGAACCTATGACACTTGGGAAAGCGACATTGTGCCAAATGTTAATATGTGGATACTTTTAAAAGAGTCTTTGCACCAATTTGGCATAATGTCGTTGTCACAATGTCACGGCTACACATGAGCGCCGTAGCGTTTTGGGCTGGTGCATCGACCTCTACACACTCGAGGGTGTGTTAAACATCGATACTTTAGTATTCCGACATTATCGATGTTTTCCTTTAAACTATCGATACTATCGATAGTTAAATCATTTTGTATGAAACAAAGAATTACTCAAAAATCATTTTTTTATTTACATGAAATATACTTAATAATTGTGATTTCGAATAATTCTATATTTTGCCTTAAGAAAAGCAACTCATTAAGGCGTTTCGACTTGAACCTGTTTCTGTATCAAGCCGACCTTAGAGAAAGTAAGTTCGCTCGAAACTGATGTCGCTGGTATGCGCAAATATAACTGGGCTAATACCTTCCGAAACTCGAAGCTGTGTCTAATCTAATAATCGATGGGTTACTTGTCCCTATCAATGGGCATTTTTTCCAAAAAATTGTCGCACGTAAATAATTGCGTCCCTTGATGGGGTTATGTAACTGCTTCCCCCAATTGAAACTGCAATTATTTTGACATCTTTACCCATAGATCCATTTCAGTAAGGCACATAGTTTCAGATGCAGAAATATTGGCGCTTGCGGATGTGTCGACCTGGGCCTGAACATGCAAGCATTTCCATCTGGCACGATCGTTAACCAGCTGCCTCCAATTTCGTACGACAAGTTTGTTGAGGTCCTTCTATACTTGTGTGTGCCATCGGGTTCGTGGGACTTGTCCCACTGGTTGGGAGTCAAAAAATGTTCGGACTAGATCTGTGTTGTCCTTGCGTTCTACATGGTCTAGGCTAGGCTCACATCCCTGTACAATGGTTGAATCATTTTCTCCAAAAACCATCAACGAAAACAGGACCAGAGATTAAACACAGGACTTTTTATTCGAAAATACCATGGGCTTCTTCATCTGCTTCTGAGATTCTACATACTTCCGCGTCATGGAGCAGGACATTGATGATCAAGGTCTTAATGGTGTTAGCTTGTTCATTCAAGAGCGGGCTCTACTACTCAATTGCCTCTTGAGTCCACAGAAACAGCGATTGGCAAAAGTTATCTGCATTTAATCTCGATATTGATGTTGTTCGTACTTTTTTCTTGGGAGCTGAGCTTGACGACCTCCACAGCTATCACTTAGGGATGGTAAACCTCTAAGTGATAGCTGCCTGTGACAGCATATATTCAATTTTGCCCTCGTTCACCACTGAATACATTTAGGATGACTTCATATCAATTCGAGCAAGTTCTTCATTTGCGGCTCGTTATATATACTTTTTTTAATATTGCCATGTACGCGATCTCTTCCTTGTTTATATTCATTATACGAAGAAAAACAAAACTATCAGGAGCTATCGATGTTTAAGAAAAATTATCGATGTTTTCGAAAACATCGATAGTATCGATAGAACTAAGCAGCCCAGGTTCGATGCCCGTAACAAGCTAAATACTTCTCACTGCCCCACCTCTTTCGAGTCACTGTCAAGACGTTCGGGGTCGGCATTAAACCCTTCCAGTCGTGAGAGAACAGTAGCAAGCACAACACGAGTAATCCAGTCACTTTTAATGCAACATAGTCCCTAGATCGCTTGCATTACATTTTTAAGCACCTGAGTAATTATTTGCCCACTGTTAAAATGGCGTAAATATGTACCCTACAAAATGGGTACTTGCAAACTATGGTAACTAGTTGAAGTCAAACTTCTTCTATGGATGAAAAGTAGCCTATGGCTCTGAGCTCATAAGCTGACAAAATTTCCTCCAAATCCGTCCAGCCGTTTAGACCATAGGTCAAGCCTCGCGCTTTTATACTATTAGTAAGATAAGATTCCAAAAGAATGAGTCTTCATTAATCAACCTTTAGATATTCACAACTGCGTACAACACTGCGTATAATGACCAGCCAGTTAGAAACATCAGAAACATCACTGCCACTTGATCTATGATAACATGCGGAAATCGTGGCATTCAATCATAGCGTCAAATGAGAACTGATCCCTTCTCTGAGCAATCACATTAGCCATTGGTAAGGACACAGTTAGGAGCTACATCTGCATACCGATGCACATGAAGAGCTTATCCCAGCTGACGTTGTCGTCAAAAACATTCACATTCGTTTCAGTGCTTTGCTTTGAAATCGTCGGTATGAATTCAGATTAACTGCTCCTCCGTCTCAGACAACTCTCGGAGCTATCTCGTTAGCTGCAATGATCCAATTTATCTGCTATCTCGCCCTTTGAGCTGTCAGTTAATCTCTGGCAGAGTTCACCTGAAATGGAGCACAGCTCAGACCCCTTAATGAAATAAAATTATTGCCATTTGCTGTTCATTGCAAACGAATTCTTCGTTTTGTGCGGCGGATACATCCTTTCATCGCATGCTGCTGTGACTTCTGATTTTAGGGGTTGTGTTGTTTCATCGGTATCCCGCCTCACAGACGGGAACACGGATGTCGGAGTTATTAGCATCGTCGACAAAAGATCTATTTATAGATAAACGGATGTTCACTTATCTCTGCAGCACGTGAGCGTGTTCTGTCGCTGATGTGGCAAAGGATGTGGTGAATGATGTTTTCATGCATCATTTTCCAGGAAAATGTGGTAGGTCAGGGGTTGGAGTTGATTTATAGCTCGAGGCATGGAACTTAAATGAGGGCGTCTACATAGGGCGCCCTAAGGTGAGTGAAGAGTGAACAGTGATGTGGGGGAATAGAAGGAGATTATATCAAACGTCAATTCCTTAAGTACATTACAAGCTATTTTTATGCACAAAGACCTGCTTGTGCTGTGAGCTGTGAGCCGATGGCATATCTTGCCCACGAAAGAAAATATCACTTATGGCTGTTCATAATGTTGGACACAAATATGTCCAGTGGAGACGGTGTGTAAGGTTCTCTAGTTTGGTCTGATGGGACGTATACAACGCGAGGGACAGATTACTTACTTCATCTGCATAATGGATTTATTTTAACTATTACAACTAGTACTTACTAATCAGACAGCTGAGCTTCTTAAGGGCTGGTGGGAGCGTGATTGACTGGAAAGGCTGGCAGCTGTACATCAACCAAGACAGGCACATTTTATTTGGCACATATTTTGGTTTTCGAAAATTATAATTTCCAGAGTTGGTGCCTGCAGCCCAGGTCATTGCCATATATTCACCTTTCTAAAGGTATTTGCGCTGAATGAAAGAATGAGTTTACAAAATTGAGGTTTACCAAAAAGCCGATGGCGGAAGGGGAAAAGTATCTGTTTCTCCAGGGGCAGCCAAGCTGTACTTAAGGCCTTGCGCAAACCTTTAACCACTTTCAGGATAGTTCAGGAATGCAAGTCTTCTCTGAATTTGTTCGGCAGTCATAATTCACTAATACTTGTCTGGATCTCGGGTCACCACTGGATCTCTGGATATTAGATCACCGATGAACTTGCTAGAGGATTAGAGCAAACATTCTCAGGACCTGAACCTGTGCTGGGTCTACCCGCGTCCTTAGTTAGAGCTTTCATTGAACAGAATTAGAGTTGGCATGACTCTCTAGGATTCAGACAGATCAAGCAAATGTTCCCAAATGTTTGTTAGAAATCTGCAGACGACTTACATGCGCACAAACGGGACACTACACCTTCCGACACTAACCGACGAAACCCTCTGCGCCGCATGTGGAGAAGGCAACGACACTGCAGAGCAATTCCTCTGTCACCGTCCCACCCTTTACGACGCCTGTGGTGAAGATGACGACAATGCAGAGGACTTTCTATGTCACCGTCCCACATTTACTCGGATCAGGTGGCAGGGTTTTTGTGCTGAAGTGGTGAGAGCTGATGATGTAAGCTCCTCATCACAAAAGCTCCTTCTGGACTTTCTTCGGAAGACCAAGAAACTACAGTAAAAGTAGGTTGCTGCCTGGCAGTGCAATGGACCGGTTATTGAGTCTGAGTGCTCCAGTGTAATAGGTTAAAAACCTTCCTACATTCAAACTTGTACCGTAAAAAGTTGTAAAGCAATGCAACAGTTGACATTTTTGTTTATGGAGTGCATAAACAAAAATGTGTATTCGCGTCAATATTAAGAACCATGTACAGTAGGATCAGTGACAGACGTAGTGAGGTAATAAGAACGCTGAAATCGCTGATTAAGAAAGTCGATTGCTCAAAATTATATAACTTTGGTAAACTTACACTGGACCAACAAGATTCGCGCTGTTAGAGCCAACAGCCCCAAGCATGTTCCCTCAAATAAATAATTTGTTGAGTAGTAATAAACAAGACGAGCTATATTATCATAAGTTTCCCGGAACGACGGACAATGGACAAATACTGACTACAGCATGTATTGACCCAAACAACGCCTCACTCAACGATAACTTCTTTGTGGTTGAAGATCTGCAGGAAAGGGTAAAGGTTCTGGGCGCAGTTAGGTGAAATAGAGTGATAGAAACGTTGAGGTGAATATGATGAATGAGTGTTCGCCCAACCACGACCTGAAAAACTGCGTACTGGCTAGAAACTCCAAACTTGTTTTTGTCGTTCATTCAATGCTGTTAAAATGCTAGTTAATGACGGGTCCTCCTCGTGCATCTTGGAACAACAACATACACGTCAAATGTTAAACACGTACCATGAGGTGAACTTTGGCGAGTTATAATCTGTCATTTACAGGGAATATAAATTTAATCACATATTTATAATCATAACAGTAGTCTAAGCTAAAAGAAAAAAATAGCAACTTGTTACAGACGCCACAACAGATCATGTTGTAAGCAGAACGTGTTGTCGGGCACAAGCGTGCATGTAGCGGAAATGAGATCAAGAGGTCAGCAGCTTCTTCTTACATAGCAAAAGCGTGCTTGGGATTGTCGTTTGGCCTGGTTTTACCGTTCTTGATCCAATGGACAGCAACATCAGGACTGCTTATGCCTGGGAGCGTATTTGGATCATCGCAGGCACATGACTTCGGCTTGGCTTGGCTTGTTCATTCTATCAGTTCAGCCTGCATAGTTGTAAGCAAGTGGCTCCTGGTAATAGACCTCAAATCAACTCTATTTTAGCAAGTGAATTGTCAATCATACCAAGAGGCACTAAAAAGGACTCATCACGTCGTTCAGAAATTGTTCCAGGCTCTCACACAAAACGCGGCTTGTAGTCAATGTGAAGAAGGCTCACCCTTCCATGGATGGTGCAGTCGCTGGGGTCTACTTTCTTGAGAGATTCCGCTCTTTGTTTACACCTTTCTCCTCCCATAATTTATGCAGAAGATGATGCATGCAGCATGCGCCCAACCAAATCATCTTGGCTCTCATCTGGAACAATCAATTCCACTTCTTAATGTGCCCAGCCATTCGTGAATAAATGTCCTCAAAAGAGCGCTCGCCCTAAGGGAGATCTTTAAGAAATGCACAAACTCCCTTTACTCATTCAAAAGTGGAGTGCAAGGAATATGAAAGGAGCTGTGCTCATTATCCCGTTAAAAATGTATGACATCCACAGAGATTGAGAGTAATTGGATTAATTCAGATATAAGAGCGGCTCCTGAATTTCATGTGTCTGTCTAAACTCTGCGAGATTATATGCAAATCACCTGACTACCAATGGACATTAATTCACTGTAAATTAAATTAAAACTGGAACCCATTCAATCAACCTCGTTAGCGTTGCGCGTAGAAATGAACACATTTTAAAGCAAATCGCGATTGATTGAAAATGTGTTTAATGAGACGACTGTTTTTATTCAATTGGAATTAATTTAAGTTTATTGGCGTTGCATCACATGAGTGCATGCCATGGTGGCTGTGCTTGGGATTGTGCAGTTGCGGTTTTTTTTGTTTGTTTTGTTTTTAACATCAGTAGCTTAAAATAAAAGCTTACTTATACGATTTTGACTAACAACCATGAATCAAAGTCCACTTAATGCGAAAAAATCTGTGCGGGGTATTTGTACTGTCTGTTATGAGAGTGAATGATGATAAGAACACAATCGTGGCCTCTATGAGATGTACGAAGATGGAGCCTAGAAGGCAAAGAACTTGTCGACTATAGGGCCACAATCACATAGCGCCCGTGAATAACAATGCTCGAGTAAAGCGGGGTTTCGAAATCTAGCTTTGAGAAGAAGACAGTCTTCTATAAATAGTATGTGATCCATTGGAAATTCGTAGCGGTATTTCGCAGGATAGTGCTTGGGGATAGCGTACCCGCGACTTTGTATGCATATGCATTAGAATTTCCTGAAGCAATGCTTTGTTTAGGCATAACTTGACTTATACTCCGTCGATCAGATTGAATTAAACATAAAGAAAGAGAGTTTTGAAGCATTTAAGATGTTTAGTCCCTTATTCTTGCATATTCTATAACCTTAGGCAAGGTTTCAAGGGCATCTCTCTCATAAAATTGCGGCTTCTTTATCCTTTGTTGGCAGCTTTTGCTTCATTGTGGTACATCCCGATATACTACATTTTGTGACTCGTTCTCCTCAGCAAAAACATGCAAATTTTGGGCACTCGATACTAGTGAGCATAGTTGTCCATGAGATAAACAGGGGGTGCCCAGATGTAATTCATCCACATTTAATGTTTGTCCTTGTGATTTATTAATTGGCATCGAAATTGCAAGTAATCAGGTGGTAGCCCATAACGGCGATACTTTGACACACGCGTTAATTTCATCCCCTGGAGTCACCCACTCGATAACAGGTAAGGGCAAGTAAGAAGACTACACCACCCATCAAAGCACGATTCCTGAAAATATCTGCGGAAGCTGCGGTTTAATGCATCAACTGAGCGGTTATGAGGAACTAGTAGGTGGTAGGTAGTTATTGAGTGGCTTAGATGCACTTAGGCCAACGTAGGAACGATGTACTGAGCCGTGGGCTTACACAAAAGAGCGGGTTAGGTCGGCGTGACTATAACGACAGCCAGCAAGATTTTTCAGTGAAGTCTTTCCATAGCAGATGGATTGGTGTTTCTCTCAAATCGCTTATGTTACTGAAGAAGTAGGAGCCTAGAATGGCCTTCCTAGCTAAGGCGATAAAGGCCGCTGCAGAGGAGGTGTTTCTCCCTCTTCTTCGTCTCGACAGCTTCTGCAGAAATCGTTGGAATATAGTCTTAGTCTTTTCGCGCGTTGCTCCAAAAGGCAGTGTCCGGTGAATATTCTCACAGCGGTGCTGATTTTTGATTAGATCAAACTATCAGATCGACTGATTCAGACTTGTTTGATAATTTGGCAAGTATTGCCATTTGGCACTAGCTTTTAGTTTGCTTTCATTAATGAGGGCTAAGGGAGTACCCATGTAATCGAGGGTTCCGTCATCTGGCAGTGTTGTTGCGAATTTTACGAATTTGTCAGATTAGCAGTTTCACATAATGTCTCTATGGCCTGATACCCAACACAGGCGAAATCGCAACTGTTCGGATATCTCGTCAAGAGATGTGCGACAGCACGACACGTAAATCCACAGATTGAGTTCATTGTGTTGAGCGACTACGATCCGGAAGCACATCTTTACAGATTCACTTTTTCTTCCGTCGAATAGTTCCAACAACGGCCAGTCCAGTTTTTCGAAGATTCGAAAAGTATAAAAAACAGCAACAACAGTTCTCCCGCTGGATTGGTACTTGGTTTTTCATTCGATCATCACTTTGTAAGTTTATCCGTTTCCTAGAATCACAAGCCCAAGTCCAACGGTTATCAATTCTGTCGGTGAAAACGCAGTTTCCAAAGGATGATTTAGCATTATCCACACGAGTCCTACGATTCATAGTCCAAAATCGGTTTAGCGACATCGTTGCTCCGAATACGGGATCCACGTTGCTTTCCACAACTCATCTGTATGCAGCATGTTGGCGTGATTTACACCAGCAGCTAGACAAAGACCAAATAGGCAGTCCCTGTTCAGTAACAGATTTCCAAACTATTTGCTCTGTCGGGTTATTTTCTTTGAGTTTCACAATTTCTTATTGAGCCCTTCTATTAGTTTTTCGCATGGTGATAACGACCATGTCTTCCGATATTATTGTCTTGAAAATACCAAGACGACTACGAGGTATTCCTCGTCTTGCGTCGCCACCAAATTGTCAAATGACATTGCGTGCTCTTAGGCGACTTGTTGCTGTGGGTTGTGTGTAAAATGGTACAATCAAACATCAAGGGTCAAATAGTATTCCTCGGAGAATTGTCCACCTTGTACTTTGCGAACTCGATCGTTTTCTGCTTGTACCTCTTCCAGCATTACGTCATTATCTATTTCCGATATTCCGCCGATTTCCAAGTCTGAGTTCGCATCGGAATCTCCATCGGGAACGTAGTCCTCGTCGCTATTGCCACTAAAATCTTCTGCTTCAGTTCCACTCACTCGTACTTCTTCGGCAAGTCTGCTAACATATTGCTCCCTTTCTTCTTCTCTCATGCGGCTCCAGTTAAATGCGTTAATTTAATCAATAATTTACTTCCGTTTAAGTATGTTTCCAGTTTACTTTTAACTCGTTCCAGTATGAAGTAATGATTACTGGCTGACAATAATGATACTCTCTCTAGTCTCATATACTTAAAAATGCGAAATGCCCATTGATCTAATTTTCTGGAAGTCGTAGGTTGTAAACGATTTGCAATCACATAAGAAATGTACAAGTGACCCAACGGCCTGCATACGCAATAAACAAAAGTAATTGGTGCAAAATGCAGTAATAAATACATTTCTCTATACAAAATGTATGAAGGTCCAGCCAGGCCTATTCCATTGGCTCTAGGGTCTTTTTTCAAACAAAATTGTTTTCTCCTCACCCACTTGGATTTTCAATTTATGACAAATGGTAAAGCATTAAGCATATGTACGCTGAGAAAGTTAGGAAATTTGGTGAAGATAGCTCTACAATCAATTAGGAAAAAAAGGTTTTGATAATGCAAAAGGTCTGGGTGGGCCTACTCATTGACAGAAGGGTTAAGACGTATTGAAAGTGGAATCTGAGCGTAAATATTTGCAGTAGAGGTAGACCCGTTTCTAAATGCAGCAGGTATGCCGGTGTGTTTTCTGGTAACCTGTACATTATCTTAAGGAAGTATCTTAGAAGTTTTTTTAACCTCTTCAAACTCCCCAATTCCACATACTTGTGCGGCTTAACAGATTATTGACCTCATGACTGCTTCGAAAATGTTATGCTTTGTACTCGGCGCAATATTCTTTTTGCTTAGGATCCCTTTCCAGCTGCAATTGATTGCTCGTTTGGATTCCTTTAGCTTCTCCTACAGATGTTTCTTAAGCCATAGCTGGGAACTAATGAGAACATAGAGGTACTTGTACTCCTTGACTTTTTCTAGTTCTTCATGTTGCCAAGTCCACTTTTCATTTCTTCCGTTCCGAAGAATCATAATTTTGATTTGTTGGTATTTAGTTGAAAATTCCAAATAAGACAGTATTGTTGCAGTTTATTGATCATGATTTAGATCGTGTGTGGGCTTTCCGCGAGTATTACGATATCTTCAGCTTCGAGTAGCCACTTTATGGATAGGCCAACCAAAGGGACCGGGAGGAATCTCCCGGTAGAAATTCGACAGGATCATCCAGAAAGATTGAGAATAGGAGAAGGCTCAAGAGGTATCCTCGTTTAACCCCGCCTCTGTTGTTGTCTTCATATACTTGCTGTATCACTCTTCGCATATTGTTTGACAAACCTAGGGGGTTTAGTTTGAAGACAAGAGCTCTTCTGTCGGTGGAATCGAAAGCCGCCTCTCATATCAACAAAGAAAGCATAAAATTGTCTACCCCTGTCTAAGTGCGTTGGGGCTATACTTTTAAGAAAGAAAATGTTACCAACTGTGGAATAGTCTTTGCGGAAACCAGCTTGAAACTGGCTGAGCAGATTGTTTGCTGGAATCCAGTTTGTTAAACGATAAAGGATGATTTTTGTGACAATGTTTCATATCGCGTTAAGAAAATATATCCCTCTGTAGTTGCTTGCCTCATTTGGGTTTCCCTTCTTAAATATGGGAAAATACTATTTTTTTGAACGTTTCTGGGACTTCTCCCCGAAGAGAACATGAAATTATAATTTTCTGTGAGTTTTTGAAAGAAAGCATCCGACTTGTTTTTAAAGTCGTTGTGAATTCGATTTTCCCCCGGGGCTTTTTTATAGCCGCATCTCCTTATGACCATAGCGACCTCAGCTCCACTAATGAGTTGATTTACTGATCGACCTTCGAGCAGTGGAATAGCATATTGCATTTGGATTATATTTAGAGGTGAATTCAGCAACTTTTCGAAATATTCGGCTAATATGGGCTGCAATAACATCGAGGCAGTCAAGGACTTTGTCTACCTTGCATCCGCAGTAAACATTACGAACAACATCAGTGACGAGTCAAACGCTGTTTAACTCATGCCAACCGCTTTTTCTATTGTCTCAACAAGCATGCGTTGCCGGTGTAGAATCTACACCACGAACTTTACAATGTGTACATCGACATGAGCCTAGGCGTCTACTGAGCCAACGCCTAATGTGTCTGGGCCATGTAGAGTGTTTGGTCTGTGGGACAACGCAACAGAGAAGGCCCTCGTTTAAGGTGACGCACCCTGGTGGAGAAGAACCTCAACCAACTTGGCGTGCTACACTGAGAGAAGAGGCTTGATGGTTGATGCCCAGGTAATAAAGAAAAAGAGTAAACTTAAACTGATCACGTACACATGTGATTCGAGGACAGTTCGCTTTGATTGAGAAAGGCACTTTCAATGTAGCCAGTGGGATGGAATCATATGTGACATTGTAGAAATAAGTAGATGCCTCGTGCCAATGCAACTCCGAACCGAGCAGTCGTTAATGTAAAGTTCTGTGTGTTGCCGCATTTTCCTGAACTGTCTTTCAATCCCCGTCTCCGTTAAATCAGCAGACGTCGAAACACTCTCCGCAAAAGGAATTATAAATTAAATGAATTCGTTTACCATTCACTGGCTTTAGAAATCCACTCCAGTTCCACATGAAACCGCGTGCACTTAATTGTCGTCCACACAAATCCTGCATTCATGCCGCATAGTTGTTCCTTTGTACTCTCCTGAATACCCAGAGGAATATTTTGTGATTCCAGGATGCCTTTTAATTTTGCTTCTCCCCCAACATGTCTGCTGGGTTGGAAGCCCGTTATGTGAAAACATAACCTTTTGAGCAAGGCACTAATCCACACAAATAAAGGACGCACAACAAAGACCTGTGGTAATGTAACAAAGGACACTTTTGTATGCGGTCTCGATTTGGATAAGGGAAAGGGATATAAGCGAGCAAGAGATTTTGTGACTTTTTGCGGAGACACCTAATCAGTTTTTATAGTTTGCAAGGACTCGAAGTATTTTGGGTGATAAGTGGATAATGCAACGTGGTATAATAGAGAGCGCTGATGATACTCGATGTCCATTTAGCAAGTTGCCTTTAGGATTCTCGAAAATATCGATGTATCGAATCAATCCGATGCATCGGATACTTTCGATGTTTAACGATGTATCGATTCACCGAATGAAGGCACGCACTGCGCATAGCTGGCAAATTATACAACAACAGAAATGACACCAACCATTCGCACGGACCATGCTGCGATCGTCCCTTTACGGCGTTGTACTTTTACACTGAAAATGCCTCTCTGGTGAGCATTTGAAAAATGTACGATACATATCCACATCACACGGCTTAGTTTTGAAGTTCAAAAAGCTCGCAGAAGGAAGCATATTCAATGAGAAAAGCCCATTCGTGTAATGGATTGTGGCTCATTGAGTGTTCCGCTCGAGTGCAAAGCCTCCGCAGATGATAGGTCAAAACCCCTAGAAGCTCACAGCTTGACAAAGCGGTGTGCCCATTGTTCGGGCGTAGTGATTTAAACCCAAATCGGGAGCACTTAGACATAGCGACTGTGTCCATTGTACTTCCAGGCAGTACCCCCGGTCAGACTACTACCACTGATCACACTCGTTAATTTGCTTCCAACGGCAAATGGTTACTGAACCCGATTTGAAACCCCGATGAAAGCATTTTGATTTCACTGGGATTCTAACCAGGGACACCTCTAATGCAGGACAGGCTCTTAACCATGGTTGGAATATACGCTTTTTATCCCTGTCTGTGAATAATTGTGAGCTCTTGAGAACAGCTGAAACCCTGTGGAGTGGAATTGTGGAATTATTTTCGAGACAATTTGTCACATATGCCTTATGCGAATAGTTCCAGTTCAATTGGCTATGCAGTACATTTTTATTCACGAACATCCATTTAACAATACATAAGAATACAAGTCAACTTTTGAACATCCTCCTCAAAGCAATACGTGGATTGTGGGCGAATTCGGCAATCTGTCGCAATTTTTTCCCACTAAAATCCACGAATCTGCCACATTCCCACTTAAATAAACGAAACGGCCGCCATTGTGTGGTGGATCCATGGTTTGTGTAAAAGTATGTGCGAAATACAATTGAACTCCACTACATCTCCGGTGTAGACTAGGGGCAAAAATGGCGGAAGTTGGGTATCTCTATCCCTCCATTGACTCTGATTATACAGTCATGTTCTTGTGCGACTTGCATTGCGGCGTTAAGATCAGCAAGACGTTTTATATCGCCTTCTCACTTTGCCGAGTTTGAAAAATTATCCAACACAAAATGAGTGAACTAATTAGTACATGATCACTTTTAAATGGATTTTGTGATATAAGCCTTTGCTTGTCAATATCCTCGATACATACGAGCTGCTGTTGCCATCTAATAGGGCCCACACACGACACAGACGCGTCACCGCAAACCTTAAGTCTGTGCAGACACCCCTTGCCACACACGGTGCAGACAATCTGCACAGACTTTAGTTTGTATTATTTCGTTGCGGTCGTCGGGTCTGTCTTTGCTTTACCAATTACAAAAAAAAAAATAACAAAGGAAAAAACAGAAATTTCTACTAGAAAGAGTGGTACAATTTTTATAAATTAAAAAATTACTTATCCGTGTTCTTATGCACGTTTACGATACGAATTTTATTGCTGGTCTGCGCACAATTGACCATACACGACACAGACACGTCCTTGTTAACCATGCACAATTCAAAACACTTTGAATTCACGCAGACCATCACTGCAAACACGCGGTCACCGACGGTCTAAGCTGACGTGTGCACAACAACAAAATGTATTGGTCTGCAGCGACGTGTCTTATGGACCAAATTCACTATTGCAAAAATTAGTATTGTAATTGCAAAGATGATATGCTTTATCAGCGTTTATTTTTAAATCAGATGCGTTCCTGTCCTGTTAATTCACGTAGGTAGATGAAATTCCCAAGCAGATAGTCATCTGCAGATATCCCTCACCAAGCTGTGAGAATATAGTTGTTGTCAGAATACAAAGAAATCGTACCAGTTCACATGAATAATTCTACTTGACCACACACTCAACAAATTGTATAATGAGTAGGGATGTGAATGAGAGTTCGGGACAGGCATCAATGGCAAAATACTGTCGGTGAATACAACAACAATGTCACACACGACCTATGCACGTGAAAATATATAATAGACAAAAGTTTGGGTTGAAATGCACTTTATTTGTCTACCGTTCAAATGCGACTCGCTGACATCAAAATACAAAAATACATTTACTCCCATAATAAGCAATAAACTGCTGATACAGTGTAACCATTCCCGATCGAGGTTGCTCAATCCAGACATCGCGTGTAAGCAGTTTTAAATTTCGACATCGGCTTCACGCTTTCTGGGAATTTCGTAGATGTGCGTTACGCGATGTTGCGATGACACATTTCCATGACTTTGGGCGTCCAGTATCAACGTAACCCACGCTGTGTTCTGACTGCTGATAGGGATATCAAGAAATTCAAAGAAAGGGTTCATCAAAAGGGTTCCAGGTGCGATGTGAACTTGTTGTGCGAATTGAACTCAACCCTCATGATCCAAGAAAAAAATATGCCTATGCTGTAACACAGTATGCATTTCGCAATAACGGGTGGAACATTCTGCTTAAATAAAGCTACAGCTGACTACAACTAGGTTTAGTCTGTTTAGTGGTAGGACTATGGACCAACAGGTCTATGTGGAGCTGAGCCGCCCAGTGCTTCCTCAGTGGAAACAAATACCCGAAGCGACATATTTTTTCGGCCAAATTTTGTTGACTTCTGATGACCCGTTTGGCTGTACGGTTAATTTTGGGACTTCAAAATTTACAACGCAAATTTAATGTGGCATACGACGTGCGTTCAATATATCTCGGTATCGGGTTGAAGCTGTGGTTGTATATATAAATTGACTTACTTATCAAGTAATACTATTATTTAAAATAATAATATATAATAAAATGTGATTATTAATTCGCGTTAAACAGAATCATAATGGCAACTGAGACGATGATGGTGAAAATTGAGCATCGCGCTATAATTAAATTCCTCACTAAGCAAGGAAAAAGTCAAAAAACTATTCATGAAGAGATGATGACTGTTTACCAGGGTTCCGCACCTTCATTATCAACTGTGCAAAAGTGGTGAAGTGAGTTCAATAGAGGCAGAGAGAGCATTGAAGACGACCCCTGCTCTGGCGCCCAGGCTACTGATTGTACGGGAGAAAGCATCAAAGAAGTCGAAAAACTTGTTCTTGAGGATGCCCGAATAAAGGTGAAAATGATGGCAGAGATCACCAAGATTTCAATTGGTACCATTCACACCATTCTTCATGACCATCTTAACCTTTCAAAGGTCAGTGCAAGGTGGGTGCCACGAATGCTCACAGCGCCTCAGAAAAAAGTGAGAATCGCATGCTGTAGAGAGCTTTTGGAGATCTGTAGTGAGAACGCGGACGGTGTTATGGATCGAATTGTTACTGGTGACGAAACATGGGTCCACCACTGTGACCCTGAAAGCAAACAAAAGTCCATGCAGTGGCATAAAAACGGAACAGACCCCCCGAAGTTCAAAGTCACTCCGTCTGCCGGGAAGCTCATGGCCACAGTTTTTTGGTACTCAAAGGGAATCTTGCTCATTGAGTACGATAAAGAAGGTGAAACCATCAACGCCACATCCTACGCTTCCACTTTGCATAATTTGCGGGAGGAAATTAATAAGAAAAGACGGGGTAAACTCGCAGCGGGTGTGTCGCTTCTTCATGACAACGCTCCTGTTCACACGGCGCGAGTTTCCAAGGCTGCTGCGCGAGATTGTGGTTTCGAAGAAATCCAACACACACCCTATAGTCCAGACCTTGAAAAAGTGGAGCAATGTCGTGCATTTTCAAACGATTTCCCTTGCAATGCATGTATTGTGTAAATGCTTTGCGAGAGGCCGAGGAAGTGTTTATTTTTGTGAATTGGAATACTGTGGGTCATAAAATTGTTATAAATATGATAGATGGCAAAGTAGAACATGCTGTAACAAACACGTCTTCTGTGAGTTCACGTGTTGTATGTGGAGCGAAACAATCAGAGATGAACGATTTGGCGTTACTAAGAGCAAAACCCAGATGTCAAAAAGCTCTAAAATTAGGAATTTCATCCTTTCACGCTCGTATCAGTTTTATGGAATACTTGTTGCTCTTGGAGAACAACAAAGACGACACTGCCCATACAGCACAAGTTTATAAAAAAAATCGGTATTAAGGTAGATATTATAAAGCAAGGATATGGCACAACCAACAATGGGAACACATTTTTCGAAGAAATACCTGAAATAGATGTGCATATAATAAAAAGATTCAGTGTTATCCTGGAAACAATATGTATCAACTTTTGGATTGACCCCGACAAGCTTGGAGCTTATGCCCAGGAAACCGCTACAATGGCTACACATTTTTATCCCTGGAATTATATGCCAGGAACAGTGCTTAAAATTCTGTTCCACGGAGCAGAAATAATATCATCAGCAGCTTTGCCTGTCGGTTCATTATCAGAGGAGGCTCAAGAAAGTCGGAATAAGGCTTATAGGTACTATCGGATTAGTAATAGTGGAAAATTTTCTCGTTCGGCAACAAATGAAGATGGTTTTCATCAAATGTTGGTATCATCTGATCCCTCGATTGAGTATTTAAGGCCTGAACCAAAAACAAAAGATTCGCTTCCACTTAGTACTGAAGCTCAAGCCTTATTATGCTAAATTGCTTAGTTTCTTTAATTCTAAATCTAAATCTATGTATGTATGTACTTGTACAGCTTAAAACTATGTTTTAAGCCCCCATTTAGAGTCATTGACAATGACAAATAATTGTTTTATGCATTTAAACAAAAACAATTGATTTTTTAATTTTTTTAACTTAAGACTATTTCCTTCCCCGATGAGCTACAGTAACCATTTAGTGAACCATGATAAGATCTCGTGGCAATTGGACTATTATGTTTATTCCAGTTACAGATTTAAGTACAACTTTCCTACTGTGAGCCGCCACCACTGAATTCTCATTCACTGCGAAGAAGTCGCCAACGGAATCTACTGCGTATGGTACGAATTACTTTCCTCAAAGGTTAACTAAAAAATCACACATTTAAGTAAGCTCTACTTTAACACTGCCTGGCCATAGATAAATCTCTCTGTTGCCACGTATATCTGCCATGTCGATTCGAGCGATATCTTCTCATCCAAGTCCAGCTGACGGGCAATAAACAACATTTTGCAGCTTCCCCTGTGACAGTGCGTAGGTAATCTAAATCTTAAATCAAATTTATTATCACCCGCCATAAAGTTCCCCAAGACCACTAAACTCGTGACGAGGTTTTCATAGCCCACTCAGCTTTCACTAACTTTTGTCAGAATTAATTCAGAGCGATATGTATGATAATCATTTCGGAAAACTTCGACAAAGCCCACGATTTACTGCGCACTACCCGCAGAAGAGTCAACACCAATGTACAATGACAACTTCTGTAATGCCGTCCATAAGGAACAATCTCCACTAAGTAAATGATACATTTTCGCCCATAAAACAAAATTGTGAGCATACCCATGGCGGCATGGACCGGGGAAAAACTTTTAACCACAAAAAAAATAAAGAACGGCAACACACACAAAAATAAATACCGCTGAATACTTCCATGAGAGGAATTTGCATAATTCTCTGCGGCAATCAAGCGGAAGGAAGATATCGCACGCTGGATGTTCCATTGCGTCGTCGTGCGTCGGCGGCGGCGGGTAAATGAAAATTGTTTATTCAAAAATTATGTGAGACAATTTCAGCACTAAGTGAGCATAAATATTTCGCTCAAGATTGACGCTCAGTCTGAAGAGACCATTTCGCATATCACCATGCTTGACGATGATGACGGCGGATGACGAACTCGTCCGACCGCTCGGATGGAGCGAATTATTCAAAAGTCTTATTTCGTCGCGTCCTTAGTTATTCATGTGATTTGTTATGATTAAATTTGTCTATTTTCGTGCAGTACTCGCGAAGGAATGTAGAGTCAGCTGTGTGCGCTGTGAAAGTTGAGCGGTGTCTTTTAAACACATTCTTCAGTAAAAGTCTGTCTTCGATGGAATGAGTGAAATGATCGACGAGAGTGAGACGACAGAAGCGAGGAAGATGGACATTAAAAATGGATTCATGAAGACCGCGAATTTTAAGTGTGTTTTCAAGTTGGCAGCTCTGTTTGTGGTGACAGACAATTCGAGAATGGAGAGTTGAGCAGTAGGGCGAAAGAGACTTATGCGGGAGATATAGGTTCGGGCACCGAAGGTCGAAGGACCTGCTTTTTATTGAGATGTGCGATGCATGGGAGAACGTCCTGACCGCTGCCTAAAGCGAAATCAGAGTCCAGGGTAGGGTACCACAATGGACGTGCTGGCCAGAGTATTCATTCCGAGACTACAGCCGGTTGAAGGCAGAAAGTGAACGTTCAAGTAAAATGTTAAGCTTAAGTTCGATCTTGAGAGTTAAGGAAAGAGTAAAAAGAAGGATAGCAGAGCCAAAAGGTCATCTTGGAGACTGTTTTGCGAGAAAATGGAGGAACTGTCCGAGACCTCTAGGCTCAGAGAGGTACTGATATCGTCTCCAAAAATTCCCCGTCTAATTCAAATGGCTCACGTAACCCAGACTACTTCTAGTACGGACTGTCAAGGCGATCTTCATTGGTGATACTATCAGCCAAAACCACGCTTCTCGTAGCTCCCTCAAAACGATGACTAGAACTGTCATAATCAATATATATAAAAGTGAGTTGGATATATGTTTGTCCATTCATATCTCGAGTTTGACAACACTGAATTTTACGATTCTTTTTTTTTGTTGGAATGGTATTCTTTTGTAGCAGGTTCGTATGTAGCACAATACTATTCCAACAAAAAATCATTCATATCGGAATTGCATCGTCAGTCCAGTCGGAAAGACTTGGTGCTAGGTTGGGACACTCGACTAGTAAGTGCTGCATGGTCTCCTTTGATTGTCCACAGTGTCTACAATTTTCGAGCTGCTATGCCGTGATGAGAGGAAGTGACCAGTAAGTGGGCCACTTAGTATTCTAACTCACTACTGGACATATTTCTCCCCGCCAACACAACCATAATCTGAGCAGAATTACGCTCTCTTTTCTTTCGTGTGCAAGATATGCCATGTCGCTCCACTTCAACGTTGGCTGCGAGAGAGTCAACATAAATAAGCGGGAAACCAACCGCCAAACAACGAAGTAGATCCCTCGTAAAATTGAGATTCTCCGACACGATGTAGGTTTGAACATGGATTTTTGTTTGTTTTGTCCAGGTTTGAACAGTTTTTGTTAGTTCAGTTGTTATATCCAGTGGAGACTTCAGGTAAGGTCGGGTTTGTTTAGAGAGCCTCTTTGGTTCGCCTGGGATCCCCCCTTCTTAATTTCATGGAATGTGCAAGTCTCTCCTGATCCAGAATTGGATGTGGAAAGGTGTAATAAAAGGAGTTTCGGCCATTTTCCTTGCCTGGATATCCGCCTTTCCATTTCCCTCATGGCCTTCATGTTCTGGGACCCATATGAGTTTTAACCAGCTTTTCTCTACCAGCGTAGTTAGTATCTTGTGACATTCTTTGTGACATTCCTTGTGACAGCCCTGGACTGAATGTGAAGCGGTTTAGACCTTTTACCACTTATTAGATTTCTGTTGTGCTGCTTCATTTATGATGAAGAGTTCTGCTTGGCTCTCTCTGAGGTGGGGGCTGTGTATTTAACATCCAGGTCCTACAATGCCCGCTCCTACTCCAATTTCTGATTTCCTTCCGTCTGTGTACCATCATTCAGTCATCAGTCATCCAAGGAGGGTATTGGCCCATTATTCTCTTCCAGGTGTAATGACCTTGTATTGTTTATTGAATTCGAAAACCAGTTGAAAGTGACTACACTTTGACCGTTGTCTGGTTGTCAGACCAGATCGATATCTGTGCTTATACATCATGCATACAGCCGCAAACAAAATGTCGATCTCTCAGTATGCCTAGGGTAGATCTGTGAAAACAGGCCATAAGCAACTCACAACATACTACCTTTTGAGGACAACAGCACACATCCTGTTCGGGATAGAAACTTACAGGACGATTTGCTCAAAACTTGCTGAAACAATGATCTGCAGAGCTGTTTAAATAATTCGATTCATAACCAAACTTACATACTAGACAAAAATGTTTAGAACTTAGACGAACAATGCTATTATTTCGAACTTACCAGCCCTAGGCGGGCACTCTAAGCTAAACTTAATCTTATTCTATGCCTTTCAACCTAACCCAACAGGGATTAAACTATAAAGTGGTAATTCTGACTGAACAACTTCATATTAAAAAAAATAAAATAAAAACTTAAGAACAGTACCATGTTATATAAAAATTACAAGCTAACTTACATTCTACCTTAACATAAAACTTACGAACTAACTTACACTATCTGTGTAGTTCTATACGCCTGTGTATACGTGATTGGAGCTCCATCTTCGATATGAACGGGGAATGAACCCCTTCGTCGGCGATGGCATTATCTGCCATGTTATCATCTTCCCGAAGAAGCGTATTGTTAACCATTACGCGGTTCTCCACGTCGTTGCTTGGGCGAAAACTGTCGTTCAACTTGTACACTTCCCGAAAGACCGCGTCAAGTACCACCACTTTTTCAGTGGTGCGTTCGAAGAGAGTGCTCTTGTCATTTGTCTGTCCTGTGCATGTATTTTTGCGAAACGAAGCAAGAAAACAAAACGCTTTGTTTTGTTACATTCTGCTTCGCTTGTTATGTTTTCAATTGAAATAACTTTTTTCGACTGTCGAATCAAACACGTTTTGTGTGATCCGGTGTGTTTTCAGACTTATGGAGGGAAATTAACCGGGAAACTCAATATGCAGGAACGTTGCAAGAAGTCCTCCATGGTTCTTTACTGATACAAGACCCACATCAACTGTAAAGAGTGTCATACGTATGTATCAGCCGAACGTTATGAATACTTCTTAATCTTTTGCCGATAGATTTGACTGGCAGACAGGCAGACAGGCAGTTCGGCTATCGGACTGATGTGACTGCATATGTGGAAAGAACTCCGTTCTGGACACTCGTTGGTAGATATAGATCTCATCTAAGCTAATCTTAGAAAGGCTTTCCCAACCAACATCCTCCCAGATCATACTCGAAGTCTGGACTGATCGCCGCGAATCCTCATAGTCGGATCGAGGTGAATGAAGGCGTGCGAGTGCGGGTGTCTATTCTTAGGACTTATCTTAATCGGTTACGGAATTACTGAAGCCCGATTCAGTTCTGTTCAAGCTGATGATCTGAGTGAAGAGTGATCTATTCTGGCAACCAGGCAAAGATCAAAGTGTAGTCACTTTCAACTCAAGGCTTGCCTGAATTGACTCTACAGGCTATCACTAACTAAGTAATTTAGCATCCAACTTATGTGTGACACTGTTCTATTCCAGAGAATTGTGAAGAGTTGCGAATATGGCGAAAATACTCACTAGAGAGGGCACTGGATCCGTACTCTTTCCGGATGGAGATCTGCTCACTCAGCTTGATCAGAATGAGTAGGCTGTATCTCAGTGCTCTCATCGGCGTTATAACTGAGCTCTGCATTGTCACGCCTCCAGACTAGGCCTTACAATGATTTTTGGAGAAGCTGCAGAGACGAGGAAGAGGAAGAAGCTTTTGTACATCTTTTGTGCATTTGCAGCGCTCTCTCCTGCCGAAGAAGAAGTCGCCTGGCTGAACTGAGTAGGATTGGTACCAATCGTGTCCACTGCTCTATCAAAGGTACGTGCGTCGACCCCCTACGCAACTGAAACACGCTGTCTTGGTTTGATACCTGAGCAAAATAATTTTCACGGCCTTACCTCTTTCGAGTCACTGACAATGTTTAAAAAGTGTAACTGTCTACAAAAAGCTTCTCAAATTGGCCGTCGGAGTCGGAATAAAAATGTAGGTCCCATCTAACAATAGCACGCACAACACGAGTGGTTGCTGAGAAGCTAGGCCCTGGTCCTCTACAGGCTGCAGCTCCACCCATATATATGGAAATCCTATACGATCAATTATCGGTCCTACTCTGGCCAATGTGTGACTGCAGCCAACCTAAGCATAGGTACACGGTTAGAGAGAGAGATCGCTTGTGAATTTTTGATGCACAACACACCGACATAAAATTGGGCGCAGCGTCACCTTAACAAAGAGCAGTTATTTTCGATCTCGTATCACAAGGGAGATGATCCTTTGCCAGAAGAAGACCTCACCAATACATTTTCCATTTAATTGTCCTGATTGGTTTGGCGTTTGAATAAATGATTTGCATGGGCCTAGTTTAACTTCTCGCACTCACTTCTATGGAGCATGTGCACATAGGTGAAACTGCGTTGAGTCCAGTGACTTCCTATTAGCTCTCACGCACTGCCAGTCGGTCCTATACACGTGGGCACAACACCTCGTACTGCGAGTTGAGTCGTACACCTTTACAGAGTGAGACTACAGTCACGTCTTCGAGGCGAGCATTTGACTTCAAGGCTATTGCGAATGTCCCTTCAGTTAACGCTTGATAAGTGTGACATATTTATAATATAATTTGATGTTGCTACTTTCCGAGTGTATTCCAAAATGCTTCCTACAAAAAATTGATTAACGACACAAAGTTCTCAGCAGACGCCCCATACTTGTCCAGATTCACTCATCGAACGTCTCCTGAAGTCACTATACCCGGAAGCCCTCACCCCTCTCTCAAACTTCGAGCAGGAGGATGGATAATATCTTAGCACATTCAATGATTGTGCGAAATGTCCGATTAGGGGTTCATTTGATGCTAACGAAACCACAGGTGGTTGCATCCCGCCGTGCAAACGCAAACATGAGCGAGTGCATGTGACAGTTGACTGGCAGGTGGTTTACCTCTGAAGAAATATGGTCTATAAATAAACGCAAGTGATTTTCTTTAAGATCATCGACGAGTATGTGTTGTGACACGAGTGAGTAATTCCTCTGAAGAAGCGAAGTTTCTGATATCAGGAAAGGAGATGAGGTGTAAAAATTGAAAAACGGTTGCGTTGTCGTGAACAGTGACATGAAATGGTTCTTTTTAAGTACACGGGTCAATCGAGCTGGAGGGTGGCTATCATGAGGAGGCTATAATTGTTTTTCAATAGGTACCTATGAATATCTTGAGGATATTCTGGCTATGCCAGAACAGCTAACAGCTTTATCACAGAGCGCACCAAAAACCTATAGGCATAGCCCTACGACTACGAAAGGGGCAGTGGATTGGTCACACTCTCCGAAAGGGTGACAGGTCCATAGCTAACCAAGCCATGCAATGGAACCCAATTACTCAGGATGGCAGGATCGGCGGCGGTCCTAGGATTACTTGGAGCAGAACGGTTGAGAAGGAAGCACGGCAACTGGGAAATGGCTGGGGAGAGCTGAGGCACATGTCCAGAAACCGCACGCTATGGTACGTAGGCATAGTAGAGGTCCTGGGAAATGAGTAAATTTCATATATAAGAGCAGAAGTAAATTTGCGTGTTTTAATCAAATGATTCCACGGGTATCCGTTATGGAAGTAGTGGATGAGGAGCCCTTAAGCCATGCTTTGGGTGAACCGGATTAATCTTCATCACTCCACTGCGCCTCGGCAGCTTTTATTCTCCGCCTTTGTCAACAGGGGTGGATATAGCCCTGGTCCAAGAACTTTGGATCAGAAAATATCCGGTCTGTGGACTCAGGGTGCGGAATTATAATCTCTTCTTCGCTAGAAATGTGGGTAAGTGGGAGCTCACTAAATTTTTATTTTCTCTCCAATTACAGCGATCAAAATACAGCAACTGTATGTCTGTGTGGCAGGCACACAGCGCCTTTGGCTCACATGGGCATACATGGTGGGTGGCCATGTTGAACCTACGTCAGACCTGCTGAGAAGAGTGATCTCAGATGCGGAGGGATCCAGAACCGCACTTATCCTGAGGTGTCATGCCAACGCACACCATAACATCTTGGGGAGCACGGACATCAATGTTAGAGGTGAATACCTATTAGAATACATTATAAGTAGCACGTTGGCAATTTGCAATATAGGTAATGAACCCACCTTCGTGACTAGAAATAGACAGGAGTTTTTACACCTTACCCTTGTCTCTGACCAGATATCGGATGGCATCAAAGAATGGATAGTGTCAAAAGACCACTCCTACTCAGACCACCGATACATCATCTCCAGCTTTATAAGCTCCCCTTGCAGTGTGACCCCACTCCGTAACGTCAGGAAAACTAACTGAGACATATACAGAGAAACTGTCAGTGATCTGTTCGCAGGTACTGGACATTCAACTATCCTCATTTGGTAAGCTTCCATAGATACAGACTTCACGTCACTCCTCATGGACAAAAACTTCTCAACCAGCACCACAACCAGATTTTACTGGGAGTCTGAACACCAGACGCTGATGGTCCTCTGCTAATCTTCACAGATGGTTCGAAGATGGATGCAGGTGTGGGTGCTGGTGGTCTATTTCAAGGATCTAAACATTTAGCTATCTTTCCGATTACCGAATCATTGTGGCGTCTTTCAGGCTAAAAGTATAGTGATTAAGGAAGCTCTATCCTAGCTAAAAAAAGATGTTATATCAAGCACAGATATCGTCATCTGTTCCGACATCCATCAAATCTCTGAACTCAGTCTCTCTTAACTCCATGACTTTCCTTAATTGCCGTGTATCTCTTAACGTTATAGCCAAGCATTTAAACATCTAACTTATGTGAGTGCCAGGATACTGTGACATTCCAGAGATATACGAAGCGGACGAACTCGCTAGGAAGGTCACATTTTCTGTACTCCTTCCGAGTGGAGACCCACCCACCATGCCGCTCAGTACAAATTATTGCTAGCTCAAATTATTAGCAGATGGGCGAATGGCACAGGATGTCTCCGTACCACACAACTCTGGCCTATGGTCGCCCCTAAGCGATCGGTCAAACTGATTAGTCCAAGTAGGCTGAATCTTAAAACTCTCATTGGCGTCATAACAGGCCCTTATGCCATTGGAATCCACGCCCCTAGACTAGGCCTTCCTCACAATGTCTTCTGCAGAAGTTGTAGGGACGAGAATGAGAAAGAAACCATTGAACACCTGCTGTGTAGCTGCAGTGCTTTCTCTTCCCGCAGGTTCAAACATCTGGAGGGCTACTTCTTCGACAATCTGGATGAACTGGGCAGCATTAGTGTCAGCCATCTCATTCGCTTTATTAAAAGCACTAGTTGATTTGCGGAATAGGTACCACAATGGGCCTATTTTGACCTAACTGTGGCTGCCTTCTGCAGTCGGCCACTACAACCTAACCTAGGCTAACAGCAAAAAGTACTCCCAGCTCCCACGGTCGTGATAGATTCCTTAGATTATTCAAGGTTTCAAATGTAGCCGTCCAAATCCAAAAACGTCTTTAGGAGCTAGAGCCCCGCAAACCATACAAACTTTTCAATTTTGAACTGTGAACTATGCTCAATGGAGACAACATAAACGATGCTTCTAGCATGTGTGTAGGTTGGCAGGAACACCGCATCAAATCATCACCGCATTATGACCCCATTCCCGTAATCATCCGCGAGGCAAAATCTCGTGAATGAAAGAATACGAGTACCGGGTAACATACAACTCACCTCTCGCTATAGCAAGATCGCCAAGCGTGTATGCCACAACTACATCCAACGTGGATCCATTGCCATCATCCAAATATTAGTGATAGCCAATGGAGCCTTCAATGTTGACGATTACTACATAATGACTTAGTCCACATTTCAACACCACACAGTCTGAGTGAAGAGCACACTCTCGAAATTCGTTCAACTTTGTACACTTCGTGGTTGTGCCTGCAACAAATATACCAGAGATGCTAGTACACATGAATATGTTTGTCTCTGCCTGCATCCGGGTGAGGGTGGGGTGAACTCAGCGCGAGTACATGCCTGTCAGCCTTCAGCGTTTCGTTCCGTGGATGGTGTGTGTTCCAAAATAGACGCACCTTGGTGCGGAGAAGAAAAAACAACCACGCAGACAGCAGCGATCTAAATTGAGAGCCCCTATTCAAATGTAATTTCAATGAATTCTTTCCCCTAAAATTAAACATTAGAATATGACCTGTAATGTTTAAATATGAATATTCGAAGATATGAATTTTGAGTTGCCCGGACAAATGAGCTGAGGGCTGCTGTACCGTGGCCGCACTGAAGACGCGGATGGTTTGCCTCAAGTGCTGGGCCGATAAACTCTGGGGGAGTTCACATAAATTTAACCGTGAAATTTTAATTGTGTTTATGTTGAAAATTTAATTTGTTTTTCAATAATCAGCGGAAACCGGTATGTACTTTTTATTTATGAGAGAATCTTCATGCCCGGGTTTGTTGGCACAGGTTTTAAGTTTGGGGTGATTTTTCTGGGTGCTGCAAAGCATGCAAGGTCGGATGTCCAGGCAAAAACTGGGAATACATGCAGGGGGACTATGTGGACGAATTATAGACTAGGTCAAGGTGATTGCTATTAGATTAGCAGTAGGATGCTTACATAATTAATGAGTTGCAGTTGAATCGTTCCTTTGAATGCGTTCGAGCCTCCTTCTCTCTTTGATAATTTACTTCCTCTACTATACTGCATTGTACTGTAGAGATTATGTTAAATGCACTCAAGAAGTATTGATGCATAAATGATGGAGTATGGGATATGGGATTCTTTATGGAATAACATGTAGGGCCAAACTTCTCCGGATGTGCTGGCTTGGGTGCTTTTAATCGACCCATTTGGATAAATGCGACTGAATGTATGATGCAGTTGATACAGCAAAGGTACTTCTCGATATAAGCCCTTATCTTTAATGAATGCCATTCGATCACATGCATAGAGTCAAATTCTGGAATTTAGGGCTTCTCTTTTAACGACGAACGACTGCGAGCACTTCACACAGGCGGCAATGTACTCTGATGTGCAATACCATAAAATTGATCCATCATGTTTGCCATGTTGGTCAACGAACACATATTTTATTAAAAGCCAGGAAATCTACGCACCAGGATTCTATTTGTGATAAATGTCGACGGAAGAATACAAAGTGCATGTATGGCAAGTCAGAGGAAATCTGACTTATCGCAAGCAAGTCAACGCTATCGTCATCGGCAAACAGATTTCTCTAGAAGTCAACCCGTTCAAACTCAGCACATTCGCAAATCCACCCTCATCCGCTTTTTTTATAACACAGTAACTAGTAGAAAAGCCAGTCGTACGACAAGCAGAATGCTCAGAATACTTCGGGAAACAGAATATGAAATGTTAATTCATGCAAAACAAAAACAAAAAAAAAAAAAAAAACACGTAAAATTGCTTGTAAAGGAGAGAAAAAGCATTGGAAATACCATTGGCCAGATTTGAGCACAGAACCTGCAAGAAGCGTGAGCAACGCGCCAGCCCACTCGGTCAACGGACCTGACTTCTTTCAAGGATTTTCTATCGTTCACATTTATGTATGTTTTCTGTTGCATGGATAATATATGACAAACCTTTGCATATTTTCTAATTACACATAAATATATCTATACAGAGCTGATGTACAATCCAATCGCACAATTATCTTTATCAAACTGTATGCAAGGTATAATGGGTGACATTTGACAAGTGGTAATTTTATAAACACAGACATTTGCCGATATGTAACATAATCCCATCAAACATACGAGACACAAATCCTGCCGAAAAATACCTTATTACCCCGATTGTTTTTTGACTTTGAGGTTCCGAAAAAAGCGTGATTTCTTATGGCCGCAAATTTGGATTCTTTTCATTAATTAACCTTGAACTTGCACTAAATTTAGAAGTGAATATTCTTTAGAAGCCATGATCTTCGATGACGATAAATATTTATCGCTTATAACAAATGTATTTTTAATATAGTGTACTCTCTCCTAACGGACACCTCTCATAAGCGGACAAATTGAAGGAAAGACGGAATTATTTACATTTTTTGAATGTAAATAATTCTCTCATAAATGGACACTCTTATAACCTGACATCAATTTTCATAACCGCAGTAGGTTTGCTTGAAGGTGCCTGCATAATTTGAATCGTGAATTCCATGAATAAAAATTATGAACTTCATATGAACAGTAACCATTTTTTAACATTGAATGAACAAGTTGACTTTATTCTATACTGTTTCTTCTTTCAAAGTTGTTGGATTTTTTCTCATGATCGGACACCTCTCATAAACGGACAGATTTCTGGGTAGCATCCGCTTATGAGATAGTTCTCGGTATAATATGAATTTATATTTAATGGTTATCAGAATTCACGGAAATTAAAAAAAAAAAACGCAGAGTAGTTTTTTTTTTCGAATTTCTTATGTTTTTGTTAGCAGACTTATCAGTTTTTCGTCCTAGCCTTAGCAGTTTTGAAGTGAATAGTCTGGTAACGCTGGCAAGAAGCAAAATTCTGCCCATATCTGACCCTCCAGATTGCATCTTCAGTGATCAAAACGGATGTATTGAAAAAAGACTAAAACCACCTTTTAGTCAGTAGGAATCTGACACTACCAATGGACATCGGACCATTGGTGTGTGGCTTCCACATTTCCAACCAAAAAAGAAAAAATCGGAATATAAGTTTGCAAGTGTTAAGAGTTAATGGTTCATTGTTTCTAAAAAGTTCTACCTGCAGCCTAAGCATTGAACTTTCCGTTGCACTAGTGCGTTTCGTTTCGTTTCCATACTAAGTTCGTTTCAAGTCGGAATTACCACCGATTTGCTCCAAAAAGCGTCTTGCTTGAAGAAAAAAAAAAAAAAACAATAATCTTAGCTTAAAAATTCAGCCAAGTATCACCTCATTAGGATAAAAAATGTTTCTGCCCGGTTTACGAGGCGAATACTCGTCATGCAGGTCAATTACTGACTTATCGAACATCCCTTGTACTAATCCCACATCCGACACGTGCACGGAAGAGTTTAGATATGCTCCCACGCTGATCAATTCAACCTATTTTATTTTGATTTGAATTATTATTTTTTGGTTTTTTGTTTGTGATAGCAACAATAACTCATCTTACCAGAAATTTCAATTCTTGAAAGGAAACGCACACAAATCAACCAAATCCCCTCATTCATTTGGGGGCAATCGTGCACAAAAAGAAGAATAACGAAAACATACAAACAACAAACAAACACAAGATGCCAAAGGAAACATCTTTATCAGATTATCTCGTTATCCCATTTCAATTTGAATGTGCTGCGGTCGGAGGCCCAGGGGAGGCTATCCAAGCGTCCTTGAGTATTTCAAACGAAAAAAAAAGGAACTTGCTGCTACTGTGTGGATCAGAATAACTCGAGTTCTATCAGATGTAATTGGATTTGCATATTTATGAAAGTAAAAAGATATGTGTGTACATGTGGACTCGCTAGTTGCAGTTCGGATGGAAAAGTCTAACTTGCGGAGCTAGATGATTTTTCATTTATGATGTTGAGTCGTTGACAGTGAAAACACGTGTCTCCGGGTCATGTATGTTTTTCTTTTGTTTCTTTTCAAAAGAAGATTCTGCGGTCTTGGCAGCCAATTTTATATTTTCAAAATTGATGAATCGTGTCATGGAGAAATGTGCGACTGCAGATTGAACTTGAACTGAGCTGGATGTCGATATCAATCGATATCAGGAGATGATAAGAGAATGGGAGGCAGCCAGCTACATCTTCGCATCGTCCGACATACTATCGTTTGAAGTCAGTCAACGCCTCGTGTTCCTCGCAAAATCAACGATAAGGTGCCATCCACTCTTTCCTGAATTTTCACCAAGCACAGTTGCTCCGCCTCAGCTTCATGCTATTCATCGCCGTTCTAGAGCCTCTCTTCTGCATACAGCCACGCTGTTGTCGGCAGGTTAAGCTTGTGATGGTATTAGTCTTTGGAAGGCCACACTTATTGCTCTTTGCGGTTGGAATTGGTGGTATACTCGTAGCTTCCGTGCGGCGCGACCTGTCATTCCCCTCCGAACCTCCTGGTTTTGGAACCGTCCTGTAGACGACGTACTTTTCTCTGGGTTAGCTTCAGCTTTTAGACCTGTTAACCTGCCTTAGTTGTCCATGCTAGGGAGTTTATTTCCCTATCAATGAGGGACTAAGGCTCCTCTGCATTCACAATGGATTTGATTAGCCACTATTTTAAGAATTTCCGAATATTAAAGGCGCTGGCCTTTGGAGAAACTTTTCTTTCGCTTGGACTTTTCCAGAGTATACTCTTTTTGTTCCTCTGAGATTTCGAAAGCATCAATGCATTGCTTGTAGCGGTGGAACGTCCACTCGATGTGGCCTTCCAAACTACATCCACAGCTTGGTACAGCTCGTAGTGTTCGCGGTTGTGTCTTCTCCTCCATTCACCTTTCTCCAAGATGGGACCATATATACATCCGACGTAGAATTTGTCTGAGTTGTGAGGTCATTTGTTTTGACGAACTAATGTATCAGCGGTTGCCGAGACCGATTCTAAGTCGGATCTTCACTGTGATGTAGTTTCTTCTGTTCTCAAGTTAGACAAACTGCATTACTACCTCGAAATAGTAGCTGTAGATCGTGATGTTCTGTCCAAAGTGGTGTGCGACGGAGAGTTTCTTCGACGACAGCATATATCTCGTTTGACCTTGAGACCACTTCGTTTTACCCATTCTTCAATCGCCGTAAAAGCTGAAACTACGGCACGTCGGGAACGGGCGAGAGTGTGGATGGCATCTGCGTACCTCAATAGTTGGACTGACTTGTGGAAGGTAGTGCCTTACATGTTTAAAGTTTAAAACTCTGTGCATCGCTCATATTTGAGAGTGGAGCGAAGTGCGACACAGCCAGATCAACTTTATCCTTGCAATCAAAGCTGTCGTATGTCGTATTTAAAATCAGTGAAAATTTGTTTCGATTTGATACTCGCTGGTCTTCTCCAGGATTTGCATCATATTATTTTTCCACTAGAACACTGGACCACTGTCAAACCAAATTGTTGCAATCGTAGGCAATTTCGGAATTGCGGTGCCGAAATTGTGCAATTTCACGTGTAGTGGGAACATACATTAAACGTGGAAATGTGGTCTATAGTCGATTTGACGGACCGGAAGCCGAATGTGTACATGCGCTGCCAAACCCGACTGAACCTCTATAGGTGTCCAAAGTGGTATAGTATCTCGTTTTTTATGGTGCTTATGAAGCTTTTATTCCAGTCATCGCGCATAACGCATGCATCTTCCCAAATTCTGCAGATGATCTGCTGCTAGCTCTCCACCAGAGCATCGCAACTGGCCTTGAAGAGCTCTGATGGTAAGCCATCTGGGACTACTTCGCCGCCCACAGTTGGGATTTCACAAAAGCGTTGTTTCATTAGGCAAAAATCTGGCTTTTGCCGGAACAAATAACCCTTTAAGTGAACATGAGAAATCAGACGCCGATATGAAAGCGTTCGGCGCTTTTACGGAGTTCGCCGCGACTTATATGAAATGAATCGTCTATTTTTGAGAACACACAAAACTGAAAAGAATATCTGCTTACCCGGGAAGCCGCGCATAATGATAAGAAAGTTCTTCATAACAAACTTTTGGAAATTTTGGTGCAACACCTGCAGCAGCCGTATTCACGAAATTGCTTCTCCAAGCAGTAGCAACATAATTTCGTCTTACATTCATGTTTCTTACAGCAGTTCAAGCACTCACATAAACGTAGACACTCCACGCGAAAATGAACCGGCTCAAGGAACGCCGGAACGATGTTATAAACTTGTTCGCTTTCGCATTAGGTCTTGATGAACATTTTTAAGTGGGTACGCAAATGTGAAACCGAAATACATGATGTTCGCTATTAGCCGACGGCAAAACTGCATGAAGGGTTCTTCTCAAAGTCTTAAAATGGCAACTAAAAACTAAAGGGTTTTGATAATCCCTCCAGACTGCAAGAGGAATTCATAATGAGCACAATTTCGCCGGGAAACGCTTAGGGATGTTGTCAAGGTAGACATGCACTGAACGTGTGCATTTGCTAGGGAAAAGGAATGATATGTTTTCTTGTTTAAACTCGTGTTTTCTTTCATTCTTCTACAGATACTCTTGTCTACTGGTTGGTGAAATAGAAATGAATAGAGTACACGTTAGTAGAACACTCGTTTTATTTCCATCGCCGGGTGGATCTATACCAGGCTTGTCAGGTTTCAAATAGCAAAATCGCCAAATCGCAAAAAACACGCCAAAATTTGTACACGTTTGTTGGTCATTTTCGATCCTCATACAAAATTTAAAACTTTTTGTTAAAAGAATTGTAAACAATAATTCGCCTTCTTTATCTGCAGCTGCAATCTGTGGTGGACCTGGTCCACCTGGTCCTGCTCTGGCTAGCTCAACTTGAGAGCCGAGGCAGAGGCTCCCAAGTAGCAGTCTACAGTCTATACTGCTCTCACTCGCATTTTAGCTGCTTCCGTCTAAATGCGCGATCTTTTCAATTAGTTGTTGAATGAGTCACATGACTGTTGACTTTTCTAAGTTCTTTTTTGACATTAAAGGTATTGGTGAGTTAATTTCCCATCTTGATGGAGCAGTGAATATTCTCTATTACCATCAACTGCAGAAAGGACAAAAATTGACTTAGCGTTGTAGAGCACGTCTCGATGTTCGCTGTCACATGCCTGGAAATCAAATATCTGTGGTGTTGATTGAACTTCTTGGAACGATATAAGAAGTGGATCGATGTTCGCTGAATCTGCAGACTACCATTTTCTACTTCTGGTACAAAATCTTCGTCCCTACCCGACAAAATCTTCAGCAATTGACATTTTCCAAAATAGAATCGTCTCCTCGATTTATTCCAACGACCACGAATGGCTAAAAACCAAACTCCTAAATTTAAAAAAACGTGAGAGTGAAACAATCTTTGAGAAGACATAAATATCCCGATTTCGGCTTATCTATTATCAGGTAAAGCAATCAGAAAAGCACAAGCACCTATTGATATTATTACATGTTGGTGTCTCAATTCAACTTAATCCACGTTAATACCAACATTAACCATCAGGAAATATTTAATTGAAAAAATGCATAGTAATATGATGACTTCATTCAACTATGAAAGATGAGAAGTTCTCTTTAAAATGAGAGAGAAAGATGTAATTTTAAGATTTCGATACAAAAGAAAAACCAAACCATTAGCTCAAAAAATCGCCTTTTTGTGATATGGTGATGTAACGATTTTTGTGTCGCCAAATAAAATTTAAAATCGCCAGTTCGGGGATAAATCGCCACATCTGATAGCCCTGAATCAGTGTTGTCATTTCCCGTTTACAAAAAGTGGTAGATTCAGACTTTCCGCAGTAGACTTCTATCAAGTGTAATGAGACGAAATGAAGGCAATTATTAGCTCAAAACTTATTACTTAGTAATAAATAAAATAATAAAATATAAAATAAAGTAGTAAAATTAAAAATAATGATTTTGGGATACATAACGCACTGTCATAGCAAGGCATGTTTTTGTTATGTCTGTGCCTTCATCAAAGCCTAAAGATAATTTTGGGGTTTTTAAAATTCCAGCTATTTGGTTTTGTCCAAAAAGTGCAAACATTTTAAGAACCATTGAATTTGCCTGTGTTTTGACACAATTAAAAGGAAAATTCGTTGGACACAAGCTTCTTGGAGCAATTTTGGCATGGTGTCCATGGTAGAAAATGGGAGATCATTTTGGACACAACACATAACCATTGCAATCTCGATTTTTATTTTGTACTATGAATTTTCTTTAATATTGTGGACAGACACACTGGTTTTTAGTCATTTGTTTCGGATTTGGATTTTCTTGAAGTTCTTGCAGTTTTTTTATTGTTTTTTGTTTGTTCATTCCTGTCGATCTAACAAATTGAAGTCATTTGTCAATCTTTTGTTTGTAAACAACCTCAATTTGTTTCAACCAACGCATTATTTGCTCAAAATTCGTTTGGAATTTTGGTTGCATGTTTTACTCAGATCATATTTTGACACAGGAAATGGAATTCATTCTTATGTTAAAACAAATCTGCGATCAACAAATTTGTTTTCTCATGTCATTTATAGTAGCACCTGATGTTGTACACTAAGTATTGTGCACTCTTTCCATTACATTGTAATTTCTGAAAACAACATTTTTGTCAGTTCAGTCTACACGATTTGTCGTTTCCTTTCACAATTTACAATGCGATGAAAACTCAGTAAGTACACAGTGAGTGCATAGTGTATCATATGAAGTGTCACTATAAATGGGCATATACCTACACGAGAAACAAGAACTACGAAACAATGCAGTGAATGATTTCTTAAATGGCTGGATTTAAGTAAAATATCAATAAAATGGAGATAGGAATTTTTGTAAAAAAACTGAGTTATTTTAGTTTCATTGACATTGATGGATTTATTTGTTGTTAAGATGGCAAAAAGTGGTGGAATTTTTGACTTCCGTGGTAGAAGTGGTAGATTGTGAAAACATACGACAGTGGCTCCTTCTCTCTCTCTCTCTATCATTCTCTCTCTTTAGATTTTTAAATTTTTAAAGTTTTAATTTTAAAAAATAATATAAGAAATATAAAAAATACTGAGAACAACATCGTTTTGCTGTCTCAAAAAGGTCCTTAATCCTGGAATCTAGGAGAGAAGTTCGATATATGCCATTACACCACATGGGTACAAAGTTGAAAAACTGAGATCAGAATGGCAAAAGCTGATGCTAAAACAGTAAAAACAACTGCGTACATTACGCTAGAGTTCTTTTAAAATGACACTGGCTAGAACTGGAAACAATTTCATTCGTGAAAACCCACAAACACTGTGATGATACATCCGTTTTGCTCGCAACTGTTGGGGTGCTTCAATAGTTGATTAGTTGTTGAGATATCCTTATATTTTTTGTTTGCTTTAATTGCATTGCTGATTGCTTTAGCAAGCTGAATTTAAGATTTTTGCTCGGTTTCTTGGAGTTTTGTTGAGAATCCAGGCACGTTTATACTCACTTTTGGGATTGTGAGTATAAACGGTAAGGAATCTATTAAACAACAAGCACCAACAGGAATCAGAATTATAATAAAGGCGAAGTTGGCCGTCGTTTGCTTGACACAGAGGATATTTACCGCAACTACAGACGATTGGAGGGTGTGCAATAAGTGCGAATATTACAATTTCTGTGAAAATCTCAAACTGCTTTAAAAATTAAAGAGGAACTATTATTTTAAAAAGTGTACTACACTCGATTTTATCGTACTACCGTACTCAGCTCGTAAAAATGTGCTCAAAATATACAGTTGTAGTACGAGACCGAACGCTGACTTGAGCTTCAACATTTCAAATGGCTGCTAGTGTCAGAATTGTGTACTGACATTTTTTCTTTTGGTTGGAAATCAGAAGTGTTTAATTCATATTAGCAAAATGAATTTCAGTGTTTCTTCAGCTATATCTGACTGACTACATTATAATTATCACTTGATCGGTTTCTTGACACCTGTTTTTTTGATACTGTCAGCGGTTTAAAAACTCGATAAATGACGTGCTGAATCTGTAAAGAGGATTGTTCGATTTGACAAACTTACAAATGCAGCGACGAAATTCAACATTTCGATGAAATCCAACATTTGGAAATGAACTTTTGAGCTGAAATGTTGAAACTAGCCGAAATGGTGTGCTATCCTTGCGAAGATGAGCCAAAAGTATATCTAGTAAAAATGCTTTACCAGTGCCGCCTGATGCCTCATTACTTCATTTCGATACTTTTTAGATTTTCCTTTGCTCTTGCAATAAATGAGGTACCTAACAGTCAGAAAGTTGTTTATCGGTTATTGAAATTATTGCCTATTCAATAAATTTACCGTCTCGTTGAAAATTTAATCTCCATTAGCCTGATCAATTCCCTGGTACCTGTACGAAATATCTTCGCACAACGCTTCCTTATGTTTCTCCCAACAACTGGATCGGGTTGAACAGTCCGCAAGTTCTAATATAGCGAAGATTTCTCTCAACTTTTGCGGCATGATGATGATTGTGAGCGACACAATACTGCTTCCTCCATAGTAGAATCCCAATGGTTATCGTCTTCTAACAATCCCAGCTTCTCACACGCATCTCTCTACGTAGCTTGTTCATGTCCATCAATGGTTTTAAGTTCTTGGAAGCTGATTGGCCCCCGTATGCGGTCGAACAATGCAGAAGCATTCGAAGTTTGTAAAGCGCACGATGTGCATCCGGCCCAAAGCTTCACCGGCCGTAAATCCTGGCGAATTTTCGATAGATGTTCCTTTTATATAGCGCTTCCACTATTTTTTTGACAGGCTCCACTTCGCTCTACTCGGAACTTCGGTGTAGGGCAAAGTTTTTGCAGACTTAACATTTTGAAATAGTTCACGAGAGGCTGTCAACGTTGTCTTCGGAGGCGTTGCTACTCTGTTGTGAAAGTTTTGCTTTGTGAAGTGCCGGGTGCTTCTAGTGTCTGCACTGTTTCGTTCGTGCGCACATCTCGTCCAGCTCTAAATGTCTGCACTTCGTCTCATAAATCTATGTTCATGTAATTCCTATTTTGATTTGAGGTGAAAATCGCTTGATTTCTGCCATCATTTTTGTTCTTACATACGAGTATGTGTTAGATTGCTTGAATATTTTTGACAGTAAGGGCAAGCTCCATGCAGTCCGTCCTCTAGTGACCACCGTTTGTATAATGGATATCAGTCACCCTGACTCTCATAGACGCCCCATGATGCTTTTTGCAGCATTTTCTTAGTGCAGATGGAGAAGATGGGTTTTATGCACAACAGCGTCTTTGGATCATATCCTTAATTATTATGTCGCATAGTGTTTTGTCGGTGTTCGCATTGGGGCCTTGATTGGGTCGTAGGTTTTCTTTCAACCAGAGTAATAAGTCTACGCCTGGCAATCTATGGAGTACATAAGGAATTGCGTATCACCAAACATTTTGTCTTTTGTCAGGAGTGCAACTTATCCTGACATTAATCTTAACTGTGTGTTTGTTTTTGGCCAGGCAAAAGTTCCATTGCAGTTTCAGGCCACCAGGGTTACACGTAAATGTGATAAACATATCCGGTCGTCCGTAGTACGTAGAGGCGCGAATGCATCTTGCTTGAACTCGTAAAGATAACGTGCGCTTTTTATAAATGATGATAGACGAATTAAATTTATAAGTTGTCCCAGAATAATTGGGCAGGAGTCACCATCGCTTCTGACTGTCCTACAATAGCTGGTGCTTACATACGGTTGTTCAAGTCCATGTGTCCATGGAGGTCCTTTTGGGATGGAGTGGTGATGTGGTAGCCGACTTAGGCCCGATGGTAATTGCTATCGCTGCTCTGGTAGAATACATGCAGTTCGTTGTTCGACGTCGTTGGAAAGTTCACAGATTTAACGCGTTGAGGTAGCGTTGTCCGGGGATTGTGTTTCTCAAGTTCCTGATTTCCTAGTTAGGATGGTTGTTGATATCTACTAGCTGCTTTGTGAACGGTGTCACCATGTACTGTTGCAGGGGGATGATGCGTGCTTCGTTGTAAAGCCTATTGTTGCTGTGGTCCCTTTGACGGTCCCTATCGAAGGTGAGTCCGGTACATACTCGCAGTATTTTTCATTTGAAAATTACGAGTTTCGTCATGCTGGTCTTAGAGATGGTGTGCCATATTGGGAAGCCGTGCGTTAAGATCGGCTGCTTGCATAACAGCAGTTTTGTCCTCTGGCATAATCCATTTTGCTTGAGCATCAAGGGATAGATGCGATGGAAGCCTAGGTTGGCCTTCTTAATGGTCAGTTTCGAAAGACTGTTGAACTTCAACCTTTCCCTGAGGTTAAAGCCAAGATAATTTCGTTTGTTGGTATTTCTGTGCCGTTCGGGAGCAATATCTTTGTGCCTTGACATTTGGCTGCTGATCTACATCCTGCTCTGGATAGTCTCCTTAAGCACATAAGTACCGAACTCCCAGCATTCATACGAATGCCCCATTTGGTATAGTAGTCAAATTTGTTCGCTGTTTGAATTTCGACGCCGTTGAGCAGGCATAAGTCAGCGAGTCATCTTTAAATAGACAGCAGTTCACTGTGCCGGTTGCATGTGGTT
Organism: Eristalis tenax; assembly: GCA_905231855.2. NCBI lineage: Eukaryota > Metazoa > Arthropoda > Insecta > Diptera > Syrphidae > Eristalis > Eristalis tenax. Next base: position 57,968,709 of record HG993124.1, read on the forward strand.
GATCTGCCGTGTAGATTTTGAAAAGCCACGGTCGCAGCCTTTATCCGCCTGGGTACTCAGCTCTGTTGATTTGCTGTCTTCAATTTGAAGCTAGTTTTGTTGGCATGACTACACGAAAACTTGATACTTGTTGTAGTACACAATTTCGTAAGCAATTTAATTGAATTTGACGTAATTGAGGCAATTTGGAAATTGGTTCGTTGTATGGGAAATTTCGAGCCTGTCAAATTGCAGAAGGAAATTGCCGAAATTACTCAATTTCGTCTAGTGAGAACATACTATTAGGCGACTCAAGAAAGTACTTTAAATTTAGAAAACATTGCCTCTTTAGATCTCTGTTCGTTTTTAGGTGGGAAGGAAATTCGCTCACATTACATTTGCGTCTCTGCTCCAGAACAGACTGTAGATTGATTAAAAAACCGAGATGTGCATGCATTCTTTGCACATGAAATTTCCTGTATGCCTCCAATCTTTCATCTATATCTGGGCGACCTAAAAATTCAGACGCCTCTTCTCACTTCAGATGAACACCCCATGCAATTCTTCACCCAATGTGAATGCCCTCAAGGCATCAACATTATGAAGTGAACGGCTTATTACTTACAGATAAGCGGCACATGTGAGTGTAATTATGTTGTCTCAGACGGTAATCCTTTTATTGAATTATCCTTTCATGGAAGTATACCTAACTAATGCTGTTAATAGAGAAAAGCTAATCATCCGAGAGAGTGAGTGCGTCTGAAAGGGAGTAGGCAGGCTTATGATTGAGAGTGTAATTAAGGGAATTGGTAATGCAACGATTAAGTGATTACGAGTGTCTTAGAGGCAGGCCCATTCCAAATCTCTTTTAAGAAGGGCTGATGGATTTGTTTTGTTGACAGATGTGGCATACAATTGGCATTGATTGATATGAGGCTATCGATGAGGTTCTGTGTCTTTTGGCCCTCTTAAGATTATTAGTCATAAATGTTCATATAGATGTATGATGTGTTTATTTGAGTTGGGTAATGAAAGAGAGAGAGCTTAGGCTTACATATGTGACATTATTTCTTAAAGGAGAGGCATGAGAAATTGCTTTTTTGGACTCCATCCCAAATGAGGGCGTTCCTGGAATATGGAAAGGGACTAAAGGCGATTTTGTTATGGAATTGCACCTATGTCTGGGCTGAACCAGGCAGTAATACGCCCCGCACCATTTAGTAACTTCTCATTATTTAAGCATCCGATGATGATATCCGATGATTTACTTGCTGGCTGTTTCGGGGCGATTGCTTTCGACGGTCGTCATGTTGACAGTATTGGTCCTAATTAAGAGATTTGGCATCGGACATCAGCTCATTGTAGACACACAACAAAATCCTTGTTCCGTCAAATCTTGGCCATTAGCATTACTCGAACCTTTTCGCTTGGAAATTCATTTCCAGTTACTACCCGTTGTCGGTTCAGAAATACGTCGATTTTATTGCGATTCAGCAGCGTTTTGTATGTGAAAAGTAGATACTTGATGATTTTTCGCAGGTAGTCTTTTTGGGCCCAACTAAGCTCCTATGCCATCGAAAGCAATGTTCACTGCACGGTTTTAACGATAATAACCAAATTCTCGACCATTAGCACCCCAAAGCCTGGGGCATCATGAGTCCATATTGTCACCACGCCTCGCCTTCCCTACCGTCAGAGAACAGCCTGGAGCATGAGATGCATGTAGCATGCATCTAATTTACAATGTAAATGTGAATACGTAACAATAATTTTCGAATTTACTTTCGACATCGTTGTCCGCAAACCATTAATCTATAAATTGTGTACTTTGGGAATCTCAAGAAAGGTTGTGAATTTACTGAAAACGATGTATAAAAACACTGAGTCTTAGTTTGCGTGAATTTACGTCGCATGTTTTTGAAATGCAAATGGGAGTCAGTTAAGGATGTGTACTGAACACTTTGCTCTTTATTTTGTGTATGAATGAGATTTTGGAGGAGTCTGGGGAGGGAAACGACTTCGGAGGTTCGCGGATGCCGTGTCGATGTGATTGACGATGAATCTTCTAGATGACTCAGTTGAGGGAATGCAGCGCATGATTATTTGGCCAGACCGCTAGAATGATTGTAGTAATCTGTATTGGAAAATCAGACATGATGATCTTGCTGGAGGTGGTAGATATTCGGGAAACGGTGGAGTTAAGGTCAGAATTTAGAAATTGTATGAGAAAGAAGGTGTACCCCGGTGTCATTGTCCGTCACCATTAGGGGTGTACTCGATTTTGAGAATATTTTTTGTACTTTCTTTATATAGAATTTATCAAAAGTATGTTCGTAAATTTAAACCAGATTGGACTATTGGCTTTGGAAATAATTAACTTTAAGTGGAGCCATATCTATCTGCAAGCTTAACGTACGCAAAACTTTACACAGAAAAAACCCAGTCTTCGAAGTCGATGATCACTGTTCAGCTTGAGAACAGCCCTACCGATCTTTCAGCCTGATCGGTGAAGCTGTTCTCAAGTTCAAACGTTATTCTATATTCAATTGTCTTCCATGTAAAAGAAAGATTTTTTTATGTCCGTAAATGTAAGGACATTTTGGGTTAAGCCAACAAAATTGAGTTTCAACGTCCGCCATTTTCAGATAAATCAATGAATTTTTAATTCCTTCGTTCAAATGATGGATCGTATGAACTAACGATTTTTGAATTTTTTATGGATTCCAAATAATCCAGTGAAGAGCTGCAATGATCACACCAAACCTTTTTTTTTGGACTCCACAAAAATTTATTGGTATCCAGGTCTTTTATTATATGTTAATATAACAACAATTGTACTATTGGGTCTAGAACTTAATTCGTGCAGTGTTTTCCGTCTGGTCGCATATTCCGGGCGTTTTTTGGGTACTGCTCTCTTCAAACGGATTTATTGTGTTTGGTAGCGTTGTCCATTGATGGTTTCACCCGGTTTTAGCAGCTCGTAATACAGCACACACTTCTGATCCCACCATGTACAGAGCATTACCTTCGCGCCATGAATATTCGGCTCTGCCGTTTTGGGTGCTTGGCCGGGTTTCAAAACCACTTTTGGCACGTTCGCTCAGCTGGCGTATAAACTTCCACCAAAATACGATGACTTCCGGCACCAGTTTTCTTCATATTAAAGCAATGAAGAAGAACTTCCCGCAAAAACACCTCTTCAGTTCGACATATTTGAGTGAAAAAAAAATTATTTTTGTTCAAATGAATGATATATACTGAAATGACGTACAATGGCAGTAGCTTTCCAACGCATGTTCCAATGGAATAATACAAGTTATGCCATTTCAAGAAGCAAACCGCACGAATTAAGTTATTGACCCAATAATTCAATTAAATACACATTTTTCATGTTAGCTGAGGCAAAGAGAGCTATTTCTTCTGTCGTGGGACGTTGCACGGAGAGTAGGTCTGTGGTCCAAACAGATATTTTGTGGCACTGATTCATTCATTTTGTTGTGTGGGAAGCTTCGCCCAAGTGGGGGATTACTGGCAGTTCTACGTCCTATACAAAGGCACGAGTTTGGGAGGGATGCGTAAACCAGACATTGGTTACCGTTGTTAACCTCGGCTCTCATCGCTGCCTTGAAATCGAGGAAACAGTTGTGGGTGTCGAGCTTTTTTAGAAGGTGGTCCCAGAGAGTTCAAATCGCTCTTCACATTTTTCCAAAACAGCGTCACATCTTCTCTTGGTGCTTTGTGCCAGATCAGGCCTTTGTCGGTGGTCGTGAGACTATGGTTGTGATGAACCTATTACAGGGTGAGGTGATTTTAGCTTGTCTCGATTGGATACTATTTATTTGATGTAATCTATGAAATGCTTAATCGGTAGATGATCCTTAGTCGCGCAGCAAAAATCGGCTGTGTAAAGCGATACTGAGAGTTAACACTCAGAGAACGTAGTGTTTTCTGTGCTCTGTGATGGAAACTAGAAAAAAAAAGAATACTCTGCTTTCCTATTGCAGCAGCACAATGCACTGCGGCCATATTGGCGACAAGACCATAATCTGCTTATTACGTGACTGGTGCATCAGTTGTTTGGTATACGAACCGAATCAAAGATTTGCGTGCCAGATTCAGGGCTTGGTGGTGACTTCGGTGAAGTGGAATTGATTCCTGTTATTGATGCACCTATAAAACATTTCTATTTTCAGTTAGTTGAACCTGTTGTTCTTGTCGGTAGTAGGTGGGGTTATGGCACAAAAAAGTGACTTGTTCCTTGACTAAAATGATTGTGATTCCCGTTGTGCCTTTACTGAGTGTAGTACTCAATATATGTAACAAATGCCGCCACAACCAATCAGCAAGCCTAACATAGCATAACTAGGTAAGTTGTCACCCCCTTTTAGGCTCATTCACACCACACTACTCGCACCACATGTCAAACGTCAGTGTCGAAAGCACACCAACCGCATGTATTTTTCAAAACTGCATTGAAAAAAAACCAAAGCCTCAAGGCCTGTCTTTAATCAATGGCTCACTTTATCCTGGCCTTCAATGTCGCTCTTCAAATATTGCAAGTTTCTAGTGCTTGGTCGTTAACGAAGCACAAAGCCATAGCGAGCAGTATTGATTAACACCACACCTGCACAGCTGAATGCAGCCCATACCACAGTGCTTGATGGACGGAAAAGTCTCCGCATCGATGCTGTGTCAGAGTGCACATAATGCCATCAGTCGGATGCAGTCAGTCGTTCGAAATTGTTATCACAGAGATTCTATCACATACGCTCGAGAGAGTTGTGCTGTTATTCGTGGCATTTGATGTGTGCTAGATTGCCAACGTGAATGTGAAGCGACAAAGGAGACGGAAAATTCTACGTGTGCTTTGTTCTAAAAAAAAGTACATTTCTATTCTCATAGCATTCATGTGGGTTCGCACTACACACTCCAAGTCATGTATCTGCTTGCGGATTTGTCGCAGGAAAGCCCCGTATGCGTTGTGTTTTCTATAAAAGTTCAATTGATCGCAAGGACGCTTGTGTAGTGAAAGCCTTCAATTTGTTTCAAATTAATAGCTGATGGGTTCATACCCTTGACTCTGGAAACATAGAAGTAACATTTGTATGGGTTTTCAAAAGCTTAATGTGTCAGGATTCAGTTTTTGATGACGAAGTTGATACTGGAATGTAGGGAAAAGGCACAAGATGTGTCTATTATTCGAAGATGTTGGACATAGAGTGGCGGAATCAGGCACATCCAAGCACTCAGATAATGCGTCCCTCGGAATGTCTCATCTTTAATGCAGCACTCCGTCCTTGCCAACTCCCAGTACTGGACAGCTTCTAGTGCATTGCAAGGTTTAACGATTTACAGAATTTGTCTGTCAGGTCTAGGACATCCTGTCGATTGGATTATAAGTTGGAAGATTTGAATGTGACCGATTGTCGTCCACGAACCGGATAGGCGCTCAATGTGTATATTGTTACGCTTTAAAGCCCCCATAAACACGACACTTGTGTCGGCGTGTCCTGTCTGTGGGCTAGTCCGGGTTTCAGGGTTTCATTTCTTGAATCGGTGTTCCCAGAAGTGTAATATGTGTGGGCTTGTCTGCACAGTCGCATTCCGATCGTTGAAGTGTGACGAGTTCTGAAGAAGGGTTCGATCACTGGATTGCGACGAATAAGCCCCAACAGCTCACTTATCCTATACACGAATTTATTCACACAATACTGGTTTACTTCTTCAACTCTACTTCACTTTCAGTATCACTAATAGCTTACTACAAAACTTACTGCCTTTCAACCAGACTCGAATTGCGCTTTCCAAACTATCGGTGCATCCTAACCCGTAGCTGGGCGTAACCGCATCCCGTACAACGACCTCTTCCACCAGATCGAATGTGGTGCTTCCGTGTCCAATGTTACCGCATCCAACGACAGTGAGGTTGTTCGCGTTTCCACGAGTTGGGAAACAATGATTGTGGGGCAATCCGTTGTGAGAGCCAGTTTATGCCCTACTGACTCCTTTTAGTTTATCGACGGCCTACTGGCGTCCTTCTGTCCTTTCGGGTCCAGCTATCGTCGCTTGATGTTTCGTGCCGGTGACTGGGACCTGGAACATTTCCCACGATCCCTACAATCGCGTGCCATCTGTCCAATTCTATTGCAGTCGAAGCAACGGCCCTTGAATGTGTCTCGAGCAGATTCCGGCCCCACATCTACTCTGCGGGTTCTAGAATAAGACACACACGCCAATCCCGCTGCCTCGTAGGACAGAGCAGATGCAACCGTTTCCTTTAAGGATCTCCTTGGTGACGACAGTGTTGTTCGCTTCGTCTCCAGATCACTGATGCCATCCGTTTTTTGGTTTTTTGATGAGCTCAATCGTTGAGCCGACTTACGCCAGATGTGCCAATCGCTCAACCTCTCTGCAAATTCTTGTAGCGACTAAGCAACTGTTACACTTCAACTTCCATCTTCCATGTTGTGTTCACTTCCATACTTGCGTTGTAGAGAGCTCTTTATTGCGTTGTAACCCATCTGGAGATCTGGTCCATCCGGCTGACTACGTTTCGTTGCATCATTGCTGGGAAAGTGAAGAGAGTGACTTAACACAAAACTTGATTGAGGTGCAGAGGAAAATCACAAGAGATCAAGTGGAGGACATCTCGCCATCAAGGAGAGTTGAGAAAGCGGAAACGGGGTTCCATCGGGTTGGTTGCCAGCAGTCGGTGAGAGAAGGGTTCTGGGCAGCTGATAGCTGCGTAAAGTAGCAGTGCAAAGTTGGAACACCAGTAGAAAGGTGCGCAATGGAGGCACTGATAACCAAAATGAAAGCCATCATTTTTCGAGGAAGGCATGGGCCATGCTCGTCGGATGTTAAGAGAGCACGGCAAAGTTATGACAGCACGGAGTGACGTCGAAGTGTGTTCTGGGGGCTTTGATGATCGGCAGATAGCGCTGCTTCACAACCCACAATGGAGTAAAGAACTATCACGGAGGCTGCAAACATATTGTGATCGACCTCCACCGCGCGGGATGGAATTGTGAATCTTGTGGTGGACAAGTAGTGAGACGTGTATAGGGGAGATGAACCATGAACGCCATTAACCCCAGTCAACAAATTAGTCAACCGCCACAGTCCACCGTCGGCATCTACACCTCAGGTCGGACATCACTCAAAATTCCAAAGACAGTTCTCGAAATAGAGGGTTTTGTACACGGTGTTAAGAAGCTATGTAAAAGTGAACACACTTTATTTGAGTGTAGTAAAGTTTAAGAAGCAAGCCAGGATAATGTAAATTAATTCTGTATTGGATAAGAGACTCCTGTTCCATTCGTCAAAATCCATTAAATTGAGATTACACAGATTCTTTTCTGACAATATAACCACGGCCATTAACTGGTAAGACCTGGCTGACTTCCTGTCGAAAGAGTAGGCCTCGAGGGGAGTTTTGTTTGAGGGAATGAGATTTACCACTTTTTTCATACCTCGAATAATTCCACGGATGTAGTTGCATAGAAGAGCCAATCTTTTGACAATCGACCAAGGCTGCGGTCAGAGCGAAAACATGTAATAGCTCGGTGTGCGTGACGAAATTGATTTCGAGTCGTGGCAAAGGAGCTAATAATTCCTCATGGTTATTGTCGCAAAATGTCAACTTAGTAATGTCATGTCTCTGCTGGGAAGGTTGTTCAAATCTAACTGAATGAGGAGAAGGAAAGCTCCGTATAAGTATAACCCGCAATCGAAAGCGGAACAGCATACGCCTACGCATATTATTACTAGTAGGCATCTTGTCGACAGTCTCACTTTGCAGATTTGGCGCAAATGTCAATACTGACCCGGGGTACTTCTGAAAATAAAAATTCATACCAAAACAAGAACATGAGATGAGTCTGCCCCACAATTCTCAAAAAAGAAGTGGGTGAAGGACCAGTAAGTAACATTATATCCAAGCAGGGAAGAGAAAAAAAGACAGGACTCAGTGGAGCATTGTGAGAAAGGATGGCATACTTTATTAAAAAGGCTCAAGTTAAGAAGAGGCTATAGCAAGAGCTGCTAGTGTGACCGCCAAGAAGGCAAAGATCAGAAGAGAAAACCGCAGCTACCTCAAAATGGATGGACAACAGCAAAATCAACAACAAAATCTGAGAGAATTCGTACCGTGGGGATTTAAGGAAATCACTTGAAAACCTTAGGAACTTAACAGACTCTACCATAGGACACTCTGGCGACCATTATCTCTGTCTGCAACTACCATCTTCATAATATGTGCCTAAAATTACTTACTAACTGCACACCTTAACGACCCATGGAGGGACTGAGACTAAGGTAACTGCCTTCCATGCCCTCTACTTTTAGTCGACTAGACTAAGCTGTCTTATGTCCGCAATGGGCTTGTATTTATAATGTTTGTCCTCCTGATCATCTCGAACGAGGATGTTCATTCGAATCCACTGTTAGAAAAAAATCCATTGTAGAGAAATAATCACCGGCAAGGGCACCAGTTCAGATAGGATATCCTCTAAATTACCAGGTCACGTCTGCCCAAAGGTAAACAAACTCCTTTGGTACCCCGAAGTCTTAGCCGTCGATAGTGAGAGTTTTGATTTTTCTAGGTGGCGTGATGGATTACTCTCTATGCAATTCTTGATCCTCCCACAATATGCGGGACCTCCTTAAGGCTGAATAGCGGCTTAAAATTCCTAGATCTTTTTATCTGGACACGATTCCGGAATGTATCAAAAATTCCTCCACGGCATTGTACAGTTGTAAAAAGAGTATATGGTGAAAATGGAAATCACACCACATCGCACATGTCGACAACGGTTTGCAAGTCCTACAACCGTTTACAGACGATTTTCCCGCGATCGTGATTTTGACATTCACATCGGATAGTTCCAGTTCGACATTGCAGCATCCCACATATAAATTTGGATGCCCCTAGTCTTTTCCATTAGTTGGAGATAAGAGACAATGTGGAATATAGTCGACTTGCCGTGACGGAAGTCGCACTGAAACATGGTGATCAATACGATTCAAAATAGGCTTTAAACTTGCAACTTGGATAGCATTTCATGTGCCACACTTAGCACCTCTACAGTTGTTGTATGTTACGTGCAGAAAGTGTAGAGGTGTCAGGAATGCATGAGTACACAAATAAGAGTCTGAAAGTAAGTAATCGACACCAGTGTTCTGCAATAACAAATAACATGGCTGATTTAGAATTCATGATGAATATTTCAACATCAATACGCGTCGATGCATAGTCTCTCCATCCCTACGAGTACTCTCGTTCAAAATAAATCAATCGAAATCCATTCAACCTCAACTAAAATCCAATCAGACAAATCTGATATTTATTGTCTATCATATCCGAATGGTCCCGCATCGACAAAGTTGCGTTTCTTATCAAATCTGATCACCTCCATCTATGTCCCAAATCGAATCATTAGGCTTAAAGTGCTCCCATAGATCGAAAGTTCGCAAAGACTCCCGAAGTGATGGCCCACGGGGAGTTTGCGAAAAACACATTTACAATCCCCAAAGTTTAAATCTTTGTCAAACACCGTTAACCATACGTCTGCCTCTGCTAGGTGCGGCAAGGCAACATGAAAAGTTTTGTCAATCGAAATTTGTCATCCTTAACACAAGAGAACACACACCCGGACGATGACTTTATTCCCCACACTTAAGTGGCACAGCGGCAGCGGCAACGACAGTAGCGGTCGTACCTTTGTGCACACGCAGTCTTTTATGGAAATTTTATGACCATCTATCATGATCCAGAAGGCCAAGAACGCCAATATGACGGCTTCAAAGGAAGGCACAACAGACGCACAACTCACACTCCACACAGACCACCTCTGACCCCGGCCCACACCTGGCAAAAGGGAGCCGGTGACATTCGCTATCGTTTATTATTCAAGGTCCGCATTGAGTTTTCATGTACGACACATATCCATCTGAGGACCATGGTGAGGAGTGAGGTAAGGGTAATGCGTGCTGACGCAGATCAAAATCCTGCTGGGGAAGTAAAATGTAAATTTTGCGGATATCAATCTTCATGTGTTCATGAGGGGGAGCTTCATCGGCACAAGCTGAACGGCAAAATTATTCATAAAGTTGGTGGTTAGCGCGAGTGCCCCGTGATGAAGCATACTCAGCTGTAGCTGAATAAGGGATTTTGTGTCATTACGTCCTTCCGGAAAATCAACTCTGGGGCGGCAGCATTTCGGTGCACTCACGGTCCATGACTCGGAGTACCACATCTGCACTGAATCGGTCTTCATGCACACGCTCGGGGACATTAAACATTTATGCGAATGCTTCGGCTGGCGGCATGGGCTGCGAAAAGTTATTCGTCAAATTCGCACCCAATCCCATTCCATTCACATCCGGTTCGCCCAAGACACTCTTGCGAAACTAAGCCATTTGTATTCCGTGAAAATCACTTAGAGATTAGAAGCATAAACAGCGTCATTATGACCAGCGTCTGTAATTCAGACATTAACACAAAATAAATCATGTTCCACTCCATCAACCTAATCATCGAGCGTGTAATTTGAATGAATAATCACGCGAGAACAGTCGGCCTGGTGTACAGTTGTGCTAATCAAAATTAATTGTCGTACACATTAAATAGAAGACTTCCCCGCACGGGGTCTCACTGCGGAATGATATCATTGCAGGTTCGAGCCACACAAGTGCACAGAACTAATGACTTCGTTGAGGACCGACCCACCGAGGGGCACTCGCACTCATTATACTCGAATCAGCTCGGTGTAATTACTTTGAAAACTATTAAGCTGGTTATTCTGAATAATTATCAACGCCTCCTTGTAATTTAGATATCTTGAGGTGGACTAGATGACATAAAGAGTTTCTCAATTGAGATAAGTGCAATTTGCCGGGGAAGTGTGGCGTGATCTTGGGTCAAATGTGCAATCTTATGAGCGCTTGTGACACGTCGTAAATTATTTGTGCTCATTCAATTGTCGATGGGGCTGAATGTGGCTGATTTATGAAACTGTTTCCATGAAAATATGTAGGAAGCCACTGGGGAAGTGACATCTCACGGTCGTCAGTTATTCGTTCTCTATTCGTGGTCTATGGAATGTAACTGGCAACCATTCAGGCACTTTTTTATACACTTGTAAGTAGTTTCGCTTTCTCTGGAGAAAAATGTTTCAATGATAGTTTTGGCGCAAGCACCGGCCACTCACAGTTTGGTCTCTCTCTACTGCATCGATTATAGCGTGTTTGCGTTCATCTCGATTGCTTCGAATTAACGTACCAAAGCACATTAGTTCGATTTATTTTTCCAAGGGAGCTAGCAATCAGTTCGAATTGTCGAGAATTTCGAATTACTGAGAGTCGACTGTGTTTGGCATTTGTGAACTTTCTTATAAGCGATACGTACTGTAACATGATTTTGTGGGAAAGGTCAGAAACAATGGATCCAACACTATTAAGCTATACAACTACAACAAGTAATTCAACCTCATAGGCTTCGATTAGTTTGCGGAGTAGTAAGTAAAGAATAAAGAGTCTTGATTGAATGTCATTGGGTTAGGGTCAGGATTTATAATACTTTCCAGAACGATGGACAACGAAAACGCTCAAAATTATTATTCCATTGGCATCCAAAGCATTGGAGGAATCCAAGGACAATGATAGGATTTTTTTTCAATTCGAATCTGAAAAAGCGTCCGCGGACGAGTTTTTTGAGCTTTCATGATTTTGTTAAGGGATATCTCGGGGTTCACCGATTATTCGGTTCTTGGTGTTTTTTCAGCGTGTTTTTTGCTCGCCGTGTTACCTGCTTTCTGCCTACCAACTAGTTCCATTGGTGGCAGGTAAAAGCGTATGTTTAGTCCTTAATGCTCCGCTGAAACTTACACACACCATCCTCTGCACTCTGGCCAGTGGTATGAGGTTGCTGTTCTTTTCGAGTGCGGTCCACCAAATTGCGACGCCATACGACAGTATGGGTCTGACTGCCGATACGAATAGCCAGTGGACCAAACGGGTTTGTAGTCCCCATTTACACCCTATGGCCCTTTTACAACAGATGGCTGTGGAGGTCTTCTTGACAGGCTCCTGTATATACAGCTTGAAGTATAACTTCGTGCCTAATATAAGACCTGAGAATTTTACGCTATCATTAAGCTTTAAGTGGGTCCCACATGATGAGGGAGGATCAAAGTTAGGCACTTCTTAGTAAAGAGGAATAGCTCCGTTTTATCCATTACACTTACCTTAGATAGAGCAGATTGCACAATAGCCCTAATCGTGGATGCATATTTACATCACCTGCACTGGCAATGATCTTGCAGATTGACCAGTCCCTTCAAGTATCACGGTAGTTATTTTATGGAAGATCAAGTAAATTTTTGAATAAAGCTTTGATTATTGTACACTCTGTCTCGGCCTAAATGAGTATCATAACCTTGCCAAACCCGTCCAGTCACTTGGCGGCATAGTAAAATAGCTCACATTTGCATCAAGAGGCTGTCATTGTATCTGTTTGCAGTGTTTGTTCTTCCCGACCGTCGAAACAAACAATTATGGACAACAAAGCTAAGCTCTTTCTGGCAAAAGCACAGGGATGGGCTTCGTTCATAATGTCGGAAATGCAAAAAGTTTTCCAGGCCACTATTATCAATTTTTCATTTCACAATCTTAAGAATTCAAATCAAACTTCATGAACACTCAACGTTGTTGAAGGAAAGAAAATATGTCTTGCGACGTTGGGAAATGATTGATTTATTTCAGATCTCGTAGCTGATTACCCGTGGCGAAGTGTTGAATTAATAGCCCACTCCGCGGGCGCAGAAAGTGCTTGCGGCAATTCGTCTGCGAGTTGATTGAGTTCTTGGTGTTTCAATGGAATAAAGAATTGCTGTCTGGAGAGCTATTCAAATCACCAGGAGGGGCGGATTCATTGTGTTTGATGAAATGTCTGTTCAGTCCACTAGGACTGAATATTGTCAAATATAATGGTTCCGTTTAACCCAATTTCTACCCAGCGTTGGGTTAGTAATTGTGAAAATATTTTCGCTGTCATGTTTCAATATGAGCGTCCCGCTGATACCGCCGGACTGCCCCTAACATGGTATATTTTGAGTGCATTCTCTCTTTTTTTGCCTCAGTTTGTTCCTCGGACAGTAATTTAAAATATTCGCATTTTGGAAGGTCTGGCTTCCTGAGAAAACACTTGACGGTGACAATCCGAGTTTCTGAGTATCGATCAGCTACTAGACTACTAGTACTACGTTTTCTCATTTCAGAATTGAGTCTTTTTTTCAGTATCACATAAGCCAATTGCGATGAACTTCGAAAACCTTAAATTAAAAAAAACACATTCGGAAATAAAAAAGCAAATATTATATATTTTTATTTGTATATATTTTTTATTTATTTCCCGTTTGTAATTTACGTGCTTCTGTTTAAATTCAAACTATTGCGGTCCAGGCGCGTTCATTGGCGGTGGGTGCATGCCACCCATTCGACCGATTGGTGGAGGCGGACCCATCATACCCATATGTCCCATCATTGGCGGCGGCCGTATTCCCATCATAGGCGGAGGAATCGGTCCGTGAGGACCCATCATCATTGGTGGCATTCCTGTGCCGCCCGGGGGCATACCTGGTGGCATCATTCCAGGACGCGGCGGCATACCCATGCCCATCGGTGGAGGAATGGATGTATCGCCACCTGACCGTGTGGGCGCTGCAAATGGATTCTGAGACACCTTTCCAGCTTTGAAGGCCGCAGTAGTAGCGTCGATTAAGTGCTGAGCCTGTTCCTCCATCCATTTTTGATAATAGAACTTGACGTTGTCCCGATGTTTGCGGCCGGTGCAGTGCGTCTTCCGAACACTTGGAGAGTCGTGGGTTAGATGTGTATCGCAGTAGTCACAGTAGTACTTAGGCATTTTACACACGAAAAACAAAAAGCCACAACAAATAAGTTTCCTGAGAGTAGAGGTCAGTCTTGACAGAGAGCTCAGTTCTTACTGAAAGAAACGACAAAGATTTATCCTAATTTATTTATTTGACCTGTCGCAAGATTACGTTGGGTTTCTTGGTAATTAGCAATCCATTTATTGCCTTGTAAATATGAAACAATTAAGAACATCTTGACTGTACAGTCTGCATGTTTGGTGCATTAGCTGCAAAGTGAGGGTGTTCGACAATTAGGTGCTGTAAAGTGATGCCAAAGCCACAGTAAATCTGCTGACAATTTTTAATCCGGGTGATGAGCGTCACCAAGGTGCATGGTTGCATGGTTTTTAAAAAAATGTTGACAATCTCTGAAAATGCAATGAAACAACTTCAGCCATGAGGCTCTGTTCACGTCTCTTACACACATTTCAATTACTCCAAGATCTTTCGTCTTAATACTTTAACCACATAAAGGTAGTCAAAGATTTTCACCTGCTTCGACATACTCCAACCGGCCTTGCTATTGCCACGAGGCAGAAACCAATAATTAAATTATTTTATTTATACTTTTTTTATGATTAAATTTAATATATTATTTTATATATATTTTATTTTACTTTTATTTTATATATATTTTATTTGCAATTATTATATTACTCATTAATTTACTTAGACTTTACTATCTGTTGTTTCCTTTCTGATCAAGTGAAGGTCAACGACATTTTCAGAATTGCTGCGTTCCTAACAAACGAAAGCGCGAGCTTTCATAAATTTTCTTCGAACATTCCGACATATGTACATTCTCGAGGTCTGGAAACATCGCTGTTTCTGGTAAATCTAGTTGCTCCCCATTGAATTCGTCCATCCAGAAGAAGTTGTCAAATCGAACAGGCATACAGGGTGAATTTTGGTTTATTTTTTAATTTTTGTGTAAATTTTCTCCCTTTATTTCTTTCTATGCGAATACCAGAAATCTCACACTATTATTTCAGACAGCTGTGCCGGCGGTCATTATAACATTGATTTCCAACATTGCCTTGGCGGGCACTTATAAATTGAGCGCGAGTGACTTGAACCACTTCAAACTCGGTGGGAAAGGCCTTTCGAGGTTTCAGTAAAAGTTCATCTGGACTTCGCGGTTTCGATTCTGTGGGGAATTAACATAATATACCATTTTAGCGAACTTTTCCACAAATACTACGTTGTCCAGAATATTCGGGTTTTGCTTCTTATAAAATTTTCATTAATTTACAATGATGACCCAGCGAACTTTACCAGAATAACTAAGATGTCCACAGTAATCGAGTTCTGCAACTTATAAAATGTTCCTTAATTTACAAAGAGGACCACCAGACAAGTATGCTAATATTGAGTCACTATTTTGGGAGAACGAATAAGACAACAGCCACTTTCCTCTTACAGCCCTGTACGATGTTCTGTTTCTGCTCAAGGTACTTCACACCCTTAGGTGAATGTTACGTCTTGGATTCTAAGTTTATGTGGTCCTTTACGGTGTCTCCACTGAACATATTTCTGCACACACAACCACAATATGAACAGAACTCCTCGATGTTTCTTCTCATGGGCAAGGTATGCCTTGCCGCTTCACTTCAATGTTGGCTGCGAGAGCGTCAACGTCCAGAAGCGGGCAACCAACCACTAATCAACGATGTAGATCTCGCTAGATCCTCGCTCATAAAATAATGCCAACAAATTACATTCACTAACACTTCTCCTTTTAAGGCCAAATCACAAAGTCGAGTTCGCGCGGTCGAGCGTTGGTACGTTTTTTATCGCGTTTACGAGAATGTTCACAATAATGAATCACAATACAATGTTCAAAAATGAAACAAAATAGAACGCTCACTCAAGACAAAAAAATGTAATCAGCTGTTTCAGCACGCCAAAAAATCGTGAGTAAATAAAAGAAAATTGTTTCACAACTGTCAAAAGCCCGAGGTTGTAGAAGTAGCTCTGCCTATCGTCCTCGCGCTTACGATATTACGATCTGTGAAATATCAAAACGCGAGCGCTGCATTGTGACTTGTTTACTTGATTTACTTGCGAACGCGACACTGTGATGTGGCTATTACTCTCATTATTTAAAACTCCATTCAAGCAAAATCGTGCACATATGGGAAAGCGTCAAGTCTCATGTCCATCTCTTGACCAGAGCTAATGCCATGGCGTAAAACCAAGATTCTCACACGATTTGGGCTTGGACATGGATTTGTGTGCTTTAACTAGGTTTTTTTACATCATGTGCATGGACCATTTCCTGTTCATGTCCAGTGGACGGGACGCATGTTGAGGGGAAAGGACGACTCTATGGAGAAGTAGGCTACGTGCCTGCACTTGGTTAGTGGGGTCCCCGGTTAAAATTCCAGTGAATGCAAAGTTAATACGCATTTATATGGTTCTCAAATCTGGTTCAGTCACCATTTACCGTTGGGATACCCACTGGAGTGGTAGTAGTCTGACTGTGGGTATCACCATGGACCAACATGGTGCTGGTCAATTCCCTAGCAGCCCCTTACCCTGCCTAGGGCATATCCCTCTCGAAGTGGTGGCGTAGTTCAGTGGTCTGTGGTGTTGACAATACCTTCTCAAAATGAAATTTGTAACATGGATTTGTTTTATTTATCTATTTTTTAGAGATACTGTATCTACGCTCTATAACGTGAACAATTAAAATCCAAGGGAGTTCACGTATGCGAAAGTCAAATTTTAATGAAATAGTAGTGCAATCCATACAGTGGGACTCTCATTCTAAAACGCCTTATCTATAAAAAAAATAAAGCGGTTTTTCTATTACATATCAAACAGTATACGCAATTCATTTATTTAATTTGAAATAAAATGTCTTTGCGTAGAATGAAAGGTTGTGGCATAAAAAGTAACATAAAACATTGTCTAATCACGGGCATTACCGATACGAAGTATAATGAAAAAAATTGACTCATTTATTGAAGATTTAAAATCTTCTTCTTCCCAAAAGTATTTTCACTGTTTTTTTCTTTAAAACCTAATCACTTTCAGTCCATTCCAAAGCATTGTTTAAAGGGAAATGGCCTCGGTGGTGCCTGTGCACACTGATCTTAAATATATGTGCGAAATATTTGACCGGGACGAGCATTCCAAATTCACGTTGGTTTCTTTGAGCACATGTTGACGCAAAGAACTAAAAAACCAAAATCGTAACGAGTATAAATCTTGTGATGACAAAGAACAAGGAAAACCACAAAAATCGAGCGTACGATAATCAAAAACTATTCATTTAAGGACAACGACGAACAAACTGACACGAATTGACATGTAACAAACCGGAAACGAAGTATTGCACCAAGAAGGTATTTCAAGCTTAAATACAGCTGGCTGAAACAGTTGACTGTGAACTTCAACCAAACACTTTTGTTCACGGTTTATAGTGTTTATGATTAGTTCACGTTTTAGAGATGTAAAATATCTGGTGTTTACACTAACCGGAGTCCAATGAAACCTTGAACGACGTACACTTCGTGCAATGATTAGTCAGATTGTCCGTGATAATCAAACGCAAGAGGAATATAAATGGAGACGTGCCCAGATTGCACAGGTTCGCGCTGCACAATTACAACCTCAAATTCGACAAAATGTCACTAGAAGAAGAGAAGTCGTAAAACTAGACTTTAAGAATTAAATTTTTTAAAGTGCTCTCAAAAATTAATTGTCGATCTCCTAATATCAATTATAATAAAACGAATAGTCAACCGTGCACTCTAATAAAATGTCTTTACAATCAACAAAGCAAAAGAAAAAGTTATTGATTCTGACATATCTTCTTCGCTGTGTTCCTTGCCAGAATATAAGTGGATTCACTTGTCCAAGTTTAATAAGCAGACTATATCCGAAGACATAATCAATGACGTTTCTCAAAATATAAGCATTCCAACTGACCAATTCAGATGTCATTCTTTGGTCAAAGAAGATGCCGACTTCACTGAACCTAAGCTTATAACTTTTAAGTGTACCAGATGCTAGAGTATTTAGGCAGTATGGCCATGGTCAAATAAAAAAATTCATCGCGCGAGTAAAAAGAAAAACTCATCAGAGCTTATGTCACATACCACTGCTACAACAAACAACTACATCGCCATCTACCCAACTGCTTTACCCCAATCTACCATCAACCCTTCTACACCCCTCTCTCTATCTCTTCACACTCTATTATCATAATACTGGGGTCTTCGAAGTTGCAAAAAAGTACTTCTCTTTTCATCATCCTCTCAATTTGATATTATCGCCCTCACAGAATCTTGGCTAAATAGTGATCATAGGGATACCGAAATGTTGAATAGCAATCAGTATGCTGTTTTCCGCAAAGATCGTAATTATAGTGCTTGCTGCTGTGCGCACTACGATCCAATGTGCTAAAATTGACTTGCCGCCAACAGCTGATGTTCCTGATATGGATCAACTGGATATTAGCATCAAACTTGAGTGTATTAATGAAATTATTCTTATTGTCTCTTACACTCCACCTAATAGCTCAATTGATTTATAATTTCATTTTTTAAAATGGATAAATTGTTACTTTAATGGTCGTACTCAATACGTTCGAATTAACAACATATTCTCGTCACCTATCAATGTTACATTGGGAGTGCCTCAACGTAGTCATCTTTCCCCCCTTTTCAGATTTTTAAATTGCAAATGCCTGAGGTATGCAGACGATTTGGAAGTCTTCTGTGATTGCCTTTTATTACAAGAAGACCTTGAGAAGCTATCGACATGGTGTTTGTCTAACTCCTTACAAGTTAATATTCCCAAATGTCGAAATCGCTCCCCCATTATCTTTAAATAAAGGGTGATTTTTTAGCTATTATCTTTTTGGCAACACTGGTTTAAACAGCTGACGCACGTTTCGTGTTTTGTTTCACTGTCAAACATCTTCATTTTGGTCTATAATTTAACCATGAATCGTCTTACAAGCGAACAACGCTTGCAAATTATTGAAGAAAGTTAATCGCGCGCTTCTTCCGTTTTATGGTCAGTCAGCGACGAAGCTCATTTTTGGCTCAATGGGTACGTAAATAAGCAGAATTGTCGATTTTGGAGTGAATATCGGCCAGAAGCATTGCAAGAGCTACTAATGCATCCAGAAAAAGTCACAGTTTGGTGCGGTTTATGGGCTGGTGGCATCATTGGACCGTACTTCTTCAAAGATGATGCGAATCGTAACGTAACTGTGAATGGTGAGCGCTACCGTGAGATGATATCCCACTTTTTTTTGCCCAAAATGCAAGAGCTTGACTTGCATGACATGTGGTTTCAACAAGACGGTGCCACATGCCACCCAGCACGCGCAACAATGGACTTATTGACATTTCGGGACCGGTCAATTGGCCGCCTAGATCGTGAGATTTAACGCCTTTAGACTACTCGTATTTTTTGTGGGGCTATGTTAAAGCTCATGTCTATACAGACAAACCCGCTTCAATTGACGCATTGGAAGACAACATTGAAGCATTTATTCGTGAGATACCGGCCGAAATGTTGGAAAGAGTATGCCAAAATTGGACTAAGCGGATGGACCATTTGAGGCGCAGCCAAGGTCAACATTTGCATGAAATAATCTTCAAACATAATTGTATGGTACTATCGATTCAAATAAAGATTTCATGCATTTTTCTAAATTTTAAACTTTCCTATAGCTTTTAAAAAAGCACCCTTTAATTACAAATTAATATTCCCAAATGTCAAAATCTAACCGTTTGTCGAAATCGCTCACCTATTATCTTTAAATATAAAATTAACAGCAGCAGTAAATTTTTAAAAAAGACCTAGGGGTAATTTCTTTTCGAAAAATGCATTTTGTAAAACATGTCAATTCTTGAGTCGCTAGAGGTAATTCAATGTAAATTCAATGGAATTCAAAGGCATTTTCCGATCTTCACACTTTGAAATGTCTTTACTTTGCGTTCGTCAGATCTCTTTCAGAATACTGCAATACACTTTGGAAACCTCTACATGTTTTTCACTCTCTTAGAGTTGAGAAAATCGAAAAACGCCCAACTGGGATGCATTTCCCTTGCTTCATATGTTCCCTTGCATATGAAACTAGATGTAAATTATTCGGACTAATGCTCCTAAAATCTCGACGAAGTTTCTCAGAGGTGATTCACTCGTGATATATTGGAAAATCACATTGATTGCTTCGACATTTTGCCGTTAATAAACTTCAATATTTAAACGAGAATGCTTAGAAACAGTCCAAATTTCTTTAAGACGCCTCATCATGGAACAAATTATGCTGCCAATGAGCTATTGCCTAGGAGCCTTTGGGAAACTAATTCTCGATCTCATCGATTTTTGTGTAAGTAGATTGACTTTTAAAAATAATTTGCTATTAATTTTAAATAATCCTAATGGTGGCAATGTTTAATGAACTGTTGATATAAATTGTTAGGTATTATTATTTATTTCGTGCCTATTATTATATTGCGTTGTTATTCCAGTAATCACTAAAACATTGTGACTTTGTTTGATGAAAATGATATAAACTAAACTTAACTAAACTAAGAGCATAACTGTGCTGGTAAAGCTTCTCAAATTGGCCGTTCGGAGTCGGCATAAAACTGTAGGTCCGAGTGGTTGCTGAGGAGCAAGGCCTTGGCCCTCTATGTGCTGTAGCACCATATTATTAAAATCGGATCCTGGAACAAATGCAATGCCTGAACCAAAATTAAATGAATCACTTTCATCACGCAATAAAGCAAAGAATGAACTACTAAAAAGCGTAACTCGTTGTCGGCGTTCGACGTGTGCAGACGTCTTCTTCATCCGCCTAAACAAAATCCATTCTTTAGAGTTCATCTTCTTTAGTTAACATCTGTGTTTCTCCTCATTGACATTTTCTCGGACACTATTTAAACGAACAAAATGAGGACAGCAATAAAGTGTGCAAAAAACAACGACGGAGACGACGGCGAAGCACAAGATAATTTTAGCAAATACAAGAAATCGAAGTCGGAGACGACGTAAAAGACGAAGAAGTCGTGGAAGGCGAACCCGGAGAAGACGTAGGTGGCAATGAGGAAGAAGAGGAGGTAAAAGACGACGGCGATGAAGCTGCAGAAGTTTATCCTTGGGATATTGACCGTATTGATCATCTGGGTGAGACTCCTTTTTGTGGTGGAATTCCACACGAAGTTCATCTGGCTCTACTCTACCAAGTCCATAATGGTCCCTATGATATGAAGCTACTATATGAAGCACTATATGTAGTCCCACGTTAAAAGACAGCCATCTCGAAGACGACTCCATCCAGGCCGGTCAAAATGACCGAGAGTTGTAGGAGCCATTGCCGGCGTTCGACGTGTGAAGACATCTTGTCCTTTCTTCTTTGTAGCAACCAATGACGTCCGGCCTCGGTTGGATTTTCAAGGCGCACCCGGATTTCACCACTTGGTCGAAAGGGAAGACGTGCTTTGGCACATCCCAAGTCTAGACGCCTGTGTCTTAATGAAACGTCGTTTCAATACATTGACATCTTATTGAATCCACGCAAGCCGTCTCTGATGAAACCTTATTCCACTCAACGATGTCATGGCAGTCATGCGAACGATGTCATATTCCACAACAAGCTGTCCATTAAGAAGGCTTTCAAATGCAACATCCGTCAATATCCCACATGCAACTCGTCTTAATCTATTTCCGCTTCCATCAGACTCCCTTGAAACCTATTTGAATTGACAACGTGACGAATTTTGTGAATATTTTCCAAACTTCCTGTTTCATGTATTTCACAAGGACAACACAAATCGTATCGCTTCAAAATCCCCTGTCAGGATATTAAATCCACTTAAAAGGGCACGTACGTCCATCAGTTATTTCAAAACTCACAGCACTTGCTCCAGATAAAACACTTCGCTTGGAAGACCATATGCCCCATCGTCTAGATCCAGTGAGTCCAATCCAAATAGAGAAGAGGCTATGTTAAAGCTCATGTCTATACAGACAAACCCGCTTCAATTGACGCATTGGAAGACAACATTGAAGCATTTATTCGTGAGATACCGGCCGAAATGTTGGAAAGAGTATGCCAAAATTGGACTAAGCGGATGGACCATTTGAGGCGCAGTCAAGGTCAACATTTGCATGAAATAATCTTCAAACATTTAATTGTATGGTACTATCGATTCAAATAAAGATTTCATGCATTTTTCTAAATTTTAAACTTTCCTATAGCTTTTAAAAAAGCACCCTTTAATTACAAATTAATATTCCCAAATGTCAAAATCTAACCGTTTGTCGAAATCGCTCACCTATTATCTTTAAATATAAAATTAACAGCAGCAGTAAATTTTTAAAAAAGACCTAGGGGTAATTTCTTTTCGAAAAATGCATTTTGTAAAACATGTCAATTCTTTAGTCGCTAGAGGTAATTCAATGTAAATTCAATGGAATTCAAAGGCATTTTCCGATCTTCACACTTTGAAATGTCTTTACTTTGCGTTCGTCAGATCTCTTTCAGAATACTGCAATACAGTTTGGAAAAAAGCAATCACATGTTTTTCACTCTCTTAGAGTTGAGAAAATCGAAAAACGCCCAACTGGGATCCATTTCCCTTGCTTCCATATGAAACTAGATGTAAATTATTCAGACTAATGCTCCTAAAATCTCGACGAAGTTTCTCAGAGGTGATTCACTCGTGATATATTGGAAAATCACATTGATTGCTTCGACATTTTGGCGTTAATAAACTTCAATATTTCCACGAGAATGCTTAGAAACAGTCCAAATTTCTTTAAGACGCCTCATCATGGAACAAATTTAAAACACTATTTAAACGAACAAAATGAGGACAGCAATAAAGTGTGCAAAAAACAACGAAGGAGACGACGGCGAAGCACAAGATAATTTTAGCAAATACAAGAAATCGAAGTCGGAGACGACGTAAAAGACGAAGAAGTCGTGGAAGACGAACCTGGAGAAGACGTAGGTGGCAATGAGGAAGAAGAGGAGGT
The DNA here is from genome assembly GCA_905231855.2 of Eristalis tenax. Lineage (NCBI taxonomy): Eukaryota > Metazoa > Arthropoda > Insecta > Diptera > Syrphidae > Eristalis > Eristalis tenax. The sequence continues at coordinate 57,991,631 of HG993124.1, forward strand.
AAAAGACGAAGGCGATGAAGCTGCAGAAGTTTATCCTTGGGATATTGACCGTATTGATCATCTGGGTGAGACTCCTTTTTGTGGTGGAATTCCACACGAAGTTCATCTGGCTCTACTCTACCAAGTCCATAATGGTCCCTATGATATGAAGCTATATATATAGTTCCACGTTAAAAGACAGCCATCTCGAAGACGACTCCATCCAGGCGGGTCAAAATGACCGAGAGTTGTAGGAGTCGATGTCGGCGTTCGACGTGTGCAGACATCTTGTCCTTTCTTCTTTGTAGCGGCCAATGGTGTCCCACAGCGGTTGGATTTTCAAGGCGCACACGGAAGAAGACGTGCCTTGGCACATCCCAAGTCCAGACACCTGTGTCTTCGTGAAATGTCGTTTCAATGCATTGAATTCTTATTGAATCCACGCAATATTTAACTCAACGATGTCATGGCGGTCATGCGAACGATGTCATATTCCACAACAGCTGCCCATTAAGAAGGCTTTCAAATGCAACATCCGTCAATATCCCACATGCAACTCGTCTTAATCTATTTCCGCTTCCATCAGACTCCCTTGAAACCTACTTGAATTGACAACGTGACGAATTTTGTGAATATTTTCCAAACTTCCTGTTTCATGTATTTCACAAGGACAACACAAATCGTATCGCTTCAAAATCCCCTGTCAGGATATTAAATCCACTTAAAAGGGCACGTACGTCCATCAGTTATTTCAAAACTCACAGCACTTGCTCCAGATAAAACACTTCGCTTGGAAGACCATATGCCCCATCGTCTAGATCCAGTGAGTCCAATCCAAATAGAGGAGAGGATTTTCCTTCAGCACTGACTATGATCCGGAATGATGTGAAGAAATGCCTCTGCTCCGGTGCCTTGTGACTCTTTGCATGTTTTAAGTGTACATTCTCCCACGTAGCCAGTGCCACTATCGATTTCCGCTTAACTCACATGAGACTCACAAGTGGATGCTCGTCTCCACATGACCGAGCAACTTCAAGTCACATTTGACCTTTAAAGTCTACTTCCTGTTTTTTTTTACGACTTCAGGAGGGGAGTAGCATAGGTTTCGAAGCAAGTCATCACTCGAGTCAGCCTCCGAACCCGCACATAATCAACAGCCGACAATTCCACATTGTGAATGCCATTGGAAACATTTTGATTGATTGCTAATCACTTAAGACCCTCCCGGGACCATCATTCATCGCTCGCAAACTCTAAGCGAACCTCATATGTTTGACTACATTAAATTGAGTTTTGCTTCCCGACCCGCTGGTGGGGTGACGGTGGCGCGGGGCGTGGATTAAATGCTAATGTGCGATAGTATCTGGTGATTGATTTCTACCATACTTTGGGTGAGCATTCTGCGACAAGACAAGCGGAAGGACATCAATCAATTCGTCTGACAAACATAAATAACGCTTTTATTTTGATTATTTTTCCTTTTCCAACCCAAAGGATACCGTTTCACAAGCCCAGTTGTGTCGGGAGTGTAGCCTGTGAGCACGTCCAAATCCAAAATGCTACCAATGATGCTCTGTCAACAAGCGCTTCGTTCCGCGATCGATACTGTATTGTCCAACATCCGGTGGAGGGCGACGACGGGAATTCGAACTATTCCTTGAGAGGGTTTTCAGAGTAGAAAATAATTGACTGTCAACGTTCAGGAGTTGGTTATTGAATTACTTCTGCGTCGGGGGTCGGGCAGTTGTTGCAAAGTGGGGATCCACAAGCAGACGATGTGCACTTGGCTTATTGGCCAATACAAAGGAAGGTCTAAATTGGCGTAACGAAATCGTAAGTTAAGCCAATAAAGCTGAATGCTTGAATTGAGTACAATGCCCTGGCACTGTCTGCGACGGATGCGAAGGTACGTCGCATGTGTTATTCTCTCGTCCAGCGCAAATGTCACGAACAAGGGTGACAAAGTCAAAGGAATCACGGTCGGGGATGCTGACACGACGTGCATGGGCATTCCCTCCAATCTGTCTGCTGCGTATGTCACAAAAGAAAATAATGCACGAGCGCTGTGTACAAGGACGGTTTATCTCTTTGTGCGGCCTAAAAAAGTGAGTACGTTGTTTGCAATACGGGGGCAGTTTGCAGGATGGTCTCACTGATATGCATGTGCACACATTTGTCTCCTCTGCGCCGTCAACGTTCATACAGAGTATTCAAATCTGCTTTTTTTCGGATAAGCACTCGGAGAAGCACGCTCTGAGAGTTGTTATTCACAGCGACTGGACTAGAAGGGGGATGCCTTCCAAAACAGGAAAAATCAAATCATAGGTGACTTTATAGAAATATTCAAACGCAATGTGTAAGGAGTTCGAGTGCAAACTTACTCGAAGCACGGACCAAGGACCATGGACCTTGTCCTTTACCAACAGCCTCTCCAGCTATCGTGATCTCAGGCTATCTGGCTGCAAATAAAGTTGATTTTGAGGTCCTAGCATGAATTTTGGGGACCATTGTTTGCCGACCCCACTGACTTGGAGTTGAAGATTTTTGGGGCTATTTACGTCGTACACGCGTTAGGAATTGGATGCTTAGAGGCTTAGCTTAGAGGCTTATCGTCACGGTACAACCCCTTTCTAATTTGTTAAAAGATCGACGACATGTGATATTGTGCTGCTATTGCTTCGCAGAATAGGGCAAGGATGATCAATGCCTTGTGTTAAGTCAACTGCCTCTTTCGAGACTGCACGTTCCGGATAAGACAGATAGGTAGCTCTAATCATCAATGACCTAATTTTATTATATATGCTGTCTTTAGCCGCATCCTGCAGGTTGGTAATAACTCTCCCTCTATTATCAACAGGGTGGTGGTATATTTTTTGACTGAAATTCATATAATTATAGACAGTAAAACTTAAATTATCTGGTTAATGAAAAATGCATAACTTAGTCTTGGGTCTCAGGAGGTTACATGCATTTTAGTAGCATTCTTGTGTCTTTTCAGAACTTGCCGTTGTGTGATGGTATGTGTGAAGGTAGGGGGAACGGAATTGTCCCTTATGTAGAGTGGAACACCCTGCCTGACAGCGGTATTGGTATCTTCCCACCGGTTTAGCAGTCTACAGAAGTGATCTTTCCAAATTCTCGTATAGATTGCGACACAATCTACGAGTTCCTCTTTGCCCCGACAAGCTTCAGAAGGTTTCACCCAACTCTTGTTCACCGTTCCGTAGCACCTCTTTTTTTTTTCAATTTTCATCAATAGCGCGCTTTTGGTCCTCTTTTTTTTCCTACTGAATTGCCGGTGTTCATCACTTCTTTTAAGTTCGTAGAGCTCACGAACTCCACTCGTCCTTCTGTACAGCTTCGCATGTGAAGCTTCACTGAACGTGTCTGCTTGTAGTCGTTGTCAAACCAGGCATTGGCGCCTGCAGGGGGGAGATGCAAGGTGGGTAACTTGCCGCTAATGGGATCTCACCAATATTTCGTATTTAGTTTTTCTTAAAACGGAATTTAAAAACAAAAAATGAGAAAAAGATTATTCTGCGGGCGCATATGAAACCGGGGGTTTTAAGACCCAGCACTTCAGAGAAGCATCCTTTGGTTGCCGGTTGATTGATCCGGGAGCTACCAAATCCTTTTATGGACAGACATTACCTCCCAAGACAATGTCCACTAGGTTCAGTCCCTTTTCGGATGTGGTGTCTACCTGTCTGTGATTCGCGATGACTGAGAAAGGATGTCTTACCCTGCTTTGCGTTAAAACCTCCTGGAAAGGTCTTGGTGTCGAAGCTGGGGACCTGATCTTATGTCCCCTCTAAGAGATCATATGAGTTGTAATTGCTCTTGATATCCAAATACTCTTGTCGGTGATCGTAAATCAGGCTGACGTTCCCGAATTCAGCTTTTTTATGAGACGCTCACTTTTACAAACACACCTTAAGACTTTTCGCCTAAATTTAGCTGCAACTCCAACAAAAAAAAAACTAAATTAACGACTATGTAGCAGCTTTACAGCCTCTTTCAGCACTTCCTGGATTACTGTGATATTTGGTTTGCAGCAGTTAAGGTCCTCCACGGGATCTCCGGCTGCGCGTGGTCTATTAACCGACCTTAGATTCCACATGCAGAACCGAAAAGCGTTGCCCTTAATTGTAGGAAGGATAGCTGGGCTTTTTGAGGAATTTTTCGTCTCAGTTATTCTGATCAGATAGAGATTCCCGCCTCTACGCTTACGCTGACATCCCCATAAATACCTGCATCAACCACTAGCATCGCCGAGCAATTTAGACTAACCAATAAAACCATGTATAATCCGCAAGCATCACAGAGCACATCAGGACATTGCATTCTAACCAATCGTCTAACAAATCCCCAGAAATGATCGAATCATCCAATAGCATCATAGAAAAGTGTTAACTTACTAATGACATCCCCAAATACACCAATATCAACCACAGTATCACAGATCACATCATCCCCACGTGTACTTAAATCTACCACAAACATTACAGAACACATCAGTACTACCGAATGGAGTAGTTCGGACTATGATTCCACACAAAACCCCATCGTAAGCATTGGCAATAGTGAACTTAAGTCTTTGGATCAAGTAATTGCTTTAGTACAATTCATTCCATGGTTTTTGTCGAAGTAAACGTACTCTATTGGGGTTTGTGGTAATTTGGTTGATGGAAATCGAGATAGATCCGAACTTCTTCTGTGAGTAATAATATTTGCTTTCTTGATCATGAGGGACTGTCCAATGCTTGATAACTCTAAGAAGTTCATTGCATATCTGTCCATTGCGAGGTAGAGAAAAGTATTGGCCCAATGATCGAACCCTGCGGTACGCCGTGAAGAAAATGAAAAACGTTCACCCCTTTGCATTTACACTTGCATGTAAGAATTATCTGTGCATCTGCACTTCTGGCCATTGCAACGCTTTACTGGAGCCTTAGTTCAGACGGGGCTTAGTTAAAATCAGTTACAGTGAAACCTGCTTGAGTGAAACGCGCTTGAAAGAAAATCCCGCTTAAATGAAAAGACTCTCAAATTCCCGTGTATATGTAATAATGTACGAACAACCTCGCTTATGTGAAAATATTTTTTCATTTGGCTCAAGCTCTTTCAACTTTCGCATTCGTACACACACTACCAATGGTATTTGGCCACAGCCACGAATGCAAATGCATTCCCACGCCTCCGCCACCCAACCATACGAACTGAAGCTAAGACACAAATCCTGTCGCACTGATTACATTATACATTATTGCAGAGATTCTCTGTGATGAACAGATTCAATTTTTAACCCGAAGATGCTTTAATGCGTCTGTTCATGATCCAGCGTTCTGTCTCTGTCTGCAACGCGGAACAGTGCAGATGTGAGAAATTGGTTGGCGCTACGTCCATGACGCGGTATCCGGACAAAAGAGAAACACAACATTTATCTCGCTTAAAGCGCTCAGATACATTTCCACTAAGTCTATCCTCTGTGCTCCCCTTTCGGCAGCACATCCACAGAACGATAGAATGCATCGGGGAAAACGATGACGAGGAAGGGAGCGAAGCACAAATGCACATCATCCGGAACAAACGGAAAGCCACCCTGCACACAATAAACATACACACACGGAGGGGGGTTTATCTATGCAAAGCTGGGTAAACAGTATGGCGTCGCCGGGCGCTATGAACACATCCGTGGCATGATGTGTACTGTGAAACCAAAGGAAACAACGGAGTTTTAGGAAAATTCCAGCGAATTATTTATTTTTCACTCCTCCAACATTTCCGTTCGCTGATTACTTGATTCTTTCGGCTAATTGCACCTCTGCTGGTGCTCGAGGTGGGAACATGCTGCATTGGGTTCTCTTGGCCGTTTCATTGGTCTGGAAGCAACGTGATTTATTGAATCGAGTCGCTTCGCCTGCACATGCATAGCGGCAACTATACTGGCTTAGAGTGCTGAGGTGCCAGCCCTAATTGCATTCGGAAATGCCTTTCTTTGGTATTTGTAAACAATTAGGGTCAGTGTGGATTTCGAAGGTGAGCCAAAACAAAATGTTATACACTTCGGAACTATTCAGCTGTGCCTCGTTTCTTCGGGTGCTTAAAATATTCTCTCGAAGTCTTACGTGCGCTCAATAATCGGCTTCAACGGAACGAAAATAACCCAAGGCCAAACTGGTTTCTGAACTGTGGGGGCGACTGTCATCGAGTGAACTTTGAAGGAGAGCTTCATCTAAACAACTTTGACTTATGCATTCTAAGAAGATCAATGTTTTATAGAAGCATCTCAATTGCTGTAACTGAGTCATTTGGAGCACTACGCAGTACTATTCCCGTCCACTCTTTCCCCTACATCACATGTTCCACTAAATCTGCGGGATGGTAGACGTGAATCTCCTGATGAACGAAACCCGTCACTTTTTCGTAAACTTATCTATTCGTCGTAGCAGAGCCAGCAGGACATGCCAAGTTTTGACAATCCTCCAATTTCACCAAGTGCCTTACGATGACGATGGAGTTCTCACCGATATTCTCCATTTTCGATGAAGTTGTGCTTCGGAGGTGCACACAATAATAAAAAATATGGGCTTAAAGGTATCTAGACGATGACACCTGGTGTGTCACCTAGATGCTAAATGGGCAAGAATTTCAAAACTGTTCCTGGTGTCTTGCAGTCTGCGTGGAACTTAATATGAATCAAAATGCATACAAAAAAAAATATTCACTACAAGACGCAATAAAAAAAAACATGGGTACATGAAATTGCTTACTTACTCAGGTGGCGCTACAGCTCGGGGTGAAATTGTGCCTCAACCAACAAGCCTCTAGAACGGTCCTTACTTATAAGGCCGACGACCCTTGAAGGGTCTGTAGCTGAGCAATTGCTGCCTTCCATCGTTGACGGTCTTGGGTTGGCTGCTTCCAGTCATCAAGACCAGGCTGTCTTGTATCCGCAAGTACTTGGTATTTATACCGGTGATTCTGCCCTCCTCTCCTTCTCGAATCAGCTAAGAGCTCGGATTTAAAGACGCTCTTAGCTGGAGCTTTGGTGTCCATTCGCTCGATGTGGCCGAGCAAGTGAAGTCGACGAATTTTTGCCTTCCGAACTACATCCACTTCCTGGTACAGCTCGTAGAGTTCGCGGTTTTGTGTTCTCCTCCATTAACCTTCCTCGCAGAATTTTTCTTTCGAAAGGTACCAAGAATCAGCTCTGCAGTTTTGCTTAGCGTCCAGCTATGGGCTCCATAGAGCAGGACTGGAAAAATGAGAGTTTTGTGGAGCATGATTTTAGTCCTTGGAGTCAGGAGTTTTGAGCCCAGTTGTTTCGACAAACCGAAGTAGCACTGGTTGCCAAGGGCGATTCTACGTCGGAACTCCATTGTGATGTCGTTTGTGGAGTTCACGTTTGTCCCGAGGTAGAAAAACTCTTTACTACCTCGAAACTGAAGCTGACGATTGTGATGTTTTGTCCAAGGTGGTGTGCCACGGAACGTTTTTGGTCGACAGCGCATATATTTGGTTTTGTCCTCATTAATTTTGGGACCGTTTGACCTGTTCTTCGATCGCTGTAAAAGCCTCTACTACGGCACGTTGGGATCGGGCGACGATGTCGATGTCATCTGCATACCCCAACAGTTGAACCGACTTGTAGACTATAGTGACTCCCGTGTTTGCAGCAGCGCGCCGCACCATCTTCTCCAGTACCAGATTGAAGAAATCACACGACAGCGCATCTCCTTGCCGAAATCCGATGTAGATTTCAATCGCCTCGCAAATTCTTGAGCCGAAATGGACTGTGCATTCCGTATGTGTTAGCGTGCTGCGACACAACCGGGTCAGTTTTCTCGGGATCCCGAATTCGGCCATCGCATCGAATAGCACCTTGCTATGATAGCTTCAATCGATCAAAAGATGGTGCATATCGATTTGAAACTCGTCTCCTCCAGGATTTGGCCAAGTTGGGCTATATTCAGCTTTAGACGTTCACACAGTACACTGGACCTCTATAGTTGTTGTAAGAGGAAGGATCGTCTTTTTTTGTGGATGGGGCATATGGAGCTGATATTCCAGTCATCGAGCATGCTTTCGTCTTCGCAAATTCTACAGATGATCTGGTGCATGCTCTCTGCGAGAACATCGTCGACCGCCCTGAAGATCTCTGATGGTCAGCCATCTGAGTTTGCGGCTTTGTTGTTATTCAGCCTTCTAATGGCTGTGCCGACTTCTTCAAAGTTCGGTGAGAGGACTACGTCATCGACTGGAGTTGGAATTTCTTGATTCCCTGTCACTCCTATCTCGACACATTGTGTGTTTTTATGTGCGCGTTGTTAGCCCTCCACACAACCACGAGAGAATGGGTGCATACATTAGTTCAACTCACAACAGGTGTTGCGAAGGCTATCCAGGGGGAAGCTGTATGTCAGCTTGATCTATGCATCGACAGGGATTGTTGCTGGCATCCCGCCAGGCACATACCGTGCCCTCCATCTGTGGCATTCTAAAGGTTTCAAATTGATTAGCGCGCATCTTGAAGAATAACCCGGCATAACCATCTTAAATTTCTTCACGCAAACCGCGTGAGCCTCTTTTGTATTCTTTCAATTCTTCTTCTAGAGTTTTCATATAATGGGGACCAGACAACATTCTTCAAAAATTTGCATTGAAGGTTATGTAGGCGGACACATTTTTTAATTAAATTTGGGCTCCAGTATCCGCACACCAAATAATTTGCGCAAAATTTTACATTTTTTACTTTTTTTTTTATTGAAAGCAGACATCATATATATTCAATTAAAATTAAACCTACTTATTTATGCAAATGTGATAAATTAGGTTTAAACTACTAACATTTTGAAAACGCACTTATCTGCATTCTTCGCGACTACCACGTACTAACTGATGCGTATTTCGCAAACCAGTCATCGCATCTACTGGAACCTTCGTTTTTGTTTTTATTTTTCACACTAAACCCGGTGAATTCTCTTTTTATTTGACGGTAAACGACGTCTGGCTACTAGCACTGTCCGGCTACTAGTGCCTTTACCCTACGTAGAATAAAAAGTTCAGAATATACAGTCGACTGACCTTCGATATGTCCATTCGATCGCCATCGTTACACCCAATTGTGCAAATTCATGACCAACGAACTGTGCCCCCGACGTCGGGACACTCAGTGAATTCAATTTCCACTTAAAAACAGTAAAACAATCGGCATTCACATTTTTCATAACGCCCCCAATGTGCGGGGCCATTAAATTCGACTGCAAAGAAAAGAGGTTGAAAACAACCGCCACATATTCACCACCAAACCGACGCCCAGCTGAATATATCAATAAAAATTTATTACATGGCCGGCAACGAGAATGTCTGCATCTGTACAGATAATAAACGTCAATATCTATGAGCCAGCATATTTATTACAGCATCCCCCAGTAACACACACACACATGCGCATGTTAATGAATGTATGGCCGGTGGAAATAATAATAGATTCATCCGGCTGACATCGATAAGGACCCATTCGTCCACTAGACACCGTTTTAGGTGCAATCAACGTTATCGCATTCTCACCATCGCATTGGCGAGATGCAAATTACATTTGCGTGGATGAGATGCTAATGGCCCCGAGCATGAAGCTGAATATAATTGCATATAATTGATTTTTCATGCGGGGCCTCATGACAGGTATCCGCTTTAAGTGAATTAAAATTCAATCATTCACCCAGGCGGGGTGGACTTTGATGATGCTGCTGCCAAGGCCTGCCTATGTGGCGATGTCGATGGGGATGAAAATTAGCTATTCATTTAGCATAATGCCTGGGGGATATGAAATATGTTTTATTACTCGCCTAAAAGGATTCGTTTTCGCCAGTTTGCTGGGAGTACTTCAGTTGTGCGCTGGGACGATGCGTCATTTTAAGCTTCACAAAAGGAGCAATGTTTGTAGTTAGATTCAATTGTAAATTTTGTCGGGTTTTACTGTTTGTGTTCTGCTGTGGGGCGTTGTTTTGATTTTTGCACTTCGCATTGATTGCGGTGCGGTTGACTCGTACATACTGTCAGTCACAGATGTGTGTACACACAGGCAGTCTAAAGGAATAGGGTTAGTGGATGTAACTGCTTCCGGCTGTGTCAGTTGGGTCATCAAATACTCCACGACTTCATACTACTGCAAGCAGACCACAGGATGCGAATGGGAATTACATTCTCGCATGGTGGGCAGCAGTGTTGTCGAAAGTACAGTATTCGTACTACTATTTTTTACACAACAATGTTTTCAAAGACATAAAGTTCATCATTTAGCTTAAGAGCTTAACAAGGCATCAATCCCAAAAATTGTCCTGAGGGCACATTAGTTACTTCATGCGTGCCTGATTTTATCGGGCAAGAGGCACTATTGACAAGCTGGACATGGAATGGCGAGCACTTTTGAGGCAAACCACTATTTCTAAGAGGTTGCAAGAGTTTTGGTCAGAGAAAGTTTTCTTAAAAGATTGTCTTAACGAAACTCTTTTGCCCTTAACATAGGATTTCGCTCAGTTCATCTGCATTTCTCTCTAGCAACGCAGCAGCGGAAAGAGTTTTTTTTAATAACGTACTAAAAACTCAATTATGACTTGAGTTCTGTTGCAACTGCTCAAAGAGCAAGTGTCTGACGGTGTCCAGATTGTCGTGGTCAAGCCCTTCACCACAGCCAAGGCTAAGAAAGAGGGGCGGAAACTTGCCTTTTATATTGGACAGAGGACACCCAACAGCATATGGGAGAGCATACGAAGGAGCGATGGCATTCTCCAATGCGTTCGCTGCCAAAGGGTTGGGCACGACGCGTCGAACTGCCGAATGTAGCCTCGATGCGTAAAGTGCAGTGACAACCACAAGGCGGTGGATTGTCCTCTGGAGACTGACAGCTTAAGTGCGTACTCTGCGGGATCGCGGGGCCCACCGCCAACTATCGGGCTTGCCCTAAGTTCCAAGAGCGAACAAAAAATGGTTCTGCAGAAGCAGCCCCCAGTGAAAAATCCACTCGGGGCAACCATACTCGTCACACCTCAATTGACCTACGCCCAAATGGCGTCTGGCCAGAGGAGCATGGAAAAGTAGAAACTACCGAACGTACTGCAGCAAGCCTCAGTGCCTAGAGCACACTAACCAGCGCCCGAATGGAAAGCTTCCATTGAAAGACGTATGGCTCGGTTAGAGGAGCAGGTTGGCCCATTTCTGACACTCCTGCAGAACCCAGCATGTCAACAGTCCTAATGGCTGTGCAAACGGAAAGTATTTTTAAGACCCTTGCAGTGAATGTAAATTCATTGATAGGGATGGCGCGAAAAAAAACGAGCTCTATAGATTGTCGGACGATCAAAGCCCAGAGCTGACGCTGAATAGCGAAACCAAGCTAACGCAGAGAGGCAAACTGGAGCACAGTAATTACAATGTTATTAGAAGAGACCGGTCCAATTCCAGTGGTGGAGGCGGTGTTGCGATCCTTATAAAGAATAACATTAAACACAAAGTAGTGTATAGCAGTGACGCACGAAGGTTTTAGGAGTTTGAGGCCTGCACCGTGTGCATTTCGCTCGGTCTACTCCTCCGGCAACCCTAGCTCCAGAACAACTATATCAGAGCTCGATTCACTCTTTCGATGTCTAAGGTTGGACTCGGAAGAGAACTACTTTATTTTGGCCGGGGACTTAAATACCCGACACGGATATTGGGGAAACATAGTTTTCAATTTCAGAGGGGATCAGCTTTATAACTGGTTTTGCTTACACAGTGTCGAGTATAGACTCGATTTGAAAGCAACATAGATCTCGTCGTTTCCGAGAAACGGCTCTTATCTGGACCTCCTGCTGCTTGACGCAAGATTACAGGTGACAGACATAAACTCACAAACGGTAAACTGGTTAAACACATTCGTGTATCTCAGTCAGTGACCATTGAGGAGTATGTGCCAAAATCAAGCTTCCAACGATATTGTTGAATTAGGAAAGTTTGTGCAGACGTATCCCTACAATTACAGTAGGGCACGATGGACACGCTTCTCCAGACAAATGGCGAGAGCACTCTCTTCGAATGAGCTCCACATACCGTCCAATGGAAACTTGTCAAACGAAGAGATTGACATGTATCTAATCCAATTGGGCAAGACAATAAAACGAACGATGGACAGTGAGATACCTAGGTATATACGCACAAACAACCAGAACATGTACCGCAATGGGACAATTGACGCACTCCACCAACAAAAAAGTAGACTCCTGTCAAGATTAAAAACCTTGTACAGGCGGTTTACGGACAGACGAGACGAGGAAGTTAGGACACTGAAATCGCTCATTAAGAACATACAAACATTAATTGCTCAGAATTACAGACTTTCTGTTAATTCGTATTGGAACGACAAGGTCCGGGCTGTAAGATCCAACAACCCGAGCATGTTCCCGCAGATAAACAAATTCTTTAGAAGCAACAAGCAAAGCGATCTTCCCTGTCTTAAGCTCCCTAGAACGACGGACAACGAACAAACACTAACGACAGCAGGTATTGATCCATATAACGCCGTATTCGATGATAACTTCTTTGTGGTCGAAAACCCGCAAGAAAAAGTGGAGGTAGTTGGCACGGTCTTTCAGAAAGTATACAAGGTGATCGAGAGAATTCACCCGAACCGCGTACTGGTTAATAACACGAGAGAGAGACTGGCATTGAGACACTGATAACACTGGCTTTGTCGTGTTCAATGATAATAACATGGCAGATAATGTCATCGCCGACGAAGGGGTTCATCCTCCGTTCATTTCGAAGACAGATCTTAAAGAGGTCTTCGAATCAATAAAAAAGAAGAAGTCAGTAGGAGTCGATGGGATCTCGAACATTGTGCTCAGACATCTCCCCCTGGAAGTGATTAATAGGTACACAATCCTGTTTAACAATTCTTTGAAAAATGCACATTATCCGGAACATTGGAAAACTACGATTGTACAACCCATATCCAAGCGAGGAAAAGATTCTTCGAATCCGCAACCTCCGGTCAATTAGTCTCATTCCGATCATCAGCAAGGTATTCGAGAAGGTGATTACTAGAGCTCTGATCAACTGGACTGAGGACAAAAATATAATTCCGAATAACTAATTCGGTTTCAAAGCGGGGCATGACACTATTCATGCCGCGTAGAAACTGATCTCGGATATCCAATGGAACAAGAGCCCGAAACAATGTACGGGTGCCTGCTTGACTGATCTGGAGAAGGCCTTTTACTCGTACATTATTTTTAGAAAGTCTTATTTACAAGCTCAATCGTCTGAGCATTAGCAAGCCACTGCTGTACCTACTGTGTTAAATACTTACCGGCAGACTGTTCGTCGTCAAGAATGGCAACGTAACCTCTTCAGGTTCTTTTGATGTAAAAAATGGTCTCCAAACGGGCGCCGTTAATACGCCGATCCTCGATCCTCGCCAACAGTTACTTGAGCGATCAGATATCACTTACTTGAGCCGACGACTTGATCGTGTACAGATAAGGCAAAAAGATCGAGGATATCACTACTCTTGTGCAGGTTGACTTCGATTTATTCATAAGAGATTGTGATGACTGGAAGCTGAATATAAACTTTGAGAAGTTTGAAACCATACTGATCAGGACGCCGCGCCGTTGTATAAGGCCTCGTCGGATACGAAGAAGAATTGGCGAAAGTTCCCAATTATTGGATGACATGGGCTACCACTGACGGAAAGATCTGTAGTCTGATGCCTGAGGATCTAACTAGATCAATATCTATATTTTAACAAGCATGTAGATGCTGCTCTGGTCAGGACCCTTCTGTTTTACAAGAGCCAACTCGATGCGAGGGTGAAGGTAATCTGCTATATGGCCCTCATACGGCTTACCTATGGCTGTCCCGTGTGGTTCAACGTGAGTCCAAGCTTGTTGGAAAAGGTTGTTTAAGAGGGCTTGCCTCCGCCTTTATCGAAGTCCCAGTACAGAAAATTATTCCCCAATGTGGTCTTAAACAATAGGGCGAACGTGATAAGAGTGGGCAATTTCCTAGTGAAGTTGATTCGAGGTCATACTGCCAGAGCGATGAACTCTCATTGAACGAGTTCATGACTTGATCTCTTAGACTTACTACCCCAATTCACAATACCACGAAAGGGCACTCCACAACGGCTTCGTTTCCTCAAAAGCGTTTCTGCAGACAAAAACGGATAGATACAAGATATAAATGCTGTGCCACTCATCTACCACATCGCCAGATCAACAGTGGATGGGCAACTCAACCGCGACCGTTGCGGCGCATATCGAGCTGAGGGTGGGTCTCCTTCGGTTCAGCTCGTCGGTCTTAAGACGGGATGTCGTACGGGACATTATGTATTTTTTGTAAGCAAGACAGGCTCCCTCTTGGATGGTTTATCATCCACACCGACTCCTGTGGGCGGAGTTGGTTAGGACGTAGAGAGATATTTCTCGATATATCAATCCTTTGGTACAGCGTCTGACTTGTCCGACGAGTACAGTGATGTACCTTAATTCCCGAATTCACTGAAGAGTTGGGATTGTTACAAGTAGTCGACCATGGGACCATGGGACTACAGTCCGCGTGACTGAAGTTATTTAGAAGAAATGACGTGCCTTCCCGACTGTGACTGCCGGGACGTAGAGTAAAGTTTGCACACACATTTACTAGACGTTCCAAACCACAATTAGGTGGTGGTTATGCGTTTTTACTGATCGTCTAAAATGGAAAGCCTTGAATCCAACTTCTCCCTCTTGCCTGAGTCGAAATAATTCAGCAGGTCCTTTTCTTTCACTAATCACTTTAACGATTTAAGTTCCTTTTTTTTTTGATATACTGATAAATCTTATTCTCTGTCCAAGCTACTGCTCCACTTATCCAATCCAAAGTATCTTCGAACTCAAAAGGAATCGATTTCCTTCCACATTTCCGGGGACAATGAAACCGATAAAGCCCACATGCCTTCATCTCAAGGACGCTATCGCTCTTATGTTTCCTCACACAAGCAAAACAATGCACTGGATGATACTCATTCAAAATCCACATTAGATACCTGTGAAAGCAGACAATCCAAGCACCTTTGGCTTACATTGTTTGCTGCTACACCTCCTTGGGAAAGTTCCGCAGGCACGTTGTGTACCTTTGTTATGCAAAATACGTTTTATGTTGAAGTTGCTTCAGTTTCAGCCCTTCACACAGTTGTCCTCCCCAACCCCATGAGCACGTCGTTGGTAGCAACTACTGCGACTCTCTAGGCACCCGCCTGCATTCATTTTTGCGTGGTCAGAATTACAAATTCTTCGTAATCCGATCGCACACACATAGCCCATGAACGCCCAAAAAAATAAATTATTTCCACTCACAATCAGTCTGTCCACAGTAATGAAGGCCACTGATTTATTTATAAAATAAAACCCCGCACACCCATTCCCGAGGTATTACGTCGACAACGCAGAACAATTCACCTGAACGAGTCATTTCGACTGAATTGTGATTAACCATTAATTATCCTTTATCCTGTCGACCGAAGTTCAACTTGTAATCTGGTTCTGGGTTTGTATGCGGACACAAACACACACGGCGTCGCCGGTATGAAACTAAATTCACGGCACACAGGAGGCAATACTGATAAGTACTTTATCCCTGAGCCACCCTCGATAACGACCTCTGCCACTGACTTAAGGTCGGTGAAAATTGAAACCGTGAAAGCTCAACAAAAAGTGAAATGTGACCATTGAACCTGTCCACTGGGGAGACTCCAAATCGATAATCTATGTCCAATGATTCGGACGAAAGCAGCGATATCGAGGAAAAATCAAAATGCCGTGAAGAAGACGACAATTGGGTTGCCACTGAGGTTGGAATAGACTCAGTCTATTGTTTGAGTGAATTCCGGCTTGACAATTGTGTGATTGACTGCTCTGCAATTCCCGGGTTACATTCAATTTCCTGTTTGAGCAGGAAGCAAACCTTTAAAGCGGAAATGACGAATTGTTGTCATTTCTAAAAACAATGATTGAAATAGGATTGCCGACCCCACATCCCTTCGAATGAAGTTGTCTAAAATAACAAATCAGGGGGGGAGTCTCCGGGTGACAGGAAACTCATGCGCGGGAGCGGAAATGACATGGGCGAGGACTGGTTGGCAACACATTTGCACTTACCGAAAGGGTGCGTAGGAAACCAATATATTAAATATATTTTACTCTTCGTTTCCACGCAATTCGCTTTCAGAAGGTATGGAGATGAATTGCTATGCTATGTATGATCCCTTTTCAAAGTGAAAACAATTCAAGACAAGGAAGGTAGAACTTCGCGAAGGGGAAGGAATTATATAATATTTATATAAATATTATAATATTTAAAAAGGAAGTAAGCTTGGTTTGCAAAAGGAAACAAAAAAAGAGTAAAATACACAAAAGTGTCCACATATGTCGAATATGGCTTCTATGGTTCGAAGTGATGTAATTCACCGGAAGGGGGAGTGATCTCTGCACCAATTGTATTCTACTCCATCTGGGCGATGAATAGTGTGTTATTTTGCCAATCTAGCGGAACTTCCTGATTGGGCTTGGTTTTCCTAAACTATGGATTTTCCTTTTTGGTGTCAAGTTTTTAAGACCAAAAGCCATATGTGGCCGTCGATAGTGGGCGTATAGGCCACGTCATTCCTCCTCCATAAACCTCATAGATACAAATGGCTCTAAATAACCATTGTCTTCAGAAAAGATAGTAGAACATTAACTCCACCGCCCATAATCATAAACATGTGCCACTATATTATGACCTTTCAGAAGGCAGTAGTACTTCATGGTAGTGTTGGACCTAGAGAAAGCGTTTCATACTGTCTGGCATAATAGTTTGTTACATAAGCTACTAAGTGTCAATCTCCCAATGTACCTTATAAAGATCATTCAGTCGTTTCTTTCATCACGAAGTTTTAAGGTATTTATCAATAAGCACCTTTCTGAAGAAAAAAAAAAATTGACGCCGGTGTTCAACAAGGATCTCTCATTGCCCCAGTCCTCTTTAACTTATATACCTCTGATGTGCCAAGTTTTTCTAACTGAGATATAGCCTTATATGCTGACGACACATGTATTTATTCATCCGATTCAATTGTTTTCAATGTTGAAACTAACTTGCAATCAGCTATAAATACTTTTGAAACTTATTGTAATACCTGGAAAATTAAATTTAATGCTACGAAGACCCAAGCTATTTTCTTTACTAGTAAGAGAAAAGCTTGCTTACTTTATAGCAAAAACCTTGCACTCAACGGCGTTCAGATTGAGTGGAAGTCCAGTGTAAAGTATCTAGGCATCCATTTAGACAAACGTCTAACTTTCAATCTACATGTGCAAGAAATTGTCAAAAAAGTGAATCTCACAGTGAGGGTTCTTTACCCATTCATTTGCAGAAACTCACAACTGGACATTCAAAATAAGTTATTAATTTTTAAGGCTATTTTCCAAGCCATAATTTTTTATGCATCTCCAGTATGGGGAGAGTGCGCAAAGAATCATCTGCGCAGGCTTCAGACATCTCAAAACAAAGTTTTAAAAATGATTTTTAATTTACCATGGCTTTGCTCTACTTCATAAAATAGCGAACATGGAATTGGTTACATCTAGAATTGAAAAACTTAACTACAAATATAACATATCATGCCAATCGTCTGACAATAACTTGATTTCAAATCTAGCAATACATTAATTACTTATTTATCTACATATTTATTTATTTATTTATTTATTAATTTATTTGTTTATTTATTTACTTATTTATTTACTTATTTATTTATTTATTTATTTATTTATTTATTTATTTATTTATTTATTTATTTATTTATTTATTTATTTATTTATTTATTTACTTATTTATTTATTTAATATAAATGTTTAATAACGTGATAATTTTGTTTTTATTACTTAATTACCACTTTGAGGTAGCTGCGTTTATTTTTGAAATCAAGTTGTAAATTCTCTTGTAGTGGTTTTTCCTTCAAATTGTGTATATGACATATTATTTCAGAATTTTGTATTAATATTCTAGTAGTATGGTAATGTAACCGAATCTCTGTATACAAGAATTGTACAAACAAAGATTGTAAAATTGCTGCCACAATAAATAAACAATAAACAAAATATAACACATTATACGGCCATCTTCGCATTCAACATTTTGAAGTGAAACGTAAATAAAAGATCAGACATTTTTAAAATTATTTATTTGTGAAATTAATTTAAGTTGTTTTTTTTAATTTTTAAGTAGTTGCTCTCGTCATCGTCTTCTTCCGAGACACTACTACGATGGAAATTCCTCAGGAGCCCTTAACATAGCAATACTTTCTTGAGGTGGGGGGTTTCTTATTCTACGAAGCGCCGTGCCACGACTAGAAAGATATGAATATGATGGAATGGAAGATGTATTTAATAATTATAATATATTCGAATTTATATTTCTGCCATTGGAGTGAAAAGTAATTAATTTTATGCTAACCCTCAGCAAACGATTTAAGTAGATTTTTTTTTCTAGGCGAGATTTTTAATTTTGCTCGGATTGGTTGCTGTACTTAAGATTAACATCATCCTATATCAGATTTGGTAGATCCCTCTTGTCAATCAAACTGAAATACACTACAAGAGGAAGTCCTCTTGTCGTTTTAGTGTTTTATTTTATTTTTCGTTCTTGCACTTTGGGTGAACATTCGTTAAATGCTTTCGAAGTCAGTCCAGAGTACGAGAGACAGTGTCTTCGGACCTGTCTCCGGTTGTATCGTACACCCGAGTCTGAGTACAAGAAGTCCTAATGAATTCCTGTATAACGAGGCAAAAGTGAACAGGATAGATGATTTTATTGTTAAGCTGATCAGACGGCACATTGCACGAGCTATGACTTCTTCCGAAGCATTGCTCATTTAGACACGAGTGGCCTAATACAGGATACAGACAGATGCCCTGTAATCCTTCATGTCGTACGCCGAACAGTGGACAAACGACTCCAATACGAACCGGATGTCGCTCACACCCCCGATGATCTTCTTCGGTTCAGTAGAGCTATTCCCGCGCGAGATAGGATGCAGTCTGCCAAAGAGCGGCAATTTTACTGGTGGTTACACCAAAACCAGTCTCCGCAACCGCTGGCCTTTTTAATACGACCCGGTAGTTGAATATGGTGGCCAGCTTGCATGGGTTCTTAATGTAGTTATTCACAAAACAAAACCAGAACCAAAGCTAGTATTAAGTTGTTTTGTCTAACAAGAAAGTAATATAATTTCAAGTCCAGAATTCAATGCCATACCTGATATTGGGACTGCATCATAGAACCACTAGCAATCCAATTTCCTGATCCAACCATTTCTCTTTATAGTTCCGAAACCTTGGAATTTCTAGCTTGAACGAATCCTGCAACTCACAGAGTTTGAAAGTTAACATCATCTATCGACACCACACAATGGAGCACAGGTGTCAACCCGCTGCTGGACACAAGTGCATACCATAGAAAATTCAAATCTTGAGAACCTGTCAAATCATTAAAATTTTATAAACATTAAAATCAATTTCAAACCAATTAGCCAACAGCGATTCTCCATTAAGCATCACTTAGAATTGTATAAGCATCCAAATTTAATACAATTTAATTTAAATTAAATTAATTAAAATTAAATTTAATTTAAAAAATGTATAAACCAATATGATCACTTAGTGACGCTCGACCGACGCTTGCCTTGCTTCGTTCGATTTGTTACTCGACCGATCATACATGTATTTATTTTTAAGCCCACTCTCTTAGCAAATGAAGTTTTTTTTAAAAAAAAAAAACCTAGTCGACTAAAAGTAAATTAATTTACATGTCTGTAGCAGTCTAGGAATTTCCAAAATGCCAACACTTACCAGTCTGTGTTCGGAAATTCGCCTATTTTGGTCCGCAACCCCAGCAGGGGAGCACAAATTTACGCTACAGGCAGATATATAGGTAGGGTGACTGCGGTTAAAAAAAAAAACACTTACCATATGACCTTGTTGTAATAGGATTTGTTGGTCGTATATCATTTATTCTAACCCCTTTAATGGCCTTTCTAGTGGCTTTGACAAATTGTAGGATATCCGTTGGATCTGTGATACTCAGATCCTCCAGATTGTTGAAGTATTTAGTATTCGCCTAGTAGTTTTCTTCTGGTTTGTGCATGTTCCGAGGTAGTATAACATCGTTTCCTCGTCTTCTTCATTCTGCAGAAGTCATTATATGGTGCCCGAGTCTTCTGGCATGGTTGCTTATGATACAGTGGCCAGTTAACACACATGTAGAACTTTAGGAGGTAGCCAATGCTTCCTTGATCCAAGTATCCTAAAATGGATGTATACAGCTATTGTCAGACCAACAATTACATACTGTGCAATAGTATGTTCAAAAAGAACCAACCTGATCAGTGCAAGAGAGGCACTCAATAAAGTTTAAAGGGTTGGCATGCCTCTGTATTACAGGGGCCATGAGAACTTGTCAACTTCAACCATGGAAGTGCTATTGGAGCTGATTCCCTTGCATCTAATGGTTGCAGAATGTGCCAAAAAAAAAAATGAGAATGGCAAAAGAAGGGATGAGAAAAGGAAAAGACATATGCATTACATCGAGACAATTCGATGCACTAGTCAAAAAGCTGCCACTCCTGGCGATTCCAAAGGATGACGTGATTAAAAAATTCAATTTCCAAAAGGTGTTTACCATAAAGCTCAGCTGCAAAAAGGACTGCTTTTTCGTGGATCTCAAGGCAGACCGATTTGATACGGTCGATCGGAGATCTCTATTCTACAAACTTTACACCATCGGAATGAGTTTCAAATTGGGAAGAGTTCTTGAAAATATGTATGAGGGTAACCGCGCAGCAGTTTGGTGTGGGTCAGATGTTTCAGAGTGGTTTGAGGCCAATATGGGAGTAAGATAAGGATGCCCTTTAAGCCCTCAACTGTTTTCCTTGTATATCAATGACCTAACGGACTTTCTACCAGGCGGAATTGAGTTTGCTGGGGTGACAATAAAAGCGCTTCTGTTTGCTGATGATGTGATTTTATTAGCGAATTCAGCCGAAATGCTGCAACTGATGATAAACCGTCTCTATATGTATTGTCTAAGGTGGAACTTAACGGTTAACTTAAAATCAAAAGTGATGATTTTCAAACAGGGAGGTGGTAGACAGTGTCGAAATGAAAGTTGGCACTACAACGGGGAACCAATTGAAGTGGTGAAAAAGTACAAATACCGTGGAGTGACAATCACTAATAACCTTAACATGGATTTTCACTTGAAGGACAAACTTATTAAGGCGAAAAGTGCAATATATGCTACCTGGAAAAGGTGTTTCTCACATAATCTGGTTGACCATAGCGTTAAATATAAAATCTTCGTTGGTGTTGCAGAATCGGTATTGATGTACGTAGCTCAATCTTGGGGACATACGCAATATGAGACTGTAGAACAACTTCGAAGATATTACATCAAACGAACCTTTGGTTTTCCAAGAACGACGCCTAACTATATGGTAATAATAGAAACAGGAATATCGCCATTATTCGTCAAGACACTGAAGCTGCATATTGATTATATATTGAAAGTTCTTGAGATGCCTGATGAAAGACTGCCAAAAATTGTCGCTATGAAAACCATACAAAAAAGAAATCTTTGGTTTAGGAAACTGGAAGAGCTTGCAGGTTACTGTGGGATGCAATTCCATTTCACGATGACTAACCTCAGGTTATTAAAAGTTATGCTCTACGAACTTATCTCCAAATTAGACGAACAATATAGAAAAGATTGTATTAATATGACTACAACCTCCGTACATCAATCCACATACAGTTGCCTCAACCATAATTTATGTGAACGAAATTATTTCAATAACAGTAACAGTCAAGAACTCATACCTACCATTTTCAAGATGAGAGGAGAACTCGTTAATTTAAATTATATCCCACATCGTCCCGATTTGCCGATCTACTGCAGTCTTTGCAACCTATCAGAGAGAGAAGACATTGTACATTTTATTGGTAGATGTCCAGTCCTTAAGGAATTGCACAGCTTTTATCTAGGCAGTGATATTAAATCGGTATCTAAGGTCAGAGACCTTTTAATTTGCGATTGTGATATATAACTAGTTTTAAACTATTATAAAAAGTCAATCAAATATAGAAAAAATATTATAAACGAAGAGTTTTAAAATTCATAAGCGAAAGCTACATATGTATATACATGTGTATTAACTAGTTATATGTACCTTATAGTTATTCGATTACAAACTTATTTCTTTTTTGATTATTATATTAATGTCATCATATTATTGCCATCAGGCAGATGGCAAAAGCCATGCTCGTACGATTTATGTAAGAAAAACAAAACCACAACTTGTAATGATGAATAGGTACAATAAATCTCGCTCTATCTATCTATCAAAAAGGACTGGAGCAATGAATCGATAGCCCGCAGCCTTAGCAGCAAAACTGTGAATTGGTATACACATAGATCAAAAACTTATCAAAGAACAGGGGCAGGATTATTTGGACCCCAGACAATGTACTTAGAACGCATTGGCAACGTAAAAACATCTTTCAAGCAGAAGTCTATGCCATGTGACAGATGCGCTCAGATAAATCTTGACAGGAATTATACCAACCGCGACATAGCAATAATGTCGGACAGTATACAGCCACTAGACTCCTATACCATCAAATCCAAGCTTGTGTGCAAATGACTACAGAAGCTCAAGGAGCTGAGCAGGTGTAACAAACTAAAAGGATACCTGACCAAACGGGGATGGAATTCAATGAAATGGCCGACTCAAGAGCAAGGAAAGGAGCATATGAACCTCTTATAGGCCCGAACCATAGGCGCCCGCAGAGGGGGCAAGGTGAGCACTTGCCCTTCCCTGTCTGTGGATTAAAAAAAAAAAGCAAATAGCACTTTGTCGCCTCTAAACTTGATCCATCCCTATCGTTAAGAGACTCTGGAGTCAGTAGTTATGACAAGTCTGAATGCCTTCTCGATCCCATGGATTTAAATAATTCTTTCCTGGGAGATGATCCTCTCTCTGACTTTGAGTTCAATCAGACTGTAGACTCCAATTACACGTTGCCTAGACTAGAAGGTTTTCAGATAGCTACGGAGGAGGAAGTTACTCGATATGTAATGGCTATCAAATCAGATTCCTCGGGTGAAGATGATTCCCATGCGCTTTATAAACTTATCCTACCACAAATTGCCTCAGTTTTGACTCCTGTAGTTAACTGCTGTATAATAACGTCCAGCTTTCCGAAGTCATGGAAAATCGCACGACTTACTTCAATCGCTAAGAAAACTCAGCCGGTATCATCCGCCGATTTTAGGCCAGTAAGCATTCTATTTTGCTTGCAGAAAGTCTTAGAAAAGTTATAGCAAAACAAATTACACAGTGCGTAGTGTCTAACAATCTCCTGTACGATAAACAATCCGGTTTTAGGGCCAACCATAGCTGAGGAGATTAGACAATCATGCTGCACTTCTATGTTTGCTAGACTTTTCCCAGGTCTTCGATAAGGAGAACCACGAGATATTGTGCTGGAAAACATTATCTTAGGTGCATGGGTTGACACAGTGGAGCCGCGCCACACTTAGGTCCTGTTCGACCCATTGTGATGAAGGTAATGAAAAACGTTATCTTGGTTTTAGCGGCAGTGCGTTTAAATTGTTGGCTAGTTTTCTGTCTGCAAGGTATCAATGAGTGCTTACAAATGGACAGACATAGTTCATCCCTCATGTTGCTCAAACAACGGGTTCCTCAAGGGTCTATTTTAGGGCCAATTTTGTTTTGCCTATTCATCAACGATCTGCCGTCGGTATGCAAGCGATGATGCACAATTGCACCTAGCCAAACAGTTTTCAAAAAATGACTAACTGGCTATTTAAACGTGGTCCTTTTCAAAGGGACTACAACTCAAAGAGAAGTTTCGGCCTTGATCTTCTGACAAACATTTTTCTAAACAACTCAAAAGTTAAAGCTGCATAGTCTGTCACTAGCCTTGGATATGTTATTGGTCGAGATTTATAGCGTCACAATCACACCAATAAAGTTATGGGTCGTATCTATGATTGTCTTCGCAAACTCTGGCTCAGTGCTTTCTAGACTCCTCTTAAAACGCGATGCAAACCTGTAATGGCCTTAATCTTACCTCTAAAGGGTAATTTTTTAGCTATTTCTTTTTGGCAACACTGGTTTAAACAGCTGAAGCACGTTTCGTGTTTTGTTTCACTGTCAAACATCTTCAGTTTGGTCTATAATTTAACCATGAATCGTCTTACAAATGAACAACGCTTGCAAATTATTGAAGAAAGTTCATCGTGCGCTTCTTCCATTTTATGGTCAGTTTAGACGAAGATCATTTTTGGCTCAATGGGTACGTAAATAAGCAGAATTGTCGATTTTGGAGTGAATATTAGCCAGAAGCATTGCAAGAGCTACCACCAGTTTATGGGCTGGTGGCAGCATTGAACCATACTTCTTCAAAGATGATGCGAATCGTAACGTAACTGTGAATGGTGAGCGCTACCGTGAGATAATATCCTTTGCCCAAAATGCAAGAGCTTGACTTGCATGACATGTGGTTTCAACAAGACGGTGCCACATGCCGCACACCACGCGCAATAATGGACTTATTGAGAGGCGAGTTCGGTGAACATTTTATTTCACCTTCGGGGCCGGTCAATTGGACTCTTTTAGACAATTTTTTGTGGGGCTATGTCTATACAGACAAGCCCGCTTCAATTGGCGCATTGGAAGACAACATTGAAGCATTTATTCGTGAGATATCGGCCGAAATATTGGAAAGAGTATGCCAAAATTGGACTAAGCGGATGGACCATTTGAGGCGCAGTCAAGGTCAACATTTGCTCGAAATAATCTTCAAACATTAAATTATATGGACCGTACTATCGATTCAAATACAGATTTCATGAATTTTTCTGAATTCTATGTGTTTTTTTTTTTAAAGCTTTCCTATAACTTTTAAAAAATCACCCTTTATATACCGTGGTAGTCTAGCCTTTATTCATTGTCCGCTTTCAATGACGCTGTGCAATATATTTTATCCGGTGTGCCTTTAGGTAATACTCGAAAGAGGTGGGGCCGTGAAAATAATTTTGCTCGTACTGGGAATCTAACCTTGGCCGCGTAGGCTCAAGTGTGTAGGAGTCGACGCACCAACCACAACGGCACTGACGGCACAGTACCACTGTATCAATGGCCTCAAAAATAAGTGACACATTGTACATTTGTTGACCCTCTGTAGAATCTGTGGCTTCCCCCGATCTGCGGATAAACAAAGGCTCGTTCGAGGGCCCCTCCAATATTTTTATTTACAAAACAATTCAAAAAAGAAAAACGAAACAAGGTTGAAACTTAATAAAAGCAATATTGTCATTCGATATATTTATGCGCCCCCGAATTCGGTTCGGTGTACTTCAGGCATCGATTTTCCGTAAATGGATACACGCTCACACAGTAACCAGCACAAGCGACATCCACTTTATTTTGATGGATCCTTGCCGCATGTCGTTGACCACCTTCGGCCTTCGTTCTTGCCATTCAAACAATAAGATCCACTCTCCATTCAGTCAATGTCGTTGCTTTTGTTTTTCTTGCTGTCATCCTTGTTATATTGTTGGCCTTCGCTTTAAGATTCGAACTTATGTGCATGTCTGCAACTTAAACAATCGTTCACAAGACAACTGGGTCATGAGGTGAGCCGCGCAAGAAGTGCACAAGGAAACGTCTCGGGAGTGTCTCTGGTCGTATCATACTCCGGATGCGACACACACATCCTATACCCACTAGATTTGAGTGCTCTGCATCGAGGAAATCATGTCAAGACGAATGATTGTACACGAGTGCTGCATGCCTTGGGTGTGCTCCTGACTCAGGAGTCCTGAGCCATTGCAGAAGCGCTGCAGTACCTTTAGGTCTCTATCAAGAACATGCAGTAGTGAGAAATCCAATTATAGAGCAATTTTATCGATTCCCCGCGAATGTATCAAAATGCAAAATGTTCGTGCCTGCCGAATCGGTCTCTTCAAAATGTACGGTCTAACTTTACGGCGGGCAATAGCCGAGTTCTCATCCATAAACATGTAATCCTTTTCCTCTTCTTCCGTCACCCGCTGCTCGGTCTGTACAAAGGAACCTTCATGCCCGCACCGATGAAGGGTTGCCACTTTGGGTTTTGTTACGAAAATATTGAAATAATTTCCTGACTGCCATTGTCCCTTTTGCATACCCCATCCGTGTGCTTCCATTGTGCTCTGTGTACATCCATGACTGGGAAAGGGTTTGTGTACAATGGGACTGTTGGTATGTGTATCCTGACTTCACAGTTTTCCTTTTTGCAAAGAGCGGAAAAGAGGACCGCAAAACTTCAATTTTCCTTTAAATATGTGTGGGGGCGAATGCAATAAATTATTAACATCCATTCTATTCGGAGCTGCTGTGTGAGTTATTCTCGAAAAGGGGGAAAGAATTCCATCGCTTCGCATTTTGGTGATGATGGAATGAATTTTTTTCCGTCACGGAATTTTGTAAATTGGTCTAGGACAAGAGTCAGATTTTCATGAAGTGGGTGGGGAAAGTATTTTTCTACAAGAAGTGGTACTTGCTGTCACTCAGATTGGTTGCCCGTAGTTGTGGCTTGTTGGCTGGGGGAGAATTCTGTCTGAAGGCTGCTTGAATGGAATTGAGTGATACCCCTAAAGCACAAAATTATTTGTTGATTGTTTGTCCATAGTACCGAATTGAAATTTAATTTCTTAATTGGGCGTTTTAATAGATCTGAAGAAGAAAACTTATGAGTGATTAGAACCACTTCGAATAGGGGCACGTTTTTTAGGCTGAAAGCAGACCGCATAAAAATACAGCCTCTCACCACCATGAGACTACAAATTAAAAACTTATTTGCTAAGTTTATTTTTAACAAAATAATTTAGTAGCATAGGTTGCTCTTACTGTCTAGGTTGCTCGACTGTACTATAAATAATCTTAACTCTACGAGTACCTTAAATACTATATTGCCTGCTCCGGAAGGGTGTTAGGCTGCCGTAAGTGCACTGAGACGTACGCACGCTGTACTTGATGGAATGTACGATGATCTTGATGTTTCGGATGTCCAAGACGACGCGTCAGCAGTTTTTCCATGGGAGCGATGCTTGTTCATGTGATGATCCCGTGGAACGTTGATGATGAATATTTCTGCTGTTAACCTTCACACACCAAACAAAACGAAGCAAAACAACCGTTTTTGTGCAGTAGTCATTAACGAAAGCTGGTTCTATAAGCACAGCTAATAGAAAATATCGAATAGGTGCGGCAGATATGTCCCACGTGGGCTCACTCGTATATGTATTTCCTCAAACGAAAAACGCACTGATTTCAAAATAAAGTTCTCTACAAACGTGTTGCAAACCTGAATGAACCATCTGAAAGTAAAATAAAATCAGTGTACTCTACGCTGAGTACACTGATTATGCTGAATATCTTTATTTCAATTTACTACCATGTTTCTTTTTTTATTTGGTCTATTAATTAAATTGTCGTCGGTTTTTTTTTTTCAAAATTTTAACGTTTATCTAAGAGAAATAAATGCAATAGTATCATTCAAAGTACTGCCCATCTGAAGCTATGACATTTTCCCATCTTACTGGCAGTCTGAGGATCCCATCCGAAAAGAAATGCGCCGGCTTGGCAGCCAAGAATGTATCAAGCCAATTTTTGATATTCTGCTCTGATGTGAACCGTATTTCAGTGAGGGCGTTCTGCATCGACCGGAACAAATGGTAGTCGGAAGGGGCAAGGTCTGGGCTATAAGGCGGGTGGGGTAAAATTCCCATCCACTATTTTTAAAATAGTTCTTAACCGGAATAGCAACGTGAGGCCGAGCGTTGTCATGAGTGAAAATTATTGCCTGGTGTCTGGTAGCATATACCGGGCGTTTTTCGGGTACTGCTCTCTTCAAACGGATTAATTGTGTTCGGTAGCGTTGTCCATTGATGGTTTCATGGACAAACGGTTTGAGCAGCTCATAATACAGCACACCCTTCAGATCCCACCAAATACAGAGCATTCGCGCCATCGATATTCGGCAATGCCGTTGATTTGGCTGGTTGGCCAAGCCAAAATCACCTTTTAAATCGTGCAAACCAATTTTGGCACGTTTGCTCAGCTAGCGCATGTTCACCATAAAATTCCACCAAAATACGATGACTTTCGGCAGCAGTTTTTTTCATATTAAAGTAATGAAGAAGAACTCAACACAAAAACACTTTTTCAGGCACAAAGTTGACATATTTGAGTGAACAAAATGATTGTTGTTTACGCTTCAAATGAATGACACATACTGAAATGACGTATAATGACAGTAGCTTTCCAACGCAGCACCAGTTACGCCATCTCTTAGTAAACCGCACGAATAAGTTCCAATTTCTTGTAAATCGTTACAAATTGTAAAAACATTATCTGATTAATTAAAATTGGATCTGATCAAATAAGCGGGTCAAGCTTTAAAAAAAGCCATAGGTTGCATATGGGGATTACAACCACGCATCACCCATTGGATCTTTATCTCAATTGTCAGACCGACACTTCAGTATGGCGTCTCAGTTTGGTGGACAGCACAAAAAACAGCTGTCAACTCCACGCTACTCAATCGGGTGCAAAGACTGGCCTGCATGTGTATCACCGGGGCACTGAAGAGCACCCCGGTGGATGCTCTCAATAACCTCCTTCATCTTCCATCACTGGAAACTTTCGGTAAACAGGTGGTACCCAGCACTGCCCTGGGACTCAAATTGCTCCGACTGTGGTCCGAACTCTCCTTCGGCCACTCAACCATTCTAAACGAATTCAACTTTCAACAACCCCAAGCTATCTTCGAGAAGAAATTCTCCACCAGCATCCTCTCCAGACTGGATTGGATATCTGACAATCAGACGCTGGCTGATCCCCTGGTCATCTTCACTGATGGGTCGAAGACAGACGAGGGTGTAGGTGCTGGTGTCTATTCTCAAGACCTTAACATAGCTATCTCCCTGAAGCTACCTGATCACTGCATCGTATTCCAAGCAGAAACCATTGCGAAAAAACAATGTAATATCCAAAGGAGATATCACCATCTTTTCGGACAGTCAGGTCGTAATCAAGTCATGTTTAATTCGAAAACATCCCTTAGTTGCAGGCTGTCTCTTAGCGAGATGCCTGAGCATTTTAACATACACCTGTTGTGGGTGGCAGGAAACTATGACATACCGAGCAAGCCTATGAACTCGCTAGGTGTGGCACATCCTCCACCCAAACAACAGGAGGTGTTCCACCTTCCATGCCAATCGCTACTGCTCACCATCTACTAAAAAAAAACACACAATCAACATCACTAACAGTAAATGGCTAGAAGGTACCACTTGTCTTAAAACAAAGGAAATATGGTCATCGCTTAATATCAAACGATCACTCAATCTGCTTAGACTCAGCAGATCTTCACTCAGGACGCTCACCCGTTCATAACCAGACACAGCACAATTGGCACTCATAGCCGAAGGTTGGGTGTCCCCTATAATGAATTCTGTAGAAGCTACGTTCATGAAGAGGCGGTTGAAACCACCTACTCTGCTCGTGTAGCGCGCTGGCAGTTCGTAGATACTTACACCTAGGGGCCTACTAATTTAACAACCTCAATGAGCTACAAAGCGTCAGTATTAGCCAGCTACAACGCAAACACCAACTGGTTTCCGCGCGGTATCACAACGGGTCTACTTTGGCCGAAGTGTGACTGCATTCTGCAGCCAGCCACTGTAACCTAACCTAACCTAAATAAGCGAACGTTTTTCTGATATTAACATTCTGACTGCAGAAAGGATTCGTTCAGAAGCAGCACTACTTGCTTCTGTAGCTAATATTTTGCAGCTCATTTTAACTAAACTCAATTTGGTGCAAGTGCCACCATTGCACAACATTAATCTCACCAAATGTGTTCGTAGAGTCGCTGACTTTCTTATTTACTTTATTCACAGAATTTTAAATGTCTACATGTGGAATAAAGTCTGCAAAATTTTTCTTTATCATCGGCATTTTCAACCACTTTGGCGTTTTTTTCATTTTTTGTACAACAGGATTTACGTAAGTGAATAGTACGAATATGATCAGTATCGATATTTAATGCAGAATAACTCTTGCCAATTTCTCTGTAGGAGGTGCAAGAGAAAATTGAGAAGTATAGCAGTCTCTCGATTGGAAGCTTGGTGCAACACCTTGATCATCACTGTCAATGGTGTGGAAACATTGGCAATATCACAAGCCGTGTGAAAGAGAGACAAGATCTGCTTAATTCGGCCCTAAAAACATCGTGCCAGCTGCAGAGGATTGTGAGCTGAGGGTCAGGCCCATGCCTGACCGTAGTTCCAGAAGGATAAGAATAACGAGGATTTATGCTTGACCAAATTTGAGGTGCTTTTTTGTACACGTGACACACGAACAACTTCTGCATGGCACTAAATGTTCAGTAATTGTAGTATTAATTGTTGTGTTTCTTTTATTTTATTCTTTATTATTTTAAGCATATTGTATTCGATTTATTTATTTCTGGAGAGTATTCCCGAAATTGTTGTACATACTGCCAGAATGGATGTCGCCACCTTACCGCTGACAGATCACAAAGATTGATGTAAATAAGTCAGCAGGGAAATTCCAGAGACTCGTGGCGACAGTAGATATAGAACCAATTCAGGGAGTATAAATATCGAGCGATTTAAAAATTTATTTGAACGGAATTATTTTTACAGTTGAGTTTACAACTAGACTTACAAACTAAATGTTAGGGTGTTGGCTCAACAATAGGGGCGGTTGTTGTCGGTTTATTGTTTATTTTGTACGTTCTACAATGTCTGGTGCTTACTTCGGGTTGTTCAAGTCCGTGTGTTGGTGGTAGTCCTTTTGGGATGGGGTGGTGATGTGGTAGTCGACTTAGACTCGATGGTGATTGCTATCGCTGCTCGGGTAGAACCCATGCAGCTCGTTGTTTGACGTCGTTGCTCGTTTAGCAAATTTAACACGTTGAGGTAGCGTTGTCCGGGGATTGTGCTTCTCAGGTTCCTGACTTCTTGGTGAGGATGGTTGCTGATTTCTAGTAGCTACTTCCTGAACAGTGTCACCGTGTATTGTTGCAGGGGGATGATGCGTGCTTCGTTGTAAAGCCTATTGTTGCTGTGTTACCTTCGACGATCCCTGACGAAGCTGAGTCCGGTACATATTCGCAGTATTTTTCTTTCGAAAATTGCGAGCTTAGAGATGGTGTGCAATATTGGGAAGCCGTACGTTAAGATCGACCTTATAAGCTGCTTGTATAGCAGCAGATTTGTCCCCTGGTTTAATCCATTTTGCTTGCAGGATAGATGCGATGGAAACCTATATTGGCCTTCTTAAAGGTCACTGTTGAACTTCAACCTTTCCGTGAAGTTGACTCCAAGATACTTGACCTTTTCGTTTGTCTTTTCGTTTTGTCTTTATGCTTCGACATTTGGCTGCTGATCTGCATCCACCTCTGGATGGTCTAATTAAGTACATAGGTACTGATTTTCCAGCATTGATACGAATACCGCATTTGGTATAGTAGTCAAATGCGTGCGCTGTTTGGATTTCGACCCTCGCCCGGCTATCTGTGGTGACGTCGAGCTGACATAAGTCAACGAGTAAGCCAGTGCTCTCTACCTAATGAGTGCAATGAATGGAGTACAGTGAAGACTGAAGTAGTGACTGTGCAGCAAGGAACAACTATGTACGTAAGTTTCAGTGAAACTCAAAACTCATTTTCCGGTCAAATTTAACACCAGGTAGTCATATTCCACTGCGGGACCACTGTGCCCCTCCCCCGCCTTGCGGACAGCGCATATTTACCCACGCTCTTACACATTGACACACATAGTCCGTTGGTTTGATCAGCAACACGAAATTCATCAACACCGTGCTCTCTAGCCGATTTTGACATGTCATCCAAAATCAGACTAATCAGGTGTCTACGGATCAAGCGCCTAAGGTGGCTTTGCCAAGTAGAGCGTATGGACAACACCGCCCCCAATCCAACAGAGGAAGCTGGCGTTTAATGTGGCGCACGCTGCTGATGCCCGGGGACCTCAACCAACTGGGAGTGCTAAACTGGAGACAGCTAAGCAGAGATCATACTAGTTGGAGAGGCTTGTTGGTTGAGGCGCAAGTCCAACCCAAACTGTAAATAACGAGGAATAATAAGTATTAGGAGAAATATGAATATTCACATATTCCCAACGAAAACAAGAGGGCACATCTGATACGTCTTCAGACTTCGTATCCGAAATGAAGTATGATAGAGATGTCCAACTTCTACCCCTGTTACTCCCCAACTTGCCTCTTAACATTTTTGACAGCCATTTTTTATATCGTTTTCTAAATCCAAAGTGACCAATCAGAGAACTGTCAAAAATTCATGAATAACTGTCAAAAATCCTCTGAAATTCGTCGATGGACTAGGAGTCAGTCAGCTGTGAAGTTGGGCATCTCTATCATACTTCATTTCTGCTTCGTATTTTTAAAAAGTTCGAATTTTGAATTTTATTAGATATTACAAGGTTCATTAAAATATTGAAACACTTCCCAAACGCACTCACTCATCGGCGTTGAATAAGACGTGCCTACGAATGGACGTCTGGCAAAATGCCTCGTTGTCCAAATGTCATAGCCATCGAACAAGTTTTGAATTGTTCGTTGACTTCAGCTTTTGTATGGAAGAGCAGTTGTAAATCACTTATCCTCACAAATGTCACATCAACACTGCAATTCATTGCTTCATTTGCATCCCATCACAAGGTTTTAAATTCCCTAAGAACAAGCATGCATCATTGTTAAGGATGCGGGCAATTCAGTGATAACATTCATAAGCAGCCGACCTGCAGTTGCCATTAGCATATACATCCTAAACCGATTAAGGACGTGTACATGGACAGTTGAGGTTAACCAAGACCGATGTCAGTGCAAGATTCCTATCTCAACCTGAATCACTTCCAGGTGAAATAACACGACCATCCCATCAAGACGATGCTTAATAATGTGTCCGCACCTGAACCTTGCATTAAATTAAAGATGCTCAGAGTGGGCAGATTCGTATCCTCTTGTGATTCAAGGAGTTTGTTTTCGAATTCCAAAATGTTCATGATGTCAGCCATCACATCCAGATGCATTTGATGGGGTAATCATTTGCTTTACTCCTTGCTTATTCTCTTATTCTCACTCTCCGACGTCTCAGCTGGTGTTTTGCTTGGCAAGCAGTTTCCATAAGACCAAAGCTTTACCCCTGAAGCCATACATGGTCCACATTCAGTCACAACAAAAGGAAGTCATTAATCGGAGTTTAAGCGATAATAGGAAATCATTGCTGCGATTTGAGTTCTCCCAGCGGATCTCGGGCTCTTCCAGACAACCGTGGTCGTCTGCGAGCTCCCATTCGACTTCACTCGGCCACCATTGATTTCCGAATTAGAGTTATGTATGTGTTCCCTCGGCGAGAAGTGAACGGAAACTTTACTCGCAACCCTTGAGGGAAATTAAAGAAATGCTTCATTGTTAAATTTCCCATTGTTCGTTTTTGTGGCCACCGAGAACGTCAATTTCGCAGTAATTGCATTCGTCTGGCGAACTGCTCGGATAAAATGATCACGAAGGAGTTTGAAACTTAATACTTGAGTTGAGTTGAGAACTTTGCCATACTTCAATTCCTTTGCTTTGGCGATTTTGAAACTAATTACAGGACGAGGGCTGATTGTCGTCGGAGAGGGAATTCAATTTGAGACCAGTTGAGTGTAACTGGGAGGGCCTGTGGTGCTGAAATAGATTTGCATGTTGAGCATGGAACGTCGTGACAGTGAATTATTCTAGTTTCAAGAGTTTTGACGAGTTTTACTCGCCTCATCTCGATGGACAACTGACGTTCTTACTCTGAACAGACATTGTTTCACAAGTGGTTTGGTGTGTCGTGCTCATACCATCAACTGACAATCATCCATTAATAGAATCGGTGACAGTAGAATCATGTTTGTTTTGAATGGTTAGCACAGTTCAGAAACAAACGAGACTGTAGCTAGCTATGACCTTACCAGTTGGATGTATGATCTTGTATATTTAGGCATTTTTAGGTCAAATCATAGCCATTTCTATCGTCAAGCTTCTCGCTTAGCCGCAGAGACTTTCTTCGAACAACTGAAAACGACAGAAGTTATGCCCAAGCGTAGCCAGCCGAGTTTTTGGACTGCAACCATATCGTCCTGGGTCTGCCAAGCTGTCGCCTACCTGATGGAATCGCATTCAACGCCCGCCTCGGAAGTCGTTATGAAGGGGACATTGATGCCACGTAACCAAACCAACGAAGCATAGCCCTCTCCGTTCGAAGGCACAGCCGTGTTTCTCACTCTATCCCGGCGAGTAATTCCCACAACAGCACGGAGAAATCTCCTCTCAGCAGCTTGTATTCGCGATCTTAGTCTTTCGGTCATTAACCAAATTTCGTGACCATAGGTGAGAGTTGGAACAAATACTGAGTTGAAAACCGCTAACTTGGCTTTGATCCCAAGCTCGGCCTTCCTGATTACAGATCTACCAAGCTGTTTCAAAATTGACCCAGCTTGACCAATCCTACAGGAGAGCTCAGCACCCGGAGATACTTACACTTCTCCACCTGCTTCAATGGGACTCCACTAACCTGTAGAGTATATTGAACAGACGTTCTGGAGATGACCATAACCTCCGATTTGTCCATGTTGACCTTCATTACAGCATCAGCACATACGACCACAAATCTATCGACTGCGCGCTGGAGTTCCGTGTGGGAAGTTGTGAGGATCACTAAGTCATCTGCAAAAAGAAGAAGGTACAGCGTACGCAACACCAAGTAGTGATCAGTTGACAGTTCAGCCCCACTCATCACACGAACATCACAAACCATCCGTTTCACACACGCTGGTACCACACAGAGATCTATCAACGACTTCTGTTGAAGTCTCTGCCGGCACCATGTATATTTATGGATGCCTTTGTGTGGAAAGAAGGTGTTCATTATGGACATGCCATTGGCACAGCAAAAGTCCAACAACTTCTCTCCGCTCGCGTTCTGGTGAGGATCACTATTCCTCCCAATCACACTCCCCCATGTCGTTACATCCACACCCACGTGAGCATTTAAATCACCCATCAGGATATAGGGATCCATTTCCGCTACCCTTTCAGGGCAGCATCAATTCTGACTCTAGATTTGGTGCATACACCTGCTCAAGAGCTAAAGTTGACATTTCAAGCTGGAGCTTTGAGATCCCGACTCTCCCTCCTAATGGTATCCACTGTAATACCCTGCCTACCAATCTGGGACCTGTGAGTATCCCCACTCCCGCCTATGCAGCCGTTTGAAGTGCAACTCCCTACAGGAAGTGTTTCCACAGCCGAAAGGTCCACAGTTCTAGATTCCCTTTGCTTCGTCGAACAGATACCCACTTCATCCAAGAAAGCCACGTACTCTGACTCTATATAGGAGATACCCACGATATCCAAACGATACCTGGCAGCCTCCTCAACTAGCTGGAGATCCTTTCCTGAAAGCGATGAGACGTTCCATGTGCCGATCCTAATTCGATGCCGTTGTCCGTTGCCTTATGCTCCTCATACGCAATGGTTTGTGCATGACGTGACTTTCCCCCCACCTTCATAGCGGCTCACTATGTGAGGCCACTGCTGGGTTGATCGTAGTTCCTTCGGGTTAATCCCGACCTGCTGCCGAGCGAGACAGACCGGCACCCAGACGCTCGCGTACTGCCACCATTCAGACCTGGCTCCTACTAGGGCCCTGGCACACCACTGTAGGCAATATCAGAGGTCAATCAAGATAACTTTAGTCAGTCTTGGAACGTATGAAAATAAACTCCTACACCCCAAGCCTTTTGCCCGCCCCCCACCAGTAGAAGGTCAGCTGCTGGAATATATAGGAAATTAATGAAAAGTGCAAACCAGTGTTTTTCCGTGTTAAAATAATGATGATTGATGA
This sequence comes from Eristalis tenax, assembly GCA_905231855.2. Lineage (NCBI taxonomy): Eukaryota > Metazoa > Arthropoda > Insecta > Diptera > Syrphidae > Eristalis > Eristalis tenax. The sequence goes on from HG993124.1 coordinate 58,027,741, forward strand.
CGCCACAACAAATATATACACTTTCGCGCTCTAATAGGGCCCATACACGACACAGACACGTCACTGCAGCCTAATACATTTTATTGTTGTGCACATGGCTGCGCATGCCGTCTGTGTGATGTGTATTCATGTCGCATGTTTGAAGCGACCGTCTTAGTGAATTCAAAATTCTTGGAATTTTGCATGGCCTGTAACGACGTGTCAGTGTCGTGTGTGGTGAATTTTGCACATACCAGCACAACAATTCATTTCATAAACATGAATAAAAACACTGATACATAATTTCGAAACGAGTTCTTGGAAAATTATAAAAATTGTACCACTGACTTAGTCCAAATTCATTTTTTTATTTCGTTTTATTGCCAAAGCAATGACCGACCAAAACGAAGTGATGCAAACTAAAGTCTCTGCAGATTGTCTGCACCGTGTGTGGCAAAGGCGTGTTTGCATAGACTTGCGGCGACGGGTTTCTGTCGTGTATGGGCCCCAATTGGAGGTGTTCACACTCAACAATTTGTCGGGACGATTTCCTTGACAACTGTGGTTGATGGGCCAAATTGTCAATGTGAACGCTCGTTATAATCCAGTCGCAGACATGTTGTGCAGAATGTAGACAAAACATTTTGACTTTTCAACATGATTGAGCAGAAACTTCGTCTCTCAGAACTAAAGTCTGCCAACATATTTTGTGTTTGAACGCTAAGCACCAATTTGTTGAGTTGAGTGTGAACACCGCTAGAAGCAATGAATAATTTCGCTGGCTCAAGGAACCCTTTCATTGGCTGCTTTGTGTTTTTTTTGGAAATGCTTATACTGACTTACACCTCTCATAATGAGATAGGTGGATATTTGGGGGAGGCCTTTAAGTGAAATGAGACTGTGCTCAAACATTTGATCGCAGCCGGAACGCCGGACGATGTAGTTCTTCAGCCAAGGCACATGTAACTCCTTCCATCGCTAAAATTTTCGTCTGGAAAACACTGGAATGACTGAGCAAGCAGGCACCGATTCCACGCAGGCATTTGTCTTCGATGAATATGTGAAGATACGAAGAGGATTAACAAGATTCCACTGACCAGACTTTGAGAAGGTTTGCTTAACCACCATAAGATGGTAGTCTGCTCTTTGGCAGCACAACAGGTATAAACGTTATGTTACCCCGCAGATCTAAATGATTCTATTCCGGGAACCAGATAAAGCGTTGAAGATGACCGACACTAATGCGACTAAGGCCAGGTTTCTCAAGTAGTAGACGTCTACCTGAACTACAACAAAGAAGATGTAAAAGAGTCCCTCCTCTTGACATTCCTCAACCTCCAGTTCTCACTAGAAGCGTCAGTTCCAAGGGCTTAGTGCCCGGCTTTGACGCCGATAAGGGTTATAAGATTTAGTCCACTCATTCCAATCAGGCTGTGTGACAGTTTTGGATCGAGATTAGGCCATAACTGTTTGATGATGTGGTAAGCTTCAGTAAGTATGTGCGGTGACATGGATGGCCCACATAGAACACCATGTTCACTCGAGAAGATTTCAACGCCAAGTTGGTAGAAGCAGAAATCTTTGTAAGTCCACATGACAGCAGTCCTAAAACGAACTCATGGTGGTGGGTTTCGTGACGAAGTCAGAAGAAAAATAATTGTTCCAAAGAATTAAGAAAGGCGGGACCGAGATGAAAGTTACATTCAGAGTCAGAGTCCATGACAAAGTCTAGTGTCAAAACACTGCGAACTAAATCACAACACTCATTCCCATTTTTACCCTCACTCCTGCATCTAAGTACACCAAACTGACTTGCACCATAAGTTTTGTACATCTGAAGCATGACAAATATTGCAGCATTAACATAGAACCGCCCCCCCCCCCCCCACACTTGCCTTAACTCTTCAAGCATCTCATGGCATTTTAACTGCAAGTGTGTAGGAAAACTTGCGAAGACACCCGCCATTTCTACACAAAGTTGCAATCTCCTTCACAGAAGGGTTCCCAAACACCGAAGAGCAGCGACATTTGGCAAACATAATTTGTACGTTCTTCAGCTGGATACGTTTCTTATCTCACAACAATGCCCGGGACTCGAGAGACTTTCAAGTAATAAAGTATGCAGAAGTGTCACCACTTCGTGCACACGGAAGGTTCAGTTCCCAACCCTTTTCGGGTGGCACGAACGAGAGAAGTTTCCTCAAAAAAAAAAAAGAAGAACTCCTACAGCAAACGTGAACGAGATTTCTTCCGAATTGCAGGAGATGCACAGCAGCTATTTGCTTGATTTATTTCATTTGAACGACTACCCGCATGTAGTCGCTGGCGGGAGACGCAACTTTGATGTTTGGCAAGCAAAGGTCGCTGCTGCTGCTGCTCCTGACATTTTAAGGAGTTGATTGATGTGCCAGTTGGGTGTATGTGATCCTGGTTCACACATGCCATGCATGGGTGTTGATGGCTGAGGTACACCATCCTCCGGACTTTAATCGAAGAAGCGGTCTCGAATGTGTCCATGAATTCGACGTGAAACATTGCATCTTCGAGTGCTGTACCTCGTGTGTTCTCTTTAAACTGTCTTCAAGTTCTGCACTTTAAAGCTGTTTACGTCCAATTTACTTGATTATCCTTTACGGGGTTCTTCTTAAGCGAACTTCATCAAGTGCTTACAAGCGCCTTCGGCGGCAACGTCAATCAAGGAATAAAAATAAATATGGAAAAGGGGAAAGACTACCGGCAGGTTACAAGCACTTGTTACGGAAAAATGCCTTCAGTGCTTGCAGCTTAGTCACTACGGACAGGAAAACCCACATTTCTGTGCTGCTCGACAATAATTGCATTGCTCCAGCCCTCATAATGACCTTAGAGGAGTAAGAGGAGAGTAAGAATGAGGTTATTGCAAGGACGGTGGTGCAATAAATCAAGATATTTGTAAGCTGTCGACATGAAAAAAAGGAGAATCCATGGCGATATAATCCCGATATTGGAAGGAATCTCAGAACGAGAGAATTGATTGAGGTCCCTGCTCGCCCCCCTCGTCGGATTGCGTTTCCAGTGCTATTCTCTCCTTAAAGGAGAGTGTAAAAGTTTCTGAATGCCCTGCCAATACGTCAGTTTCAATAAAGTCGACTAGACTCGAGTCGAAATGAAAGGAGCCAATTATTTTGAAAGGAAACCCTAAGTGGTCATTGTCCTTTCGGTTTGTTGTGCTTGCCCACCGAACCGTACGGAAGTGGTACTTCTAGGAAGTCACTTCACCCAGAGGGAGTGAATTTCGTAGAAAACACTTCCAGGTACATTCATTTGTGTTGTTTCAAGGGCCCCTGAAGATTTGCCGAATTCACAAATGTTTCAACTTTGACTTCAGTCGGGTGACCTTAAAGATGTGTTGATTTCCGGAGTATCAGCACCCTGGAATGATTTATTATGTGTCAAATCACTTACCCACACTTGACTGGTGGCCTAAATCCAGGGTCTGATGATTGATATGATGGAGCACATTTTGTGAAGTGGTTCATTTGTGGACAAGGCCTTTTGTTTTGTTTGCGGGAGCAAAGAATGACTGAACGCAATGAAGTGTCTTAAGGTATTCGGTTAGATAAATATGAAGTTAATTCTTATAAAGTGGTCCTGCAAATGAGCACTTGTCTTGTTTTGTCATTGTTCTCTGCAGCGCGGGAATTTCGTAGTTTTTCTACTAACAATCAATCCTCGGGGGTTCTTTCCTTGCTGTTTTCCATCCTTTATTGTGAGCATTTTGAAGAGGATTCTATTGTCTGCATGGGGTGGTGAGGAAACCATTCATTTTTTGTGGGCAGGGTGCAGGGAAAGAGTTGCGATGTACCCGTGTCCGGAAATGTGCCCTCTTACCAAGGGTATTTTTTTTTGTTCGTTTATTTCGTCCTAAAGCCATGCTGGCAACGAGACGGGGTAGAGTTCTTTACATCCGCCTTAGTCCTTGCCACTGAAATTGGTTTCTTTTTTTTTTTTCATATTTGTTAAGAGTAAGAACCCAAACTAAATGAATCACGAGTCTGGTCAGGGTGGAGGCATTAAAAATTTGAGGAACATAAAAGAAGTGTAAGCCCGAAATCAACACGGTACAAAGTATACATGAATTATGAAACAACGAGCTCTAGAGGACAGGGCCTGTGTAAAGAGGCCAAATTCGGTAGTTGCTGTCAAACGAGTTTCTAGACATTTACTTTATTTGGAGTACGCTTCACTGCTGTACTGAAGCCTTAATGAGTGAAATGAAATTCATTTAATAAAGGAATCAAATGGAAGTTGAAGACTGAATGAGAGCTGCATCCATTTCCAAGAAAGCACTTACTGCAGTGTACTCATATGGGTACTCAATCCTCATAAAACAGTGTGCACTACACTGAGTGTACGGAATACTCCGAGTTCCTTGTCGTTCCTGGTTGAAGGGTGGGGTATGAAGATCACAGACGGGGAAGGATATGGCCAAGAGGGGTCGGTGGTTCTTATAAAGAGGGGTTACACGGTGCTTTTGGTACCGGGAGTAGAGGGACAAGATAAGTATCGGGGTGTGGGGGCGCATTGTAAGGCTAACTGACAAGGAATCGAAGTAAAGAGGTAGAGAGTTTAATGCTCAGTAGGCATTATGATGATTTCCTAGTTCCAATGAGGTAAGCTACATAAAAGAAACAAGTGTACTAATTGTGTTCAGTGTGCCCACTCGGTGTGTTTTCTTCAGTACATCTATTAACATTAAAAGCTCGTTAATTCGGAATGGTTAGTGCGAACTATTTGCTACCTTTACGTGTTCAATCATTATGCTTTTATAAATACTGTATGTAAATGGTGGTTAAATCTTAAGGACCGATGTTGAATGTGAACCACACCTAAACGTCAAGCTTTTTTCTGCATTTCATTTGACATTTCCCAATTTCAGACTAACTCAATTTGAACCATGGAAAGATACACAATCGAGCAACGCGTTAAATTATTCAGGCTTATTATGAAAATGGTCGTTTAAATCAAAATGCATATCGTGCACTTCTTGATTTTTTCGGTTAATTAAATCGTCCAAATGTGCGTACACAGCTCGTACTGCAGAAAATATTGCTGCTGTTCGCGATAGTGTGGCTGAAGAGCCGTCCACCTCAACTCGTCGTCGTGCCCAACAATTGCACCTCTCACGCTCGTCGTTGATGAACATTATGCATAAAGACTTGCATTTACACGCTTACAAGGTGCAATTGACTCAAGAATTAAAGCCTCTTGACCATTTCAAGCGTCGTCATTGGTCAGAATGGCAACAGTGGATGATCAATTTTCGGAGAAAATCATCTTCAGTGATGAGGCACATTTTCACCTCGGTGGATTCGTCAATAAGCAAAATTGCCGCATTTGGGCGAATGATAATCCAAGACTGATTGTCGAAAAACCAATGCACCCACAAAGTGTGACTGTTTGGTGCGGTTTATGGGCTGGCGGCATCATCGGGCCGTATTTTTTACAAAACTTATTATGGCCCGAATTGGAAGATATGAATGTGGACGATATGTGGTTTCAACAGGACGGTGCCACTTGCCACACAGCTAACGAAACAATGGCTCTTTTGCGCGACAAATTCAATGGCCGTGTTATGTCACGTGGTGGCGATGTCAATTGGCCGCCAAGATCATGTGATTTGACACCGTTGGTTTTTTTTCTTTGGGGTTATTTAAAAGAAAAGGTGTACGTCGATAAGCCAGCAACAATTCAAGAGCTAAAGGATGAGATAATTCGGCACATTAACGGCATAGAAGCTCAATTAAGCTTCAGCGTCATCGAAAATTTAGACCATCGGATGGAGGTGCGCCGCCGAGGTCGCGGCGGCCATTTGGCCAATATTTTGTTCCATACATAATTGAACCATACCAATATTATCATAATAAGAAGAGAAAGAAGTGACAATGAAAATGACAATAATTTCCTAAATAATTTGTGTTTTATTCAAAATCAACATCGACCCTTAGTCGCCGGCCCACCCTTTACAAGTTGAGCCTCAAATTATTCCATTGGAACATGCGTTGGAAAGCTACTGTCATTGTACGTCATTTCAGCATATTCATTCATTTGAAGCGTAAACAACAATCATGTTCGTTCACTCAAATATGTCGAACTTTGTGCCAGAGAAAGAATTTTTGAGGGGAGTTCTTCTTCATTACCTTAATATGAAGAAACCTGCTGCCGAAAGTTATAGCATTTTGGTGGAAGTTTATGGTGAACATGCGCGGTGATTTGGCTTGTCCAACCAGCCAAATCAACGGCAAAGCCGAATATTTCAAACACAAAACATCATTTTTCTGCACACAGAATACCATTCACACACAACCGAGTAATTGCAAAAGTTGAGGGATACGTGCATGAATAAATTCTGCGCGTGTCGCCCAAATGAAAGCATACGACCAGATAACTGAATTTATTTTCTTGAGACGTTTTCCTTTGGACATTTTTGAGCGACACGCGCAGATTTCTCTTCTGCACGTTTCGCTCAACTTTTTTGTGAGATATTTTATTGCGGCTTTTTTTGCTTCTATTTTGTGCGAATGGCTATGTTGCTTGGTTTGTGAGAACGAGTAGAACTGTGTACATATTTCTCGTTCTCTTTTCAACCAGGCGTGAGGGATTTTTTTTTATTTTGGCTTTTTTCGAACTATTTTTTTGCGTGAGTGCTTTTCTGTGTGCACAGATGAAATAATGAAAGCGTATATTTCCTTAGGCTTCAGAATGCGTCCATAGGAGTTCAGCGCCCTGGGCACTTGCACAGAGTACACATATGGTAGGGCCTACTACATTTGGGCTAGTGAATGCTCCTCATAGTCAGCCAGTTGTCCTAAGTCGTGTGTTGCTTATTGCGATCACTTGCGAATTCGTTTAAAGCTTTGTCTATCAACTTGGTAATCTCGAATTCCTCAAAGTTGGGTTACTCTGAGCTAAAAACAAAAAATCTCTGTCTTTCATCGAGAAGTTGATTTGGACATTGACATTCTCACACCACCGCCGGTGATATAAGCGGTCATTCTGTTCCCAGACCAAGCGTCTTCACCGCGAACGACAGTGTCCCAAAGAATAAATGGCGTGTGATAGTAGGAGGCTTATAAACTCTTTGAGTCGAGTGTACGGTGGCTTCTGATCCAATGTTAAGGGTCCCTAGTCTGGAACGGCTCTATTATTGCCCTAATATCCCCAGAGCACCAGCCTGGACTGAGGTCTGACGGATGGCTCCTATAGAGATATATGAGCTTCAACATGTAGCCTGAATGCCTACTTATAGAGCCAAAATTTAGACGTCTATCGGACCTATTATATGTATACCTTCGACCTGATGTATTGCTTTAGCCTCTACTATTAGTCCAAGCTACAAAAAAGCTGCTGTGAAGTTGCAAACACTCCAATGTGTTTCTGTCTGAGATCGACCAGTGTAGGCAGCGAAGTCCTTGACTACGTTACCTATTTGGTCATCCCCACCTGGGAGAGAAACCGTGAAGCTTGTCTTTCCGTGCGGTCATGATTGCATATCGGTTGCAGCCTCTGATCCTGACCCTCGCATTGGATGTTACCTTCACAAGAGTGTCAATTGGAAACTAATGCAGAATTGCGTTGTGAGTGCTATTCTTCTACACATGGAAGGGACCAACGGACTTAGGCCGACTCCGAACTGCCAATTTGAGAAGCTTTTTCTAGACGGTTTTACTCTTTGAGCATTGTCAGTGACTCGAACGTAATGGGGCCGTGAAAAGTACTCTGCTTGTACCGGGAACAACCCACAGCCCCACGGCCGTCGGCGTGATAGTTATACGAAAAGAAATGAACGTAATTAATCATCACATCATCCTTCTCATCGAGTCCTTGAACTAACCGACGTCAAGCAAGGAATGCCTACCGATTCGACGTAGGCTCTTCATCTTGCCAATCTAGCATCTTCCACTTGAAATACTTCAAAACTTTGAGATGAACTGCATGGCAGAAGTTTCGAAGACGTTTTGATGGAAATTTAAGTGCTCCACGGTCGGCTTTATCTTCATTTGCATTTAACTCATTTAGCGGAACTGAATTGAAAAACTTTCGAAAGAGCAATCAAGATCTCTTTAATCGTGCATTTTTTGCGCTGAATTCATCAGCAGATGTAGTCACGTTCCGGCGGGTGGTTCTCAAAAACGAAAACAATAATTGCTCTAACCCCCAGTGAGGCGGCATTGCATTCACGAAGTGCTCACTAGATTGGATATCGTTTACGGGAACTCTTATTATTCGCAGATGCACCGCATTGAAACAGGTCATTTGCTGTCCCATTAGGATCCCCTCGTCGGTGTTCCACAGAGGGGGCAACTATGCATAGGAGCATTGTACTTCTTTCTCACTTCAGGAAAGTCCACTCAGAGAGAACCATCTTAGCGCTTCGACATGAATCAGAGGTATGATTCCAATTAAGTACCTCCTTAGTGTACTGTTTGCAGGTGAACTTTCTAATTGCAGCCCGGAGGAGTAGGAACGCTGCTGTGTTTGCAGACTAATTTCCTCGAGTATTTCATTCCATTTTTCACTCGGCAAGTATCTATTTCCTGCACATTAGTCATCAAGGTATGGTAATGAAGTTTTAATTGCATTTGCGGCACAACTTGGATGCATATCGATTGCGCCTAGGGGCGATGTTCAACTGGCAGTCGCACGACGCATGCTTGTGACAGTTTTGATGTATTTTTATTTTTAGATTTCAATGGCATTTAAAGTGAGTCGTTAAATGTTCTTATCCAGGCGCATATTCAAGCACTTCTGCGGACTGCTTGTGGTATGGTTGCATGGAGGGAAATGAACAGTGGGTGGGTATGAACTTCAGCGATGTTTGATGTCACATGCTCCGTCTAATGATTTACTTTGAACGTTCCAGCTTGATGTTACCCTACAATGATTCGCAAACGAAATGGATGTTTCATTGATATGGAATACAGGTAGGCGACCGCTACGCAGACCCAGGACGAGGTGGTTGGACCACGCTTAGGCATACCCTAAGGCATAACTCTTGATGAGTTAGAGTCGATGGTGGAAGATCGAGTTGCCTGGAGTTCTCTCGTGCGTGGTTTACCCCCGCGACCCCTTTAGTGGAGCATGCGCATCAAAAGACGAGGATGATGACCATGGAATACTGTTCCTTGAGCAGAAACTGACTGCCAACCTGGGCTGCTTATTTCTGCGAAGAACTGAAACAATCCCACAGTTCGCACTGCCAAACGCACGATTAAAAAAAAATTCTCTGAGACCGGCAAATGTTGATCCTAATTTAAGATGGAATGGATGGACATCCGATATGGCCGATATGACAGTTAGAGGTTGAACTGATCAAAGGCTTCAAATCGACGTGCCGGCTATGCAAAAATAAGTGAAAATTATAATGTCCTGAAATGCAGCCAAACTTATCACACACACAGGAAAACATCACCAAAGGTGTACAGAAGTCATAGTTTGGTCTATTAGGGCCATTATGGCAGTCAGAGGATTGTAATACGTTGACGGGCGTTGACTGCGATTCCAGCAGGTAGGCGACCGCTTAGCAGACCCAGAAGGTGGTCGACCCAAGTCCCAAAATTCGTCCGCTGGCAATTAGGCATACTTCCTGATGAGATAGGGTCAATGGCTGAGGATCGAGTCACCTGGACATCTCTCGCGGGTGCTTCACCCCAGCGACCAATCTAGAGGATCATTCGGGTGAGAAGATGATGATGTCGTAACACCCTTGATGGAATTGTTGAAATATGATCATCAGCATAACAATCGGAGGTATACATGTGTATGCAAACAAATATTTTCATTCTGTCTGTTTTGCAGGCCGAATGGATATGAAATTTATTAGAATGCACATGGAGATGGCACCACTCAAAGTAATGTATTTATCTCCAGAAACAATAGCCATTTTCAGAGAAAAATTTTAAAATTCTACGTGGGTTCGATATTCTCCCTTAGCCCCCCTAGCCATGCCGTCGACAGGTCTACTGCAAGCGTCCATTTCACGAAATTAAGGGCACTACCGAACCTCTGAGACGAGGAACTTGCTCGAGTTCTGTTTGCCTGTTGAGACTACGGAGCAGAGGAATGCTGTCTGCCTCCTGCAATGAGACGCTGTTTGCAATTCAGTGACACTTAGTATGAGAATAAGAGCAATGGGGACAGGTTTCAACTCATTTTTTTTTTTTTTTTGTTTTTCGCTTGGGTTGGTGAAAATCTTCAACAAGACACTATGTGACCCGTGTGCACATAGTAGTGTCAGATTTTTACTGACTAAAAACACCCTTCCCATTTTGTTTTGTCTGATTTTGATCTCACATTGCAGTTTGTGCCCCCTTCGGGGCTGGCTACCGACACGGTCGCAACTCGTTGTCTGACTACGACCACGATACAAACTGAGACTACTACTAGACCAATGACGACGATTATAAGTTCGATTTTATGAGGTCTGCTTTTGATTTCGATTCTGACTTCGATTCTGATTCCGATTCTGATTTCGACTCTGATTCCGATTCTGATTCTGATTCCGATTCTGATTACATTGCGTATGCTGTCAAAGCTTGCCAGCATTAAAAGTTCGAAAAAGACAAACCTCTTGAAACCGTCAAGGACTGACAATTTATAGTTTCTGACAGGTCAATAATTCTGATAATAAATGGATGTGATCGTCAGAGAAACGCAAGCGTGAGCAACTCGACTCTAATCGACTAAAATCGCGATGCGCCCGTGTTCCTGAAAAGAGAAGAAAAGAATTGGACCCACAAAAAAAGGAAAACCTGAAACGAGAAGAGCAAAGGCCCTGCCTAGCCTCAGGACACCTGTTCGGGTCCTGAGGGATTCCCTACCTAGCCCCAAGGACACCTGTTTGGGTCCTGGGGGATGACCTACCTAGCCTTAGGATGCCTGTTTGGATCCTAAGGGGTCCCCTACCTAGCCTCAAGGACACCTGTTTGGGTCCTGAGGGGGTTAGTTGGACAAAAAATATAAATATTTTGCTAAGAACACTTGTTCTGTGTATGCATGCATTTTAAATGAAAAAACACCCGTTTGAGACTATCAAACTCACAAATTACTTAAAGAAGGCAATGCATGAATGAAGTGTAACTATAAAGGGTTGAAAGGCTTACATATTGTGAGTGCACAGAAGTGCAGTTGCAGCAAGCAGTCAGTCAGTCATCAGTAAGTCAGCTTTCTCGTGCCTGTAGTCAGTCCTTTGGGAGCCTGGTTGGGCCGCTTGTGGCCATCGTCCAGGGAACACTTTTCACCACGCACACGCGAACAAACTCCCACTACTTTAGTTGCTTTTCAAGAAGTCTACCCGTTTGTCAATTGAATTTATCGTGCCTCTGATTCGAATGCGAAACGTCAGTGCCTTCAAGTTTGGAAATTAATCAACGGACTTTTTTGAATTCGACAAGCGACAGAGTTTCGTTCGAAGGCTATTCGTGAGCCAGTTGGTTTCTGGTCGATTGCACGGTTTTATAGCGATAAAGATACGATTCCCAGTCCGACCGAATTATTGGTGCTTCGTTCGACGTCAGTTGGGGTCTCGACAGTTTCGTGGTTTCATCACGTTGACAATTCGAATGTGAAATGATACGAAATGCTAATCGTAGATCGTTTCTATTCCGTGACTAATCGCCGGTAGAAACCATTCTCGACAGTTTCACGATTTTATCGGAATGTCAATTCGACTGGGAAATGTAGAAGGTGTCTTAAGTGTCCTAAGTGTCTTAAGCTTAGTCGTGCGCTGAGTCTTCCGGTGCGGACCCATCAACTATGTATCAACGTACTCTACGATCGTACTTCAAATCCCGTTCGTGAAGCGTCAGACTCGAAATGTAAAATATTTAACTGAACACAGACAGTCAGTCACAGAATTATCGGCAAAATTCCCGAACACGCCCGTTTCGTTCCTGAAAAGAGAATACCATTAGACCCTACCTATCCCCAGGGACACCTGTGTGGGCCCCTGAGCGGTCCCCTACCTAACCTCAAGGACAGCCTGTTTGGAGTCCCCGAGGGGTCCCCTACCTATCCCCAAGGACACCCTGTTTGGGGCCCTGAGGGTTCCCCTACCTAACTTCTAGGACATCTGTTCGATGCCCAGAAGGCCTGTTCTGACACGAAAATACGAGTTCATGCGAAAGCGTCCTTAAGTCTCTCAATAGAGTGGAAAACGTTTCAATAGCCCGCAACAAGACCGTAGCGAATGATAACGAATGCTGGAAACACAAAGACCTAACTGTCTACCTATCAGTCCCTCAAACTATGTGCCTATGTACATATGTAGCTGTCTACATGTATACCTAATGACCCTGACAGTGTTTGTATGAGGAGCTAGCTACCTATCAACTGATCTACTCATGCTTTGTCTGAAGCTAACTGAAACCTAACTACCTAATCTAACCTACCTAACTCTTTAATCTTGCGTTGTTTTGTCGTGCGTTAGATGCTATTGCATGCATACAAACACTTTTGCATCATTATTCTTTTTTATTTTTGAAAAATGGTATTCGCGATCCCGATTCCTACCATAAAATCATTCTGAGTGAATTATGTTTGCCTACCTACCTAGCTCAGCCTACTTTTGAAAATGCTAATCATGTCTAAATCATGAAAGGGGTGAAGGAGGATAAGAAGGATAAGGAGGATAAGGAGGAGGCGGATAAGGAGGAGGAGGGGGAGGAAAGTGGATCCACTCAGCTCAGCTCATTTAAGAAGTAGGAAGTAGGAAATGTATATGGTTCTTTCTAATCAGTCTACAGAAATGCAAGAGGTTCTGAGCTGAGCCAAGGTTGAAGGCACAAATGTAGTGGCTAACCAGTGGAATGTAGGATGAACCCAAATGAAATGAGCTCTTTCATATAAGCGCGAATTGAAAGCTTAAAAAATGCGAAATGAAGTGACCGACACATCCCCGCCCATAATTGGTGAATGTGCAATTCTTACAACCGAGGTGCTAAATGAGTGAACTAGCCGAGGGAACAGAGACAACTTATGCCTATCCTACGACAATCCGAACAAAAGCATCTGTAAACCTGCTCGGACTGTCTCCGAACTGCCATTCGATGGATTCATAGATCTAAGAGATCGAAGGGGCTAAAAGCGTAGGTGGGCCTCGTGAATTACAAAGCGATAAGGGAATGCAAGGAGGAAGTCCTCAAAGCGAACAAACTGGCATGCGGACTATTGAAGAAGAATGAGCTAGAAATTTGACCCGAGATTCCGAGTGTATGAAGAGAGGTACTATAGCTATATAGCCCACCGAGGATATTGATAAAACAACAAGACACGCACGATGGACAAGTCATTAAAGATGCAAGATGTTCAAGAGACAGCCAAGGCAACCGATGTATGGAAAGTGCACAAAAGAAAGTGCCCGAGCCCGTGCTCGTTACAAAGGCAGAGTTCCTGAAAAGAGAAGAAAAGAATTGGACCCAGAAAAGAAAGGCAAACCTGAAAAGAGAAGAGCAAAGACCCTGCCTAGCCTCAGGACACCTGTTCGGGTCCTGAGGGGTGCCCTACCTATCCTCAGAATGCCTGTTTGGATTCTGAGGGATCCCCTACCTAGCCTCAAGGGCACCTGTTCGGAGCCTGAGGGGGTTAGTTGGAAAATATTCAATCAAAAAAAAGCTAAGTGTGCACAGTAAGATTACCCGAAACCGTATCCATGCTAGCATGTGACATTGCGAACTAGAGTCATGACTCAGTATTCGAATTCATTCAAAAGTCATTGTAATTGTGTATGTATAAGAAAAAATAGGAAAAATAAAGAAAATAAATGGTTTGAGCTACCCTTGTTGTGTACCTTCTGCACTGTTGTTCAGGTTTGGCTAGATTTCTGGGGCTCTTGTGACCAGGCATGTGATATGGGGATCCTTGATGGGCTGCTTGTGACCATTGAAGATCTGCAATCCATAAGGGCACAGGCCGAGTGACTATAAATGGCAAACGAACAACCGAACCGTAATCCAGAGGGGTGAATGTGGAAGGTGGCCCGGAAATAACTGCTAATAAGACCACGCAAACACATACCGACGGACTAGTGGCGGATGACAATAAAAAAAACCAAGTTGCAACAAGTTGCATGTGTTCCTCGTCAACAAAAATACAGCGGGTATCAATCCGACTCCCCTGCCCTGATCTCAAAACGTGCCAACAAATGCCTCAAACGTATGCATGCCCGCACAAAAATATTAAAAAAAAAGTCAGAAAAAAAAATGTCAGACAGCCGTCAAAACACAAAAAAAATTTCCCACTCGAGGACGGTCGTAAAAAATATCCTAGTCCAAGCAACAAGTATGCACCACCCCCGCGCACGCTGTAGCACTCATCAACAAAGATCCTCAAAATCGATCAACATTTAAAAAAAAATCGTGCAAAATTGCACTCATGGTGTTTTGTATGGGGATGGAGGAGGGGGGGGGGGGGGGGGGGGGGGTCAATATGGTGGGGATGGCTAGAGGGGGAGGGAGATGACCATGGAGGGGGGTGGAGGTCACATGCATATGAGCGGGAGAGTGTATGAGTATGAGCCGATAGAAAGAAAAATGTTCTCCGATGTGTACCCCCCGACGACCATAGCCAGACTGAGCTCGCTCCCCCGCCGAGTACCACCTTATATAGCCTCGGGTACGCCACCGGTCCGGAGTAGAATTTTTCAACATTTTCCAATTTTTTTGGTATTTCTTCTCGGAATTTTCTCGGGTTTTGGATTTTTTTTATTTTTTCAATATCGGCTGGTGTTGGTGGTGATGGGGGAGGGGGGTCTTGTGTGTGATTTTAGTCGTTTGTGGCATCCGAGAAGCAGTTTGGATGGGTTTTGGGGGATTTGAGGTGTAAATTTTGGTTTTCTTGATATCAAGTTTTGATCGTATTCTGGAAGAAAGGACATCTTGCTTGCTTGCTACGAGATGCATTCCAGCCAAGTCCGATGTTTGTCCGATGATTGTCTGTAGAAGAGAGAATCTATCCTAACGAGGTAACCTTTCGGAAACACGGGCGCATCGTGATTTCAGTAGATTAGAGTCGAGTTTCTATTTTTTCAAAATTCTTTTATTATCAGAATTATTGACCTACCAGAAACTATAAATTGTCAGCCCTTGAGGGTTTCAAGAGGTTTGTCTTTTTCGAACTTTTAGAATCGGAATCAGAATCAGAATCGGAACCAGAGTCGAAATCAGAATCGAAATCAGAATCGGAATCAGAATCGAAATCAAAAGCAGACCTCATAAAATCGAACTTACAATCGTCGTCATTGGTCTAGTAGTAGTCTCAGTTTGTATCGTGGTCGTAGTCAGACAACGAGATGCGACCGTGTCGGTAGCCAGCGCCGAAGGGGGCACAAACTGCAATGTGAGATCAAAATCAGACAAACCAAAATGGGAAGGGTGTTTTTAGTCAGTAAAAATCTGACACTACTATGTGCACACGGGTCACATAGTGTCTTCTTGTGTTCTTGAATTGCAAACAGCGTCTCATTGCAGGAGGCAGACAGCATTCCTCTGCCTCCGTAGTCTCAACGGGCAAACAGAACTCGAGCAAGTTCCTCGTCTCAGAGGCTCGGTAGTGCCTTTAATTTCGTGAAATGGACGGTTGCAGTAGACCTGTCGACGGCATGGCTAGGGGGACTAAGGGAGAATATCGAAATGTTCACGTCGAATTTTAAAAATTTTCTCTGAAAATAACTTTGAGTGGTGCCATATCTATGGTCATTCTAATGGTAATCAGAACTTTAAACACGTTTTGATTTATATCTAACTTTTACAGTGAACTGACTGATTTTCTTTACATTTCATATGTCTTTTGCTCCCTCACTCCATTTTCTATAACTCACTGAACTGCCTTTTCTCAGAAGCTGGAAGAGGAAGGCATATTCATTCGGTCTGCGAAACGGTCTCATGCCAACGAAAGTATTTGTTTGCGTACACATTTCAATGCATTTCAGGACATCGGAATTTTCACGTATTTTTGCATATTTTCCCTACAAAGAAGTGCAGTTTCTCAGGACTCTCCACTGATAAGCATGTTGCATCTGAGACAGAGGATGAAGTAGTTCCAAAGCAGTTTTGCGACCGTGGAAGGGAGGAGGGAGGATAGACTGATTGATCTGAAGCTCTTGGCGGGTGAGGATACCGATTATTGGTATAAAGGCTTCCCTAACTGTAAGCCAGGGTGTTGGGATATATGCCAGAGCCAGACTGGCGGTACAAAGTCTTTTCAAAACCGGCGATAACTGGTCAATGTCTGTACGCAGCTATGCTGGGTATATGCCATCGGTACCTGGAGTCTTGAAACTATCAAAGGCCGCAACTGCGTACTTGATAGCCTGGTTCGTCCCTACCAGTGATGAATGATACCAGCATCGGCGCGAGATGTGTATCGACTCATCTCCAGTTCCAGAGGTGGGAGCTGGGTGTGAGGTGGTTGTGACCGGGTTACCTGGAAAATTAGTCTCCAGCATGAGGCTAAGGGTCTCAGTGTTTGACTCGGTGTAGGTACCATCAATTTTTTTGAGTGTTCCCGGCCCGGTCGGTTAGTCCATTTTAGGGACTTTAACCAGTCTCCTGCTTTCACTGAATGTATCGAACTTGCCACAGCAGTCTTTATAGGACGCACTTTTCAATATCCGTTTTAACTTCTTATATTATGTTTGTTTTGATCGGTAAACGGTCTTGAGGCACCAATTTAGGACCTTTCTGGTTTCCTTGCGAATTCTCTGCAGCTCTGTACTCCACAATGGAGCCGGTGATCTGCAGGGTGTGTTTCTGGCTAGACAGGTCAATTCGAAATATGTTGGGAGAACATCGTTCAGATCTAGAACTGCCAACCTTCCGTCTCGTTCTGAGCTTAGGCAGAGGTTCGATACGATTATCTGGCTCATCCCTATGCCGTATCCAGTTGGTTTTTCTGGGTTTGTCCCTCTTTAGCAAGGTCATGTCTTTGCGTTCAATGCGACATTCTGTATACCTATGGTCTGACAGGGACTCATCCGACAGGACCCTTCAGCCTGTAACTCATTAAGGTGTCTGTTAGGTAGCGTTAAGTCGATTACTGCCTGTCCCCTTGCCGTAACAAACGTTTGGTGGGAACCAACATTGTGAACGTCTAAATCAGACGATATTATGAAATCGAAAAGACTGTTCCCTCTCTAATTGCATTTGAAGAAAGTTCTGAGCATTAGCATCGCAACAAACGATTACGTCCAGCTTTCTGGTAACGCAGTGATGTACGAGTTCCGCTACTGCTTTTGGTCGTGGCGGCAGAACAGTGTCGTAGCTGGAGCAACAACGAAGTTATGCCACCCTCCGTTTGCTGCGTAGCTAATAACAGCAGCAACCAAATCTTGTCCACACACACTGTACGAGACAGGTTATCTGTCTTTCAGACCGTTCGTCGTAGAGTGGTGAGAAGTCGCGCAAAACACCACCAAGGCCATGGATGCGCTTATTCCAAGCATGGTTCTTGAATGGGTGTTATGTAGAGCTTCATCATGGTACTCGTAAATGTGCTTCATATCAGTGCAGTATCATCCTTGGAATGTTTAAGATTGATCTGGGTAATCTGAAAGTTTGGCGTGGGTATGGTAAATGAAGCGGAAATTAATCCTTCCAAAGATGCAAATAAAGACGGGAGTCACAGCCGGGACGGATGGTCTCAACCGAAGCTTTGTCCAGACCCACAACCAGATAAGAACCGAACCGTTTTCCCTATTCTTACTCTAGATTAGATTTTCACTTCGTTGTGTCGAGCCCGTGACTCTGGATATGTAAAAGCGCCATCACATCTGTCGTTTTACTGAGTTCCCCGGGATCCAGGCAAAGGCGCGTGGTTGCCAGTTACCCTTTACACTCCACTTCGAACCAATTCAAAGTGGTATTATATGAATTTAGTGGAAGCATTTCTGACTGTTCATGCGAAAAGTGTAGTTTCTCAGTTAGCCGACTTGCACACTTTGCTCCTAGATTGGACCCGATTATATAGCGATGCATGGAGAAACTTTCAGGAATTCAAATTTCACTGCTCCAATTCACAGTCTCCGACTAATCCACCGCCGCAGTCTGGTGTTCGTTAAACGCCCAACTGCGCTGCCTGCCAAATCTCTGCGGTTTGTTAATTGGATAATGTTACACAACCCTGCTTAAGAGTCACCCACGCCTCACTCGCTATGGGAAATGTAAAGCAATTAATGCAAAGATTCAATTGAAGTTCCGTTGACAATTGCAAAAGACAATTAAGCTGGCACTTTACCCACTTGTAACTTCCCCCAAATATCCTCTTCTGCACAACGACGGAACTCTGTCACTTAACCGAAATTAAAGAAGCTGCTGAACCGGCAGCACATGCGAGTGTGCACTCCAACTCATTAGATGAATAGTTTCAATGTAGAATAACAAGAAGATGACTTTCTCAAGAATGGAATGGGATCACGCAGTGGAATGTGATCAACGCGACCACATTGTAGCATTGTTTGTGAAAAGGTCGTTGTGCCAAATGCGACACAACTGTCCAGAACGTATAGCTCCTCAAGGCACACTCTGTGCCTCTGTGTCAGTGTCAAATTATTGTGTACATTCTTGCGGAAGTCATTGCGATGACTCAAGTACGTGGAGATCCGCAAACAACATGAGAAAGCCATAAACTGTGTCTCCCAGCGTCCCCCTATTACCATCCTAAGAGTAATTCTGTGTATATCATTAATTTCTTCGTTCTCTGTGTGTATAGTTTTTCTTCCTTTGGCTTGAATGGTCCTCATGCCTGCGCTTGCCCACTGGCCATCGGTGTAATGGCGTCCCCAAAGTGGTGCCAAAAGGATGTTGGATTAATTATTAAGCAACTTAATGGGATAGGGATGGTGCTATGTATCTGCCTCGAAGTGCTCTAACGCATATCCCTTAGAGTGTCCTTTGAAAGAAGAGTAAAAGGCACCTGTTCCCCGCCGTAGTTCAGTAACACGGAAAAACTTTTAATGAACTACCGTAAACAAAAGAGAGACTGTACGGAGAGACTGCTTAAAATAGAGAAAATATGTTGAAGGGAAAGATTTTGCTGGTTACATTATGAATTCTGGGGAAATATTCAAAATTTAGAGATGCTGGCACATCCACTGAAGTGGCTTTTTCAGTACCTAGTCGGAGAGTACAAGACTTAGGATATGCATTCCTTTGCATCCTTTCAGAACTGTCATACCAAACCAATTGTTTGGAGTTGAATGATTGAGGTTGAATCCTGGTAATCGCATAAAATTGATCACATAACGCTAAACTTGACACTTGTCAAAATACCTTGAAAACCCCGCAAAAAACCACCACGCTGAGCTCACCACATGGTCGTCAACTAAAGGGTGATTTTTTATCTATTATCTTTTTGGCAACACTGGTTTAAACAGCTGACGCACGTTTCGTGTTTTGTTTCAATGTCAAACATCTTCAGTTTGGTCTATAAATTAACCATGAATCGTCTTACAAACGAACAACACTTGCAAATTATTGAATTTTAGCGACATTACATGTGTTCATCGGCGAAGCTCATTTTTTGCTCAATGGGTACGTAAATAAGCAAACTTGTCGATTTTGGAGTGAATATCAGCCAGAAGCATGGCAAGAGCTACCAATGCATCCAGAAAAAGTCACAGTTTGGTGCGGTTTATGGGCTGGTGGCATCATTGGACCGTACTTCTTCAAAGATGATGCGAATCGTAACGTAACTGTGAATTGTGAGCGCTACCGTGAGATGTAGCGCTATCCAAATTTTTTTTGCCCAAAATGCAAGAGCTTGACTTGCATGACATGTGGTTTCAACAAGACGGTGCCATATACCACACAGTACGCGCAACAATGGACTTATTGAGAGGCGAGTTCGGTGAACATTTTCGTCGTGCGATTTAACGCCTTTAGACTATTTTTTGTGGGGCTATGTTAAAGCTCATGTCTATACAGACAAGCCCGCTTCAATTGACGCATTCGAAGACAACATTAAAGCATTTTTATGAAATAATCTTCAAACATTAAATTAGATGGACCGTACTATCGATTCAAATAAAGGTTTCATGCATTTTTCTGAATTTTAAACTTTCCTAAATCTTTTAAAAAATCACCCTTTATAATACTCTCTGGGGATTTTTATCTGAATTAGTAATTACTGAGTGTTCAGCTCTACACAATGGACGAAAGATAGAAGATAGAAGACCTACAAGAAGTCAAGATACCGATATAGAAACTAAAGTTGGTTAAAGCTTTACACGGAGATGAGTTGGTAGGGTACATGCCCCAACTTTTCTCTGAGATTTGGTCGCAAGAAAGCATGCCCTTCGACTGCGCCAACAATCGAGGGAGCGCCAGAAAACATTCATGAATAATCTGATAAGTCCTTATCAGTCCACCATCAACCAAATCTTCAAACGACGGCAAAACCTGGAAAAACCAGAAGCAGATCAACACCCACTATATATTCGTCGATTTCAAGGCCACATATGACAGCATGCTACGAGCTATACAGCGCTGTTGGATTGGATTGGCCACCTTGTAGTGGGGGGATGGCTACTCAGAGATGAAGAAAACTGCCTGAGTGCTGTACTTGTTCCGATTTATTTATTTGATATTTGATACCTCTTGTATGCGTTTGTCATCGATCACGGGAACTTGAAAATAAGTGCACCGTCTTCAAATTATTTGATTTCTGGTGTGCCGCACCTTTGTCGACAAGGCGACGCGAGTTACATACATCAGCACTAAAAATCCGACAACAGCAGGAAATACTGAAATAGAGCTTGCCAATGACCTGCCAAGTGCATATCAAATCAAACCGAAAGCAAAACCGCTTGCTTGGTAATTTGTACTAAACAAACGGCGGCCATTCAGATGTTCGATTTCCGTTCATTCTGTTTTGTCGAATAATCATAATGTTATGGTTCGTCGTAAGTAAGATTGTAGGAGTTGAGTGAACGAGTGTCGTTTCAATTGTGGAGGAATAAAGTTGTACAAGGTCGTGCAGAACTCACTCGGTAGCACAAGAGGCACGATCTTCCAAAACTCAAGCGATTGGTTGAACACAGAGAGCAGTCAATGAACCGTTTGGGGGTCAGGTGCACCATAGGCAGATATACTTTCGAGGTAGTTAAGGACCTTGTCTACCTCGGTTCCCATGTGTATACTGTACACAATAGTAAACAGTACAGTCTTGGCAATCGCTGTTTCCTCGCGACTCTATAGGCAATTGAGTAGCAGAGCCCCCGCTCGAAGCACAGAGCTAACATTGTATAACTCTTTCATCATCTGTGCCCTGCTCTATGGAGCGGGAGAGTCTCACGAGCAGACTAAGCAGCTCCTGGCAGAAAAGTTATTATTTTATTGGTCCTGTTTGCGTTGCTGGTTTGATGATAGCAATTTTGTATTAATTAAATAATTGATTATGAATAAGACGTATGTCTACTTAAATGCACTTGTTGAGATCTAGTTGGTAGTGAGTCACTACAATAAACACGTCTTTGAAAGGATCACGAAGATCGCGCGTGCATTCCATTATTATCTTTTTATTTATAATACACCTTATGTGACAAGATTCTGTAACACCTACCCTAGGCGTATAAGAATGCAACGCCTAAGATGGTTGGGCTATGTAGAGCATATGGACAATCCGGAGGAGTCCCCCGAAATCGATAGCGCGGGCACACACTAGAATGCAACGCCTAAGATGGTTGGGCCATGTAGAGCATATGGACAATCCGGAGGAGTCCCCCGAAATCGATAGCTCGGGTACACACTAGTGAAAAAGTTTCTCAACCAACTTGACGTGCGAATTTGGAGGCAGTTAGGTGCAGATCGTACCAGGCTTAGAGACTTGTTTGCAATAAATTTGACTTAAACGGACACCGGCTCGTGAAAGAACAAAGAAACAGCTGGTTCATATTGTTGCGTTACAAAATCTTTATTCGTTAGAATTTGCATTAGTTTATATCACAATGATTAATATACTTCGCTTACTTACTTGGTTGCCAACTATTTACATATATTCCATTTACTAACGCTCTCGGCTGAAGTTTGACAGAAGAAGTTGCACATACCGGTCCCAGCTTTTTCTTGTTTACCTTCTTTCACTGTCACTATAGCTGCAAACTACTATTTTAGGGACCGATAGCATCTCTCCCAACTCCCCCCGGGTGGTTTCTACAGGCATTTCACGGTTTCCTTGTCGACGACATCCAGAACTTTACCGCTGGCTTCTCAAATATACGCTTCTGGCTCTGCGGACTTGGTTGTCTTTAGACAAGGTGACTTTGAACACTCGTCCTTTGGGCCAGTGATTTCTCGGGCTATCCGCTATGATGACCACATCACCAACCTATATAGGCTTAAAACGTAGAAACCATTGGCCGCACCTTGTAATAGTGGGCAGGTATTCCGAAACCCGGCGTTTCCAGAAGCGGCCCGCACACTGCTGTGAGATAAGTATCAGCCCATCGTCATCCAATTCAGCCGCAGGTCTTAGACCAGTGCTGCGTCATTTTCGACATCAATCGATATATATGTCAGAGGTCGCGAATTTACGATGTCTTCCGCTTCCATTATCATGCTGTGTAACAGCTCATCGTTGGGATTGTGTACACATGACGTGAACGTTTAGAGCACGTCCCTCAGGGAAGGAACCAATCGTTCCCAACATCCTCCCATATGTGGCGGCCGGTATAAATTTCCACATCGTGTTGTTGTCCGCAAAGGTGTTGGACAATTTTTTTTGAATCGGTGCCTCTCATAGCTCTCGGTCAGCGCGCCAGAAATTGGTCCCGATGTTGCTATGGAACTCAATCCATGTGAATCGTCCAGCCATGAGGCTTTGAATACAATGGATGCAGAAGTCCGTAGAATGCAATGAAAAAGCTGGAATAACAGTTTAGTTTAGCTTAAAGTCCGGCAGTTTCGACAGGCTTTGGAATATTATTTGCAATTTCCTCGATGGTCTCCTACGAACATTGTAAGTATACACAATTCAGTTATTGAAGTCCATGGCAAAAAAATACATTTACGAGAATTAAAGAGAGTGAAAGAGGGAAATAGTTTTATAAAATATCTCCCTACAATATATATAAAAATAATTTACACTTCTCAACCCTGCTTTACCACTAGCAGTCGGAGTTGGTACTTGATATCTCCGTTCTGTATTTTACTTGAAGTTTTAGGGTTGCCGTCAGCAATGTGCGTGGACTTAGAGCGAATATATTCGTCGTGTATGTCCACCTATTTCGCTATAAACCAGCTGTGTTGGCCCTGATTGAAACGCAGGTAGGTGAGAATACCGAATTATCAGATTTCAATCTGCCTGGATAAAGCTTGGTGCCTCATTTCTTTTTACACCGCGGTCTCGCCCTCTACGTGCGTAGTGATGTAGCTAACCAACTTCAACCTCAATACGGCCTCTGTTCCAATCCGGAATTAAGTTTTCTGTGGTTAAAACTCCTTGTCCATAAACACTTAATCCACTACTGCATTATTTATAGAAGTCCAAACTTCGATAGCAATTCAACTTTTAACGATTTTGATATCATCTCAATCCACGCACTGAAATTGCCATCCACGCACTGAAATTGCCATCCTAAACAATTTGACCCATCTAGTAAATGAGCCCACACGAATACCTGACATTGCAGAGCATTCCGCCAACTCCCTGGACCTGTTTTGTTAGCTCTCATCCTGACACATATTGTGTTGACATACCGTCACCTCTAGGCTCGTCTCAAAATAGTGTCGTATCAGCCAATTTCTCATTATAACCACACACAGTTAGAGAACAAATTCCTAAAAGAACAGTATGGCTGCACGAAAAAGCCGATTGAAGCTGACTTAACCTAACTATGCCTCCTCGATAGTGACGTGGATACCGCTGCTGATGTGACCGGAAGCATTCTTCTGCTGGGCATGAAATCTTTCATTCCTCATAGAGTGAAGATTATCATGCCCAAGGCAAATGCTTGGTATGACTCTAGCTGTAAAGAGGCTCTCAGGATGAGAGAGTTGAATTTCCGGACATGCAAAGCCAACCCTCATGAGGAAAACCGCAATAAGTTCAAACGGGGCAGAAATGACTGTAATGCAATTATCAGACGTGTCAAATTCTCTTATGAACAAAAGTTGAATAAAAAAGTGCTACCATGTCCCAAGGGTAGCAAAAAAGTTTTGTCATTTTTAAAAAACATAACGAATTCCGCCTCGTCTTCAATCCCACGCCCATCCGCAATGACATCCCAGCTGTCAGCTCTTTAGACAAAGCCAATCGTCATGGAAACGCTGATAAATCGTCAGCTAATGAACGAGGTTGGCGTGAAACATGGCCATTCATCGCTCTAACTCATATACGTGGAGTAACCAATTGTATTGCCAATTGTAGTTAAAAATTTAGTACGCTTGACGCTTTGTTTTCTGGCTGCAATTTCTGGTTGTAAAATAAAAAAGAAGTCAAACCAAAAATATCCAATATATTATAAAACATAGCCAATGGCCATCGATTGGTTCTACGTTTGCTAATTTCTCCGGAGATCCTCTGGTCCATGGACTCAACCCCTGCCTTATTGGCACTACAGTCCAAGATTTGATTATTGA
This sequence comes from Eristalis tenax, assembly GCA_905231855.2. Lineage (NCBI taxonomy): Eukaryota > Metazoa > Arthropoda > Insecta > Diptera > Syrphidae > Eristalis > Eristalis tenax. Next base: position 58,052,328 of record HG993124.1, read on the forward strand.
CACTATAGTCCAAGATTTGATTCGTTTTCCTTCGGTGGCACATGTATAATATTCTGTCGACGACACAAGGACGGCTTTACTTAGGTTCGGCACAAACTGTTTGCAAATGAAAATGGAATTTTGAACGAAATTACTGCTTGGCCCAGCTCTTGCGGCAACTGACACATTATGGCTTGTGGCTTGTTATCACCAGACAATGGTTCGAGCACAAAAGCAACACCCGAAACATTGTCAAGTTCTCCGTGAACATTCGTCTCATCATCACCAACATCACCATCATCGTAATCAGTTTTCGCCTCTTCCACTTGCAACTTGACCTCAATATCAGACACATCAGCAGCATCATTACTCGGCACATAATCCGCATCATTATCATCAGCAGCAAATTGATCGTCTTCCTCAGTATTATCCTCTGCCAACAATGACTCGCTATGTGTTCTACAGTTATCCATCCAGATCTTGTGATTCTGAATTCACTAAACAAGCACCAAAAATAATTAATATTTTATAAAAATTAAAAACAAAAAATGGCAGGATACTGTAACATTAAAATTCGGCTCTCCTAAGCCCAGCTCTTGCTTCCGATGTCCGCACACAAAAATATTTTTCGCGAACTGCTCCCGAAACGTCTCGGATAGGGTTTCTTTGTGCTCAGCGAACATCAGCCAAAGCAGTCAGGGAATGATTGATTTGAAAAAAAATCCATGCTCAAACTGGAATTGGGCCTGATTCTAAAAATTTGAAAGTATGGTTTGGTGTATCTGATTATTTGTTCCAGACTGGACTTCCGTGCCCCGAAATTTGTCACCAGTCTCACACTCGAAACCAAAGAAAACCTGGAAGCTTACACATTTCACAGATTAATTTAATATTTCTCATAATTTTGGAAATCGATGACTTGCCACCATGTCACTGTTCCCTCATTCCAATGGACTTAAACAAGGAACACCAATTTGAAGGTTGCTTCGTCCACACAGAGGTGTTTTGCCTGCCATATTAAAGAGATCATTTTTCCTCGTCACCAGCTAGGTAGGTCGCAGGTGCTCACTACACAACTTTATGTGGCATGCTAAATAAGCAGATCACCCAAAAAACGGTCCTTTTCCGTCCACACCCACGCCACAAGGACCGGCAATGGAAAAAAAAAGAAAAAAAAAAGACAAAATGAGGAAAACCAATTTCGCCCTGCATTAGGGGGCTTTTGGGACGAGTCGATAAATGTTGGATTTGGCATCCATGAACAGAGATGGCATCGCACCGTTGACCTTTGCTCCCTCAATGCTCAATGCCCCGTCGCGTCGGTGGTCCGCACAGGCAGATAATGTATGATCTCAAACAAAAGGCGCCCCATACTTAGAGGCCAATAAAAATAAATAAGGATTCCCTGACAAAAGGACTTTCGCATATCCTACAGATTATCAACTTAGTCGGCCTAATTTACACATATCCTCTGTATGTGGGCATATCCCTTCAAGGCGAAATAACTCAGTCTAAGGATTACAATGGAAACACACATGGGCACACCTTTTATCCGTTCTAAATGGCCGCATGTCTTACGTCGTCACTTCTCCGTGAATCCCAGTCGATTTTTGAGGAGAACAGCATCGAATCCTAGGCCGTGTGTTTTTAACTGATCTGTTGTTTTTATGGCAGCATTCATATTTTATGTCATGCAGGCATAACCACTTCGTCATGGAGAATGACATAAAAGTGTCCTTACAGCCAAATGATGGCGGTTCGCATTTATTTGTGCAAATCGTTTTTATATGTGTCATCGGCTCGGTGCGCTTAGGAATGCCTGTGGTTTTGTGAAATCGATATGCGCGTTCCTATCTGCGGAACTCAGACTCAACTCAACTCGCCGGGCGAATTAAATTTATTTCAACATCCCGTGGATTAAAGGTGAGCTATACGCGCGTTGTTGGAAAAATATTTTATTTCCACGGAATCCACGAGCAAATAAAATCAAGTTAGACTCTGCTGACTGGTTTGGATTTGTGTGTCTGTTGTTTTTGCAAAAATGAAGCGGAATGGGGTGGATGCGTTTGCATTTACGTATGTTCATTAAAGTGGCACCTCGATTTGTGCTCCTGGATGAATTTTATAGCTTTGTAACTGCTTATACAAAGATTTGATGTAAAAACTAAAAACTCATTTTGTTTAATTGTGGTAACCTTGACTCCCCTGGTAGCCCCGTCGGATCTTTGACCTTATCACAAAAACCTGATGTCTTGGCTTGGAGAAGACGATTGGCGCGAATGTCTACTGATCCTAGAACGGAGAGAAACCTAGAACCTCTAAAAATCATACTCAAACACCAGATCAGAAAATGTAGCAATCTGCCACTAAGGCCTTTCAGTCAGTCTGCATATACTCAAAGATGGCCAAGGGGTGCTGCGACTTTGGCTGAAGGAACAGCTTTGTGTAACATTTGTTTGGGTTTCAGGACACAAATAGCACTCCCATTTGGGAAGGTTAGGACCCGCACTTTGTCTCTCAGCTGGGTTGCTCAAGAAAAGTGTAGTCCGAAATTGTATAAAGGCCAGGCCAATCTTAGATGGTCTTAGACAACATCTAGGAGACCTTTCCTAATTTCCTCATTCTTCTTGCACCAAGCAAACATAAGGTTTGAGTTACCTGATTACAACTTGGGTAGAACCACCGAACTTCTATTCAAAGTCCGGATTGTATGGGAAGAATTGTAGGGATCATCACTAGTTACTGAACTATAGGGGTGCATGTAGTCAAATTTGGGCATCGCGCTCTACCAACTCTGTGCATAAAAATGAAGATTTTCTTCTAATTTCTTTGTACAAGTCCAGCTCTCGGCCAGGCATCGAACTCGAGGCAAGCCATTCTTTTTTCGAATCTCTCGAGGAAGTTTGAAAGATAACCATCAAGGAATAGCGATGATTTCCTCCGCCGAGGGATGGGCCATGGAACACACATACTTGTAGGCTGCAATAAAAGCAGCTCGGCTTCCAGATTTCACCACATGGAGGAATTCGTTATCAGAGGCTATGTGCAGTGTCAGCATGAACCGCTGTATGAACTGAATTTGAATGTTTGCGTACTCGTAAGTGCGCGTAAATCAAATCAGGCAGTCTGTCGTCTTGGCGAAACGAGTGTTTCGAGTTAACACCCGGATGTTACATAATCGAAAAATCGGTCGGGCGGGAAAACTTTCTACACAGAGATTTCACAATTTGTTTTAATCCATCCTACGGTTTCATTTGAAAGGTATTTCGAATTCGAAAACGATTCTCTTTGTTCCGCCTTTTTAAACTAGGAAGGAGTTGATTCCATAGACGAATGCATGAATAAAAGCTAGCGGGCACTAACTAAATACCTCTATCTTGGCGGTATTAAGTTTAGTGTCCTTTCGGATTGTACAAAGCTTAATTTCCAAAATAAGTAATGTGGTGTTTTGCTTAAACAATGTGAGGACAGTACGAGTTTTCAACAACGTCATTAAGGAGCAGCTAATGATTCGTTTTACATAAGGAGAAATGTGATCCGAGCGACGGACATTAAAGATATACCCGGCACTGTTGTTAAAGGCGACTTTTAACTTTCCGGTTGACACAGAGTCTAAGTTCGAGAAGATTTCACATCCATAAAGGATGGCATATGCCTTAATAGGCTTCAATTTAACTTTGATAGGTAGATATTGCTTGGTGGGACTTCATCCACGGAGAATATCATATATTTTGGAAACAATGTGGTTTACTTGAGTATTCCACTTTAAATACGTATTAAAGTTAATACCCAGATTTTTGAATTTATTCACAGAGTCGATGGTTGGATTGTTAATTTGAAGAAGTAAGGTACGAGGTAATATCTTCAGACCTTCTATTAAAGGACATAGCTCTGGTTTCTGACTGACTTAGGTTTAGGATGGCATTGACATCTCCATTTATCTCATTCCTGGCAGTTAATTCTTGAGATTTCTAGAAACCTTTTAAGATCAGTACATCATCTGCATAAATATGATATTCACACCTTTTGACAAACTTCGATATGTCATTTATAAAAAGTATGAATAAGGCCAGACCAAGAACGGAGCCCTGAGGCACGCCTGCTGCGATATTTAGACTGGTTAAAATTTTACCTTTACAGAAAACCGTTTGAATTCGGTTATGACGGTAAGAAGTTTTGAGCTGACGGAGGGAGCACTCAATAGCAAATTGATTCCTGAGCTTAAATATCAAAATTTCATGGTTTACTGAATCAAATGCATTTAAAAAAAACCAAGAAAAAAACTACCGACATCAAACCCAGAATCAAAACCAGAACATACAACATCACTTACCTTAAGTAAGGCTGTGATAGAGTTATTCTTTCTTCTGAACCCTGATTGAAGATCCGTTATGAGTTTCATTTCTTCAACATACTCCTTCATTTGGTTGCTTACAATTTTTTCGAAAGCTTTGCTCAGAAATGGATGAACTTTAATTGGTTCAGTTTGATGTGTTTTGGGAATTGCTACTATTTGTCCACTTTTTCAATCAATACACTGCTAGTAATGATGATGTCATAAATGTGTGTGATGTGCTTGATTGTGGCAGGAAAGAGCATTTTAATTACCGTCGGGTGCTCACCATCCAGCCCTCTATCTGTTCGATGTCTTGTACAAAGTGAGTCTGATCCTTCGAGAGAGGACTTTATTGCTCAATTGCCAAACAGCGGTTGACAAGAACTCAGTTTTCTTCTGTGTCCTAAATGTTGAGCATAGATATAAGATATCCATTACCACCACGAAGGTATAGCTATGCACTGTATCGCGGTCTGTATTTTGGGTCCTTCTGTGAGGAAATTTGACTTGAATTGAAGAGATTGGGGTGTGTCCTTCAGACACTTGTACTGCGACCATAAAGATCAATCATCAATCAAAAGTAAGACATGTATTGAGAATACGTCACAACCACTAGCTTATGTTAATTTTTCAGGACGCCATATCCATCATATTTGTCAGAGCGCCAAAAGTGCCACTGTGCCATAATGGCACAATCGTGCCACAACGGCGACGATGGCCAGGAGGCTTCATGGCGGGCTTCTTGAGGAGATAACATACTTCTTTTTTTTTCTCCCATTCACCGACACAAACATGCTAACAATTGCCTCATCGGCGGCTCTCTGCCTTCTGCCAACCAAATCAATATCATCCGCGTAGGTTAACAGCTGGGAGGAATTCTGTAAGATCGTGTTTCTTGTGTCTCTAGCAATGACCTTTAGATTTCCACCATATCTGAAAGAACGCTGTAAAGAAGTCAAATGTCAAGAAAAATAATATTTACTTCAGAAAAAACAACAACAATAAGTTTAAAGGTTATAGTTTTTATTTAAGACTTAAGTCGTCTCTTATAAAAAATCCAAAAGTTGGGCTTCGCTGCAAATCAGAACTTAACACAATGAAATAAATGCTTTTTTATTAAAAAAAAATTAAACCGATCATCCACTCATTGTATAATAATCTTAACTTTTATTGCAAACACAAATCAATTTACAACACTAAAAAACATCGCCTCTTTCTTGATGCCTACGAAAAGTGTCGTACGCCTGAAAAAAATCTAGTGCACACACAAAATTCGCACGAGTTCGCACCAGAAATGAAGTGTGGTAGAGATGCGCAACTTCACAGCTGATTGACCCCTAACCCATCGACGAATTTCAGAGCATTTTTGACAGTAATTCATGAATTTTTATTCACGGTTATTCACGAAATAACGTAAATACCGTTCTATGATTGTTCAATTTGACTGTAGAAAGCAAAGTTTAAGGGGTGCGAGAGGTTGAAGTTGGACGTCCCTATCATTCATCATTTCTGGTTAGCACCAAATGTACGTCAAGTGTGAAGAAAATACAGTCTTGAAGAAGTTCTATGTACGTATTCAATCGAACGACTAGAGGAAGAAATCACGTAGCTTGCACAAAATATAAATATTTATATGTAGTCCGTATGTGTTGGGCTTAGTTTTAGGTGTTGCGGCTCCTTGTACTGAACTTTGTGATGTTTTGATCAGGGTGTGCAATGCACACCTTGTACACCCTGACGAGCGGCCACTGATGTCTACATACAGTAGAACATGAACGGTTTTGAATGTTTTTTTTTTCATTATAATGTTTCAAAACACGAACGCGTTGAAATTTGAACGCTTTAATTTTTAATGCCGTTGCTTTCTGTTTCTTTATCTCCCTCATCTTAAGTTTGTTATTCATATAGGTTACGGCATTTGGTTAAAATAACGGTAACTTCGGGCTTGTTTGTTTTAACTTTTCTTGCAAATTCTTCAATGTAATGTCAATCTTGTAAAGTTAAGATGGCTTTAGTTAATGGTAAAATCACCTTAATGAGGTGGAGTACTCGAAGATATAAAAAATGGAAAAAAGTTTTGAATTTTGAACAATTGCTTCATCGATGATTGTGGGAATAAAATAGGATGAAGGAATCACTTTGCGGATGAATGAAACATCAATTTCTTTAAAAGAGAAACGTAAGACATTGCATAAATCCGAAATGCCGAAATAGGAAGTTGCGTTGTATATGTAGACGGTTCCTGAAGCGTGTCCGTCGTGTTCCAGTGTCAGGAATGACGAACTTTAATGTAAGGATCAATTTACGTTTGATGATGAAGGAGGATGGATGATAATGTGGTCCACCTACCTACTGATGCGCAAGATAAACTTGCATCCTCAGAAGAAAGTATAGTCGTGGTTGTTCATTTTTTAAAACCAGCAGAGGCCATTTCGGCCGCCAGCACCTGTTTCAAATTTGCAAAACAATATGGTAATGATGTTGCTACACTTTAAAAGTTAAGAAATTTAAGACTATTGTAAAACGACAGTCGTAGAGCAGTTGGAAAAACGTCTTTGAGTAAGTCTGTTTTTATGCCTTTTATAAAGTTGCTTACAATATTCTTTTTTGTTGGTATTTATTTTTTAAATCAAATAAATTGTTAATTTGACATGAGTTTTTCTTTAATTTTTTTTTAAACTTAATTCTCGAAAAGATGGACAATTTGAAAGGATGAACGAAGCATGTTTAACATCTATTCATCTATACATGAGAATTTCTTTTTTCAATAAGACCATTTTGTATTGTATTTTATTTTGGTTCTATAACTTTCTTCGTCTGGTCGCAAATTCCGGGCGTTTTTCGGCTACTGCTCTCTTCAAACGGATTAATTGTGTTCGGTAACGTTGTCCATTGATGGTTTCACCCGATTTAGGCAGCTCATAATACAGCACACCCTTCTGATTCCACCAAATACAGAGCATTACCTTCGCGCCATGGATATTCGGCTTTGCCGTTGATTTGGCTGTTTGGCCGGGTTTCACATACGATTTTTTGCGCTTGGGGTTGGCGGAATTGGTCCATTTCTCATCACCAGTAACCAGTAACAATCCGATGCAAAAATTACTCAATCTTGAGGCGTCGTGTGTGTAGTGTCCCCGCAAAAACACTTTTTCAGGCACAAAGTTCGACATATTTGAGTGAAAAAAATGTATTTTTGTTTACGCTTCAAATGAATGACAAATATGAAATGACGTAGCTGTGGGTAGGGCATGGTTACTGAGCTTAAAGCCTAAGCCCCTCACAGACTGATAGCAATGGAGAGGATACCCGTTTCATTCTATGTCCTATTCTGCCATATATTATTGCCAAGCCACTTGGTGAAGCATGCCAAGTGCTTGGATATTGTGACGCAGCACTCAGTACATTCAAACACACTCGTACGTTTTCACTTCCACTTCACTTAAAACTAAAAATATTTCCACAACCACCGCCGCCGCACAGTTTCGAACTTAATTTGGGGGCGATGATGGTTTTCATCTTGAACTTCAAAAGCGCAAAATGCTGTGTATTTTGCTCGTCCGGATATCTTGGCACCTTGTCAATATTGACCATTTGGAGTACTCACTCACGAAACAAGACCGACACACGAACAGCATGTGGTGGCGCTACGGATTTCGTTTGAATGTTTCTGTCACAAGAAAGTGATTTATTTGGAAATTTACATATGCTTCTTGTGGGCGGACACAGTACAAGCCGCAAGTTTGCAATTTTTGAAAACTTTTTTTAAAGCAAACATTTGTCAAGGTTGCGGTTGCGAATGATTAATTTGACAAGCGCAGGTCGTGCAGTTGGGAAGTGAACAGTAACAGAATTGCTTGCGTGAAACGATTAAAGTAAGCAGAGAATGATTTATGAATGCAATGGATTGCTTACATCGATTTTGAGGGCATTAACGAGGTGATATGTCAAAATGAATGTCAGTGGACTGATTGAGGAGATTTTATGGAAATTTCTGCTGCGAATAATATCGCTCGTGTTGTTGAGTTATTGGGGATGCCGGATGTGCGAGTGTCTGATGCACTGTGCTGTCGTAAATATTTGCTGTTCTACGTAGTTGGCTTCCTCAGCCGTTTGATTGACTGAAGACTAACCAAGTGAAATTGAGAATATTCGTGATTGTCATACAAACCAGAATTGAACTTCTACTTCTCATGCCCATTAAGACTGTTGACAACCACGTTTTATATATCGTTGACCAATCAGAGAACGTCATTCACATTATTTTGTGAATAACCGTCAAAAATGCATGACTGTCAGGAAGCCTCTCAAATTCGTCGATGGGCTAGGAGGCAGTCTGCTGTGAAGCTGACCATCTCTGTAGTACTTCATTTCTGATACAAGCTGTACTTCAGTCACGAGAGTGTGCTGATTTATTTTAATATGTTATATACGCTTAAACGCCAACAGTCCCCATTGAATAATACTTGTTTAAATCTTGTTAGTGATAGAGTGAAAATATTTAAAAACCAACTCGACCTGGGTCGAGTATAGGCAATTGAATGGACTTTTGGAAGATCGTGCCTCTGTTGTTGAAGTTTGAGTTTCGACGTTATAAAGGGTGTCATAATGCGGCCTTGAAATCGACGAATAGATGGTGGGTGTCTATCTAAAGTTCTTGGGTGTTTTCAAGGATATGCCCAATTTGGAGACTTAATTTATGGCGCAGCGAGAGTTCTCCATCGTCATCCTCCACAACCTGACGGGTTTGACAGGAATGTCTACACATGGCGCTATATAGCTCATCTCTATGCACGCTGTCATATGCGACCTTGAAATCGGCAAATACGTGGTGGGTGTCTATTTGTATCTCTTGGGTGTTTTCTCGGATATGCCTTAGTGTGAAGATTTCTTCGATTCTTCGAATGGTTTCACACAAAGCGGAAGAGAGGATCTTGACGCTATGTAGAGGGGACTGATCCCTCGAAAGGGTTTTCCTTACTTGTGGACCGGACAAACGACGCTGCTATTCCACTCACTTGACATGCTTTCCTCCGACCATATCTTACCGCCGATTAACAGCCTGCAGAAGTGATTTTCCAAATTCTCAGCATTGACTGCGGCTCTACTACTAGTTGTCTTTGGACTTCCTCCCTGTTGTTTGGCACTAGATTAAGATAGTTTAAGTTAATCGAGTTAGATAAGCAAAGATAAGATTTTACCAGTTTGTGCCTCTTCGCCAGAGACAAAACAATGCTATAAAATATTGGCCATAAGACAGACAAAAACAACGTTTAAGCTAAAAATAATTAAGTAGTTAAGAGTACCTGTACAAATTGTACTTGCTTCTATAATGTTGTTATTTACTTAAATTCATATTTTTTTCCTCTTGTACCGCGAAAGGTTGAAGTGGGGGGAAGTATGCATTCGGGTGAGAAGCCATATCGACCTGGAAAATGAAAATAAAAATGATGGTTAAAAAGAAAGTCCAATCTACAAATTAAAAATGTTTGTAGATTTCGTAGCCAAGAGGCATGTTCTCCTTCTTCTTTATGTGTCACTATAATCCAGGGTTGACACACTTCTCCAGCAAGCACGGTTCGGAGCTGAAAACTCATCGGGCTCGAGGCAAAATTCCCATGTACTCTACAGGGCTTAACCACCTTATCCGTTGGAGCTGAAGACGTCTGGGTGGGCTCATGTCAGTGGGTGCAGGTCGTGGTTGAAACTTCAATTACCATCAATTCAGGCATTGATCGTAGAGCTGGCTTCCTCAACCGCCTTTAAGATTTATCATGCAATCGCATATGTCTTATATAAAGTCAGGGTGGTCCAATCAGAGGTGCGCACTTGCCTTCTGAAACTGAAGATCGTTTGACCTCTGCAATGATGCTGATTGTACTGCTTACGGCGGATCCCAATAGACCCTGACTACCTCCAAGCAGTCTGGCGGTCTTTCCAAAAACGAACAGAGACGTCCACGTTTTACGTCCATTCTCGAAGGCAGAGTAGACTTGTATCTCTCGCTCACCACTAGACTCAATTTAACTAATTCCATCACAATTCCAGGATATGCTTCATTGACAGCTGGTTGAATTTTGCCAATGATTCAATGTTATCCGCGCATGCTAACAACTTAACACGACTCTGGAAGATCGTGTCTCTAATCTGTGAGTTTTGCACAATCTTCCTAAGAACGAATGAGTACTCTTCAGATTGTTACATTGTATAAATTTCTCCCGACTCGTTGTGAGCTTATTGAATGCGCAATAAAGACCCTAATCAGTTGGGCAAAATCTTGCAATCTTCGCATTAACCCTCAAAAGAGGGATTTCGTCCTTTTCATCAACGAAAGGGTCATTCTGTCTTTTGATCTTCCATCAATGGAGGTCACAATCTTCACTCTAAGTGAGAGCGCTAGATACCGTGGTTAAACTGGAGATTTATCCTAAATGAAAGAGCAAAACAAGCGGCCTGTGCCCTATACCTGTGCAACAGGATATTTGGCTAAGAATGGGATCCAAACGCCGGAACACTGTGGATGTACAAAGCGATTGTTAGGTCAGATCGTGACATATGACAGCGTTGTGGCAGGATTGCCTAAAACCATCCAACTTAAGTCTAGTAACCAGTACGCAGAGACGTGCATGGCTAGGTGTGACTGAAGCGATCACCTACAGCTGGTCTAGACGTTATACTGGATCTGCTTCCACTTGAGCTCTATATGTAGAAGTTAGCTGAAAAGAGCGCTGTAAATATTGTCCTATTTAAAAGCTGGCACACAATCCTCAATGGTCATGCGAGCATTCTAGACAGACTACAAGTAGGACAACTATCGAGTGACTGACTTGGCGAAATACCCTTCCAGTGTTATCTCCCAACAAGGGAGGAGTGAAACTCCAATGAACCCGTCAATAACTGAACCTTCATCCACTTCTACTCGGATGGGTCGAATATGGACAAAATTACAGACACGGACATTTTCTCCGAATTGTTAAACGTGCATAGATCACTATCGGATTACCTGTATACAGTGACAGCGTTTAACAAGCGGAGATCCTGCCGGTCAAGGAAGCGGCAAAAATTATATCATTGTTGGAAATACCACCGGCTGATATTACCTTCCTAATTGACAGGCCATTAAAGCAATTTCGGCTATTGAAACCAAGTCCAAGGTGGCGAAGGGCTTAAGGTTCTTGGCACGCAGCACTCACTCTATGCTGGGTCCCAGGTCATAGGGACATAACCGGTAACGAGGTAGCAGATGAACTTTCCAGGGAAGGGAGCGAAATCGACCCATCCCAAGCAATCCCATGGTTTGATGATCTTGCTGATATCAAGAGAAAAGTAGATAATAAAATAATGGGATGGAATGGAGTGGAACTCTGTTTCCACCCGTGAGACTTCGGAAAGTTTTGGCCTAAGTTCAGTAACTCAAAGACCGACAGCGGCTGTTGCGGATGGCAGTCTTGCTGTTACTTGGTCATAGTCTCCTGAGATAACAGGAACACAAAATGGGGCCTAATCATGACACTATATGCAGGTGCTGTGCGGACGAATAGGAAATAGAGGACACTCCTCACTACCTTTGTCAGTCTCCCAGTCTCGGGTTATTATGGTAAAGAACACTGGGAGAATTCTTTTTCCAGAATCTCCTAGAAATAGCAGATATCCCACTAGACCGGACAGGCTGAGCAACATAGACATGCACCATACACATGGGGTGCATCAAAAAGGATCCAACAGGACCTAAGTGAGAAGTTGCTTCGGAGTGACGGGGTTTATTTGTGCTGAAACTGCGTATTCTATTTGCCATTCTTGTGCCGCTATAAATTAATCGTTTGACTTTGATTTGAATTGAAAATTTAACACAAGTGAATAAACATTAAAAATTATGAAAGCAATTTCTGTGCCTCGTTACTATTTCATTATATTTTTGTCAATGTGCTAGATTTTGCACCCGGCTTTGCCCGGGTTTGTTTCTTCAGTCGATACGTCAACTGCATTGAAAATATAGTTTTTCAGAATATCCAGGAGAAATGCCAAACAAATTAAACTTTAGATAACAACTTGTTTGTAGGTCACATTTCTTGTTTCCAAAATATCTTCAGCGAGTATGTATGATGTGCTCGGGATCCTTTGACATTGCAAAACACAATTGATGGTGTGCGAAGCAAGCGTTTGTCAAGTCCAGCCCGGTTACCATTACAGGTCGTCTCCACTGGACATGACCATACCCTGTTCATGAACATGATGTGAAAAAGTCCAGTGAAGCCACAAACATCCATGTCCAAATTAACATCGTGTCGTAGAATCTTGATTTTACGGCATGGCAAGAGCTCTGTTCAAAAGTTGAACTTGAGATCGGACGTTTACCTATATGTGCACCATATTGTTTGAATGGAGTGGTAAATATTGAGAGTTAAAGTACACGTGTTAGTGCATATCATTTTTGGCATTATTTTAAGTGAGACATATTCCATTGAACGGAGTCCTTTTTGATATTGACGCTCTCGCAGCCAACGTTAAAGTGAACAACTAGACTCAACAATAGGGGTCCAATTGATGTACTTTGCTTAAATTAATGTTTATTATTATTGCCGGTTTATTGTTTATTTACAATGGCTGATGCTTACATCGGGTTGCTCAAGTCGGTGTGTCCATGGTGGTCCTTTTGAGATGATGTGGTAGCCGATTTAGCATCGAAGGTGATTACTGTCGCTGCTCTGGTAGAATCCATGCAGCTCGTTGTTCGACGTCGTTGGAAAGTTCTGCTCGTTTAGCAGATCTAACGCGTTGAGGTAGCGTTGTCCGGGAAGTGTGTCTCTCAAGAATCTGATTTCCTCGTTAGGATGGTTCTGTATTTCTAGTAGCTGCTTTCTGAACAGTGTCCCCATGTATTGTTGCAGGGGGATGATGCGTGCTTGGTAGTAAATCGTAAAATCAGTGCACTTGCTGGTATAAACAGATGACATCGACATCTTTGCGCTTTCCTAACGTGCTCTGGTGAAAGGGAGACTCTCAAATCGGTCATAAGTCATGGTCATCGGGCACATGGCTCTGTTTACGAGGATAGTGAATGGAAGATAAGGAAAAAAGATGTGAATGTAGTCCGAAAGGTTAAAATCTGTCGACTACACTGACTTGGCCTGATGGGCACGGATGGTCCAGCTAAGAGCGTCTTTGAATCCGAGTCTCCTAGTTCGAGTAGGAGAGGAACACCGAATGTGCGGTACCACGACCAAGTCCTCATGGATGTAAGGCAGCTTGGTCTTGCTAAGTGGAATCAGCGGACCGACCGTGAAGGCGTAAGCAATCGCTCACAGTCCTCATGGGTCGCAGCTCCAGTAATTGAGCAATTTAAAGCTGACACAAACAAAATTTAACTATATCAGAAATACTCTTCAAATTAGGGCATAAGTCTCCGGCACCAAATTGCAAGAAGTGCTGTGTGTAGACCTTGTTCAACACCATGCCACACGTTAGGTAGGTAAGTAGATAAGAAGGGCGCCCTTACGGCCTTGCGCCCGTAGCTCACTTAGACTACTATGTTGAGTCCTTTGTGCTTGGAATTGCCGTTGCAATTACTGCCATGAAACCCCCCGGATTCCTTTAGAAACCTCAAAAGGATTTTTCAGTTTTACATCACACACGTTCTCCAGCTCTGAAAAGAAGTAATTTCCTACAAATTGGCTGGGCATTCACAAAGCATGTGTTGCCACACGTTAGTTTGTCTCAATTCTTTGTTTACTTGCAAAGGCTGTTTCCAAGTTTTACCCCAAATTATATCCACTCTCCCCTGGTTTCACTGCAAGACATGCATTAGTTGTCATGTGCCAATTATAACTCACAAGGGTGAGCCACCTCAATCATGTTTGTATGCAAAAAATGCAACTACGGTCGGTAGACAAGACCGACTTGTGAGAGTAATGGAACCAGTAATTCTCATAAAGTTCGCACGCTCGAGAGGTACTCATAACTTCATCATCGCCATCATCTTCTGAACCGCATGATCCTATAAAGGGATTGCCAGGGTAAACCACACACCAGAGATCTCTCGGCAACTTGATCCTCCAGCTTCGACTCTAACTCATTAGGAGTTATGCCTAAGCGTAACCAGGCGAGTTTTTGGACTTGGTCCAACCAGCTCGTACTGGGTCTGCCAAGCGGTCGCCTACCTGATGTAATCGCATTCAACGGCTGCCTCGGAAGTCATGATGGTGTTTACTTTCGTCTCACGTGACCAACCCACCGAAGCCCTATCCGTTCGAAGAAGCAGCTCTTCAATGTTGAGTTCCTCGCGCACTGCCGTGTTTCTCAGCCTATCCCGGCGAGTAATTCCCACAACAGCACGGAGAAATGTCATATCAGCAGCTTGTATTCGCGATCTTATTCGTTCGGTCATGACCCAAATTTCATGACCATAGGTGAGAGCTCCCCCTGCAGGCGACCTCTTCGTGGTGAGGGGCGGGAAACAGGTTTTGTGTAGTTTATTTTCATCAAGCCTAAGCCTGGCTAACGAAGCGCAATCCCCTCCCCCAAATGACGATTGGCCTCGAATATTGCCGACCCAGGGCCCCATTTGGAGCCAGGCCTAAATGTATGTGAGCGCCTGGTGCCAGCCTCTCTCGCTCGGCAGCCGGTCGGGATTAGCCCGAAGAAACAACGAGCAACCCAGCAGTGGCCTCTTGAAACGCTATGGAGGTGGGGGGCAAAGTCACGCCATGCACAAACCTGTGCATGCGGGCAGAAAAAGACAAATGATAACACACAAACACGTTTTTTTTTTAAATATTTCATTCAAATTCTGCATTTTGAAGGTTAACCCTCCAGTCGGTATTTCATACGTGACCGTCTGCCGTCAACGGCAACTGTCATCATCTTCGGCTCCAGCGTTGAAATTGCCATAATGACTACGTGATCGTCGTCTCTAGTTGCGGCCCCTTTGGTAGAAGTTGGAGTGCAAGAGATAAGAACCTTGTCTTCTTCAAATTAAGACTCCTTCAATTTTCTACGGCTGTCAACTGAATGTGCGGTGGTTGGTGGCAGCTTCGTACGAGAGTTGTTTAGTTTGTTTAATGATCCCACTGTTGGATATGGCGACATACAAACCAGCAATCACCATAACAGCCTGAATGCTTATACCAAACCGATTACACATTCAAAGAGTACCATAGACCGGACTTCACCTTTAATGCCGCTCACTGCCCAACAGTTGCCATGTAAAAATCCAAAAATCTCCCAAAGGGCCACCCCAAGAACGCACAATAAAGCCGAACCACACAAAAAGGATTGAACTCTGCAAAACCTCAAGCGGAACAATAGCTATTGTGAGCAAACCGCCTTACATTGTGGGTCTTGGGCGAATTTAAAGAAATCTTTTATCTCATTCCGGCCATCATCGCCCACAAAAAGGACACACATTCAGGACGACAGCAAAAACCCGCACCCAGTCTCTTTGGCAAAATTGATGAACATGCATAATAGAAGTATTTATCCTGTCGTTGTCCTTGTCCATTTCCTTTCGCTTGTTACCTTGTATCTCGCATCGCATATCGCATAGATTATTTATATACTTATATGGAACTTTTTTTTGCTCTTAAACATCGCTCACTCGTTGTTCTTGTTTTCTTTTGTCCGTTCCCCACACACAATGGATGTGTATTTTTGGATACAAAAATTCGCAATATCTGATGTCTCAAGGCGGGACAATGGTGACTGCACATTCTCATACAAGCATAAAAGAAATGTCGTTTTCGTCGTCCATCTGAGGGACAGACGAAAATGTCCCAAGTTGCAAAACCATCCACCGTTGGCAGTGTACTAATAATATCGTTAGGGAGCGACAGACAGTAGAATGTTGCGTTTCATATTGACATGTCCGACGCCTGCGGCTGTAGTTTCATTAAGCTTATGTGGTTGGTTGGCACAGAAATAACCACGGGAGCAGACTGGGCCACCTTCGGATGATGCATCAATTCATTTTTAAGCTCCCTTGCCAGTAATTAAAAATTCCAGTCAAAGTGAAGACGGTTTACCAAGTAATTTTCTAATACAAGACCTCCAGTTGGGAGCCGGAGCCCATAATAGCTTACGAGTAGCCCCATGGCATAAAGCTTTCTTTAAGCCTGCATGCAAAGGTTAAACATTCAAGGCAATCCCACATTTTTTGTCTTACAATGTGGGTGGTATCTTGGTCTGTGCATGAGGGTTCTGTCCTTTTGAATGAGCTCGACGAACCATTTGCGATGGAGTCACGTACAAAAGACCTAGTCATGGGTGCGCCATATGTTGTGACAGGATGTGCGGTGGGGATTCTTGCTCTGGAGTGTTGCCATTTTTAATCTGCATTCATTTTTAAATGTCTGATGGACTGCGTTACAGAATGCGGTGACATATCGTGTTCACGGGGTGGGTTGAACGTTTTTTCGACAAGTAAATGCATTGTCATAGTGAAGTTTTAATCCTCGACTTGGTACATAATGCTTGCCATCTATTTTTAATGATTATTTCATAACCACATACTTCACTTTATGGGGTCTATGTGAACGACGACTTTAGGGGAACGACCAACTTTGATAGAGTGTACTTGTCTAGAGAAAGCTTTTCAAACACGAAATTCCATCCCATGAAGCAAAGGTCCACCTCGTCGCTGCATCCATATTATTATGTTTAAGCAAAAACACTAAACATAAATTATTTCAATTATTTCATCAGGTATCCTACTTACTAACAGTCCGGTGTTTCTACAGTCCGGCGTGCGTATTGCCAAACTGTTTACCAGTACAGACATCGGGCTCTCTGCAACATACTATAGTGTGCATTTGCTCTCACACGGTATACATTTTGCTCTACTTTTTGAAGATGCAGCATAGTTCGACTTGGGACAACGCACCCCAATTTATAATCTATCCCTTATTTCACATACAAACGCTTCTAGTGAACATTATAAAGCACATTTGTCAAAAAATTAATATAGAGCCAAAAAGTCCTTCATTGCATTAAATGTACCAACGCACCAACTTTTGACACAAAAAAATAAAACGAAAAGAAGAGCGTTTTATTGAGGATCTTTGCTGACCTGAGTACTGAGTTCTCAATAAAATATGCCTAATGATGTATGTTTATATTGAACGGGTAGAAAATATGATTCGTACAAGCATTGGGCAAAGTATGTTACAACATACTACAGAAAAAAAGAATTTTATATTGTGATGGATGACAAGTTATATAAATATATGTAATCCGCATGTGTTGGGGTTAGTTTTACGTGTTGCGGTTGCCTGTACCGAACCTTGTGATATTTTGACCAGGCACCTCGGATGTATACCTGTATGTTGCATGCTGTCCTATATAAAGTATGAGGTGGGTGGCTCGCTTCGTTTGCGAGCAGGATTATAATACTTTTTTCGCAGAGTTTAACCCCCTCAAGTCACTTTGTCGCTGCGACAAGGGTAAGCTAAAGTAAGATTTTCAGATTCGAAACGAAATAAGGGCACATTTTAAATTTTTGGGTTTATTCGTTGGGTCTGTTCGATCGCTCTATCATGATGAAGTTGTTGAGTACAAAATAGTTCAGCACAGACTATTAGAGTCTGTGCTGGTATACACTTTCGCCTGGGCCTCAATCAACAAACGTTTCCAGCCACATTAATCTTTAGATAGCTGCCTCCAGTTTCGCACTCATAGTTGGTGATGTCCCTTTCCACGGTCTTGCGCCACCTGAGTCCAGTACTTTCTCTACTGCGCCGGCCGTACCTCGAGGGTGGATTCGAAAGGGTGTTGTCTTGATGACCTAAATTAGATGAGTCAAAAGTTGGACCTTCACTCTTCTGGCAAAGTAGATGTCGCTTATCAACTCGTCGTGTGCTGTTATATCTTCCCCTCCACTCACCATCTATGCAGACGGAACCTAAAACAGAGATAATGGAGGATAGAGATATCCATCTTCGGCCATGTTTATCCCTAGTCCACACCGGAGATGTTCGGGTAATCCCATGTATTTCAGACATACTTTTTCCAAATTCCTGAATCTGCCACAAGTCTTGAATTTTAGTTGTAAATGGCAACAGACTCATGAATTTAGTGGGAAAACGGCGGCCGATCCGTGAATTCACCTAAAAAGTGGCGACTGATTCATGAATTTTCCCTCGATCCATGTATTGTTGTATGGAGGGTGTTCAGATGTCGACGCCAATTTGTAAGAGCACGTACATTTATTAAATAATTTTACACCCAATTAACAGGAACAAATTTGTTTCAATTTGATTCTGAAGTGTGTATACAGCCTATTCATAAAACTAACTCAATTTAACTTGATCGTCCATCTTGATATGTGCATGGATGCAACTATTGCCCAACAATTTTCCTCCGCCAAATGTGTTGAGTTCGAATCTTTCGCACCAGTCTTGCCGCTGAACAATTTGAGAACGTCGCACAAAAAAGTGTCTCCGGACAAAAAAAATGCAATTGTACTCATTTTAAGGTTTTTTCATGCTTAGGAGTGGGGCAGTGATTTAGTTTTCTTACAATTAGGAGTCATTTTGCGGTCTGCCAGCGCGTCAGGTCGTTAAAAAAGAGTCAAATTACGACCGGCCGCATAGCGGCAACCCTGATTCACACGGAATAATCAAACCGATTTCGTTTGCATCATGTCGTTTGATGAGTGAATAGTCGCTACCTGTGTCGATGAATGCGATGATGCTGTTGCCATTGACATGTATGGGCTTCATTCTGGTGTCGGCTGCTTCTTCATTTGATGTTATGTGAAAGATAGGGTTGATTTTCGACGACAGATCATACAACATTGCTTGCGTTGGGGTTGCTGACAGTTTATGGAAATATGTCCAGGTTGCTGACATTTGAACAATTTTGGTGTTCGAGTGTTATCCCTTGTTTCGTTCTTCGAAAGTTTGATGCTGTTGGCTGTACATGTCCTGTTGTTCGGTTTATTATAAAGGGTGATTTTTTAAAAGCCATAGGAAAGTTTTTCAAAAAAAAAAAAAACACATAAAATTCAGAAAAATGCATGAAATCTTTATTTGAATCGATAGTACGGTCCATATAATTAAATGTTTGAAGATTATTTCATGCAAATGCTGACCTTGACTGCGCTTCAAATAATCCATCCGCTTAGTCCAATTTTGGCATACTCTCTCCAACATTTCGGCCGGTATCTCACGAATAAATGCTTCAATGTTGTCTTCCAATGCGTTAATTGAAGCGGGTTTGTCTGTATAGACATGAGCTTTAACATAGCCCCACAAAAAATTGTCCAAAGGCGTCCAATTGACCGGTCCCGAACGTGAAATAAAATGTTCACCGAACTCGGCTCTCAATAAGTCCATTGTTGCGCGTGCTGTGTGGCATGTGGCACCGTCTTGTTGAAACTACATGTCATGCAAGTCAAGCCCTTGCATTTTGGGCAAAAAAAAATTGGATAGCGCTACATCTCACGGTAGCACTCACCATTCACAGTTACGTTACGATTGGCATCATCTTTGCGATGAACTTTCTTAACAGAGCACGCATTTTGATAATAAAATTCAAGCGTTGTTCGTTTGTAATACGATTCATGGTTAAATTATAGACCAAACTGAAGATGTTTGACAGTGAAACAAAACAAGAGACGTGCGTCAGCTGTTTAAACCAGTGTTGCCAAAAAGATAATAGCTAAAAAATCACCCTTGAAAACGATCCATCCGTTTGTAGGGATTGTTGCGGCTCCTGTTTCGTTCTTCGAAAGTTTGAAGCTGTTGCCTGAACATGTCCTGTTGGGCAGTTTGTTATAAATCGATTCATGGCGTTTCGTAAGTCTTTAGAGAGATGAAATTTGAGCGTGCCAGAGCGGTTTGGAGTGCTGCATTGGACAGTGCGTACTTTTTCCCTAGAGCTCTCATTCGAAAAAAATACTCCATTTCAGTTCCGGAAAATCGCGTACTTCCTGGCATCTCAAAATGAATATCAGTTTTGCTAATGGTCGTCCCAAAGTCATATATTAGGCGATTCCTGAATTTATGCCATGCTTAGATCGTGCCTAGGAGCGCATCAGAACAAAACTTTGCTGGTCCCTTAATTTTAGACTGACCAACAAAAAAGGCACTTCTCTCGTCCCATCCATTTCTTGCTATTAGTGCGTTAGCTCTCGCTGTACATACTGCTCGGGTCTTTCGGCAAACTGGTCGGATGGATTGTTTTCCGGCGTAATGGCATGAATTTCTTGCACGTTAGGCTGTGGTGCATGCAAAATGTTTGAATTCTGCGTAATCGTTGACCCTGATATTGGCGTTGTTTGTGGAGTCTGCGTTTGTTGAGTTTCTCTGAAAGTAGATGATTGTATTGTTAAACCCCTTATCCCAACTGGATAATGAGTTGACCTCGTTTCGCAGCAGATCCATTTCATCTTCTCGACCGTCGTTATCAATTTCATCAGTTCCGAGAAATTTTCAGACGCCTTAGTTATCATTTAAAGAAAACACATGAACTTTTATTATTAAATTGTTTATTGAACAGACTTAATCTTAAAACTTAATCGTTCTAAATTACGTTTTGGACTGACTCTTTACAAAAACATCTTCTATCACGAAGTACGTGTTATCTTGATGCCTGCTGATCTTGTTTACGAGCTAAAATTCCCAAGCTCGCATTTTTGGCGGGATCGATTATCCCATGCCTAGTTTCGGCGATCTAGCAAAGTTGAGATTTAATCAGCTGTCATGTGGAAGGTGGTTGTTGTCTCAGTGGGAGGACTCAGTGATGTGCACTTCATGTACATGTAACTCGTTCAATGAGTTGTGAACGTTTTCCAATGGTTGACTGTTGCTTTTTTCGTAGAATTATGTTTAATTCTTTTACACCTAATTCATTAATTTTTGTTTGGGACATTTTGTTTATTAAATTAAAATTGAGAAATGTCAAGTTAGATGCAGAAAAAAACTTGACGTTTAGGTGTGGTTCACATTCAACATGGAAACTTAATGAATCGACTGCACGAACATCAGCTTTGTTCGTCAGTTTACCACACTTGAAAATTCAACACCGACATTTGAAATAACTTTCAAGTAACTAGCGAATTTTCAAATAAGAACTCGAATTCTGACTCGAAAACCTGTTCACCAGCTGTTCTCAAGAGCTCACACGTATTCACATCCACGGGACAAACAACGTATAAAAAACGCCGTCAGATGGACTCAGGGGGCAGGAGAAGTACAAATCAGATATCTTTATCCTCCATTATCTCTGATATTACATCACCCGAAGAGGGGTTTCTTCTCAAAGAAGCCAAGAGCAACCTCACCCGCTTTCGACAAAGTCAAAAAGAAACTGAAATTATTCCGTTTCGGTTTGTTCATCAATTGCCAGCCCTAAGAAGCAGCGACAAGTATTATATCTTCATTTGATTTCAGTGCTGGTGTTGTTGCGTTCGTCTGTCAGACAGACAACAAGCTTCTGTTTACTGTGACGTTCTGTCCAAGACGTCGATGTTGGGGGTCCATTTTCGTCTTGCAACCCTAACATATTTTCATGTTTTTCGCAATTTTATTTTCCTATAGTTTCGATTACATAAAACACCAGCATAAGACGTCGGTATTCCTAGGAGATACGCGTAAGCAGCGTCGTCAACAATGTCCACAAACTTAGCAACTATCCCCGAGATTAATTCATTCCGCAGTCCCCTGCTTCGAACTTGCTACCATAGCGTAACCTGCATCAGACGGCAATGTCCCATCGTGTTTCCATTAAGTGGATCCCCATGACAGTGTGCCAGTCAGGCAGGGATCATCCGCCACCACAGCGGCCCTGCAGAATAAGGAATCAAACACGAAATCAATTATAAAGTTTAAGTCCAATACCAAGTAACCATCGGTGGATCCTTAATAATTGATTTGAAACTTGTAAACCGCATAAATCCATCTTTTAGCCCCTAACCACACTACCGGCAATTCAATTAAGCGCTCAAACTTCTACCCAACTCAACAACTAATTAAATTAAATTTAATTGTACCTACAAGGGGTTATGCGCTGGATTTCCTCAATTCGACATGGTCTCGTGTTTGTCTGTGGTTAAGGTGCTTTACAGCGAAACAAATTAAAATACATTAAAAATGATGGCGAATCACGACTTAGTAGAAATACTTCAGATATTTTAATTTCATTCCTAATTAGCCGCGCCAAGGAGTGAGTGGTCGTCGAGTTTTAAGTGAATCTATGAAGAACCCCGAGGACATAGATCCTTGTGAGATTCCTTGCGTAATCTAGTGGCTTGGAGGTGGAGTGGTTTCGCGAAACGAGATGATATCTACATTCTACGAGTAGTTGTGTGCGATGGAATTGAATATCGTTCATATCTCTTTGCGTAAATGTTTAGAGCTCTGATAAGAGCTGTTTTTTCTTCAATCCATAAGAAAATTCTTTACTTCGTGTGCCTTAATTCTGCGGGAATACCAAATTTATTGAGACTCAAACACCCATTTTCCTTTTCTTGTCATACTTATCTGTCAGGTCGGCCTGAGTCCACATTGTCTGGTATAATCTTTAGTACTTACTTACTTATCTGGCCTGCTACCCATGGAGGCCAACTGCGCAATTGATGTTTCTGGACACGCTGCTTCCTATGGTCAAGACCGAGCTGTGTTACTGATACCGTGGATTCGGCGTTCCTCTCCTCCTCGCGCCAGAAAGCTCGATTTCGAGAACACTGTTGAACGCAGTTGACTTATTTCAACCTCCCGGCCTACTTGCATCCGGAAATCTTCGTGTCTTCTTCTCCATTTACATCTCTCGTCAAGTCAATTAATTTAAGTTTAATCAGGAAAACAGCTAGAAAAGTAGAAACTGTCGATGTAGTGAAACTATAGGCGCGTCCTTCAAGCCACGTTGGTTATCAGAGAAAGAGGCTGTGAAATATCGTCACCTCCTACTTGGACTCTTTTTAATTTCGTCAAATCAACGCATCAAATAAGAAGTTTGTCCGCAAGGGATGTGAAACGTACGGGAGGCTCCCGCGTCGCATAAGTGCGGAAAATGTACCAGCTTTCGTTAATTTTCTATGAGCTTCAGACATCGTAGCAACTTTCGAGTGATCTTCTGCACTTTTTTTTTGTATTTTTATTCTCAGTGGATGCGTGAAACGCATGTGTGAGTAAAATATAACGTGGGATAGGAAAAATCGTGTGAAATAAAATAAAATTACATGCGATAAATGGCGGAATTTGATGCGCAAAAATTGTAGAAGGGGCTTTATGCTTGTTGACATCCCGATCTGCAGTGCACAGCGGTTCATAGACATATTCCACAGGGTGGAGTGCTATCTGCTTTGTTCTGAAAAGTAGAGGTGAATGAACTTCTACGGCCACTGGAAAGGGCAGAAGGGTGCAAGATGATTGCCTATGATGATGATGTTGCCTACAAGACCTCCTGGGGATTCATAACCACGATTAGGGAAATTACACACTCGACCATCGATGAATTAGATGTCTTACTCCTTATTCCGGCACTTATCGCATGTAATTTGATCAGACTTTAATGCAAGCCGTCTAAGTTTTAATCCGCAGGAAAGCCGATGTAGTTCAGTTTACCAGGAAATGCAAACTTGCGGTCTTTAATCCCCCAACAATTAGGGGGACTCCTTCGAAACTGAGTAAAAGTGAAAAATTCTTCGTCGTACAGCCAGGCAGCTATCAAATCCCTACTTCTTACTCATCTCTTTTTGAAATGGCCAAGCATTTCAACATCCTCCTTATGTGGGTGGCGGAACTCAGTTATGTCCCTGAGAATCGCTAGAAAGGGTACTACACTTCAACACTCTTTCCCGACCGTCCATGGCTCTTCAAATCATCTATTTAGGATATATATATATAGAGGGTATTCAACAACGCACTGAAGCACTCAGACATAACGACTGTGTCCCTTGTACTTCCCCCTTCGGGTTGGGGCTTAGAATTGACCCGAGTTAAGGCATGCCTGTCGCACGAGGCGACTAAAATCCACGAGATAGAGTAATTGGTTTACGAAACGTCCCTCTTCCAATGCTCAGAAGTGTCTGTCTGAAAGCTCGGATAAGAAATAATTTTACTGATACTGCTGAATGCTAATGCTTATGCATACAATAGATTGCATCATATCGTTGGAAAATAACATTATGGCGGCCAGTCCTGGGATGTTATGGCATCCTACTGCAAGCCTGACCAGAGGCTATATTCTGGTTCCACGGGAAATCAGGAATATGTCCCTGAGACCAGTAGGTTTCAGTCTGATCCCTTGAGGTTGGCCCCCAAGTGGGAGAATCGTGGTGGCTGTGGTTTAATACCCAAAAACGCGGGAAGAGATGGTGAACATACCATCACACTGAGGAAGGCCAGTGTGTGCGATTCTGAGACGTGAAGGTATTACTTCAAATCTGTGTTGAGTTGCAGGCACACAACCGTTTGCTGCTAGAGCAACAGAGGTTTTAGATCGGCCTCACAATTGACCAAGGTGGGAATAAGTGTCCATAAGCATGAACTCGAACTTGGTACTTGAGATTCCTACCTAAGGCGTCTGGTCCAGCGTCGACAAATTGATCCCTAGGAGTAAATGAACTCGTGATATAAGCCATATGGCAGGAGATCGCGTAAATCAAATAATCCCTTGTGTTCATTGTACTGCCCGGCAGCAATCCCCGGTCAGACTGCTACCAGTGATTGATCACTCCAGTAGGCCTGTAAAAGTAATGACAAATTGAGTACCAAAGTATTCGCTACTTTTTATCGAATACTTGTAACTTTCGTTACTCACATCATAACTGCTATGTTTATGTTAAAATTGATCCTATTAGAACACCAAATAGGAATATTTTATGCAATGTCGAACAATACCTACTTTCAACAACATCAGACAAAAAATGGGTCCTAAACAAAAGATAACCTTAATACTTGGTTGTAAACTCCTTATTCTCCAGGACTGATTTGCACCGACGTGGCATTGAGTCCACCAAATCCTTGCATCTCTTGGTTGCAATATTCTGCCACGCGCTTTGCTCTGCTTGCCAAAGTTCTCTTTTATTGGTTGGCTTTGCGTTCGCCACTGCTTTCTTTAAGTCACAGCACAAGTTCTTTATGGAGTTAAGGTCTGGTGACTGTGCGGGCCACACCATACCGTTAACCCCACTGACTCGAAACCATTCCTTGGCTTTTTTGCTGGTATGTTTCGGGTCATTATCTTGCTGAAAGACCCAGATTAAAGGCATTTCATATTCTGCGTAAGGCAACATTACCCTTGCAAGAATATCAACATATACAGTCTGGACCATGATCCCAGAAATAAGATGGATAGGCCCCACACCTTGGTAGGAAAAACAGCCCCAAACCATTATTATTTGCTCGGGATATGAAGGGAGAATATAAAAAAATGGCATGGAATTGCTTGGGACATGCAAATTAAAAGTGCATTACTATTATTTGGAACACAGTTGTACATACCTAAACGAGGATTCTAAATACCCTCTACGCATTGAAGAGAGATAAACCGATACCATACACACACCACATGAAAAAGGTACCAGATCAAACCATACCCATGTGTGATGTGGCTCAACTATACACCATCGTGCGCACACAAAGTCACAGTGGCTATCTATTTAAGCACCAAAATCAGTATAGATAAAAAGTATATAACAGAGAAGAGCATGGTATGTGCCTAATGGACACCATGCATGAGTTTCGTACCCTTTCCGTGTTGTGTGTGTATGATATGCATTTCTCGAATGTTCCTGCAAAGCAACAATATTCATCGTTCAGTAACGTTTCGGTACAGTGCAGTACTATCATCCAGTGATGCCGTTAATTTGATCCCAACGACAAATGGTGACCGGGCCAGATTTGAAAACCTGATAAAAGCATTTTGACTTTGCTTTCACTGGGGTTCAAACCGGGGATCTCTCTAATAAAGAGCAGGCTTACTTAAACGCTTACTCATACCAATCACAGCTCTACAGGCACTGGGTGGCTCATCACAAAACACTGAAGGCCTACTCACGAATCCAAACGCTCACACGAACTAGCTCGGAATAGGATCATCTGGATCCTCGTGATCAGAGACCGGTCTTACTTTGGCCTAAGTGTGACTGCTACCCATGCCAGTCAGCCACCCTAACCCAAGAGGGCCAGAGTTGTGACTTTTAGTTGATATTTGTACACGGACTATATCTTGAAGGCGGTTGAATTGAGGATGGTCAGGCCGTCTGAAGGTTGCTTCTGATCACTTGGCATGGGCAATATCTTATGTTATTGTAGTATTCGGCTACGTCGTATTCTACTACGTATTCTACACTCAACTGATCATTTTATCGACGATCACAGCGAACGTACATCTCCAGACAATATGATGCGTTTTGTATTTCCTAGTGAAGACTACGATCCCTGCTTCTACAAACGAAAAAAAAACCCCTCTTAGTCCACGAAAGCCACCATTGAGCACTCCTTGAAGTGTTGTTCTTTGGAATGAAAGCCGTATTCTCCTATTTTTCTTTCCAACACAATCAAATCCAAACTCAACCACTCCTGGCCATAACGGACTTCCGCCAGCCAAAGGTGCACATATGTGCTTCTGCATTCAAAAGTTGCAAAGTCTTACATTTTGTTTCCCAAACACTTAGTCGGTCTTGATTTGTCCTTAAGCTGACAAGAACATGAACTTTAATCGAATGCTTGTTTATTCCTTTGGAAAATAAACAAAATGCCAAAAAGGCAACCAATTGAAGACGACTAAGGAAGACAGCAAAACAGATCCGGAACCCCATTCAAGTTTGACACTAATTGGATATTAAAACTTTATCCTTGCTTCGTCTTCTATCTGTTCGGTGAATCCAATGCCCCGGTCGAAGTTATGAATATGTCAATCAGGGTGGATAAATTGTTGGCCTACTTTCGACCGAGGAAAGACAATGCAGTGCGAGCGAGCGGAGAGCGGATTGGAATGGAAAATGAAAGGAAACAAACAATCTTTGAAGTGAATCGCAGAAGGAAACGATTCACAGCTACGACTGTGGTTGGGGAATTTAATGCGTTTTTTTTTAGATAAATTCGAATTTAATGCGGACAGACGAGGTCTGCAGTAGATGGAGAACAAGTAGACCCGAAGGTGAGGCATCGTTGAAGCTATGTGTATTTAGAGTGTACTAAAATGAGCCACTCTGAATATCCATTCCTGCATATACAATTCCTGTATTTGGTAAGGAATAGATCAGGAAGGGATGAGCAAAATAAACCTTTTCTTCTGGAGGATGCTTAGGTCAGAGCGAAGGCACTGAGCCTCATTTACCAGCCAATTATCGGTCCATTGTGGCATCATTGAGTAAACCTACACTGAACCAAAGAGGTACGTAGATACAACAAATATTTTCATTGGGCCAACGAAAAGTTCATTAATTCTTGTCCGATGAACTTGTACGCAGACCCGACGAATGGCTGTTCTTTAAAAAATTATTATTTTATGTTTAAGGAAACAAAGTTCAATGATTCAGTGTGCACAACCAACGAATATAGGGCATTCCCTCAACGAAGGACTTCATTAAATAATAATTAAAAAATAATAGCCACATCACCTCTTTTTTCATTTTAAATTGAATTTTTTATTTGAAAATGGATGAAATTTAACATACAAAAAAATATGTGTCTTTCCCCTTCACGTCTTTCCGAATAACTCTTATTGGGACAAGGTAGCCCTGCAACGACCACAAAATTACTGCGTCTCTCAACGAAAGCAACGGTTTCATTTGCAGGAGGAAGTGTTCATAAATTTTCTCGCGCTTACAAGAAAAATGTTGTTGGCTCAATGAACACGTACGTTGACACAACGAACGTTATTGTTGAAGCAACGTACGATCTCGTTGGGAAATACCTACAGAAACTTTTGACTTTTAATGAACGCTAGTTCATTGAGTCAACGAATCGTGCATTAAACCACGTTCATCCATTTGTAAATTTATTCGTAATTTTAATGAATACTTCGTTAAGTGTGAAGTGAAAGTGTTCATTGAGCCAACGAAAATAACTTTAACGAACGACGTTCATTAAAATTGCGAACAATTTTTGATTCAGTGTAAAGGGTGTCGAAAAATTAACGTTTGGTTTGAACTAAATAGAAAACACAGATTTAAGTCTTTTGATTGTTAACTTGTTTGATGAATCACGGAATAGATAGAATAGAGCTATTTATGGAAGAACCCATCGGGCAAATGGACTCCGTCGCTTGGCTGGCACATGCACTCCTTTGTCGATTTGTTGCACTTTCCTTGACCATTCTGCACAAATGTGGGTGAATTTCGTCGATGCGGCATTTAATTTTCCTCGTTGATGTAGATTTTTACTTCAAGTAACCACATAAAAAGCTAAAAATTCGAATCATTTTAAATCGCACGATCGTGACCTAATATATAACTAATAGGCTAATTCCAATCGTGACCAGGAATATTGACCGATGTGTCACATACAACAGCAACAACAAGTCTAGGCATCTAGATTAAGATTACGCTGGCTGAAGAGTGTCATAAGCAGGGATAGGATTTTACTAACTTTGCCTCTTTTTTGGTTGATCGGACGATGGCATCGACTTTATGCAAACACCCGTACCTGTGCGTTTTTGCCCTTTTCTACCTTGTTTGTCTATATTGAAAGGTTCTCAAAGCTTGTTCGCTAAAAAAATTATTGTAAAATCTGTGTTTGCGTGAATGTACTCGTATACCTGGGAAAACATTGAATCTTACTCACACTACGTAATACGCATACCTAAGGTCATGGATGCATAAAAGAAAGGGAAGACTGGTAATTTCGGGGCTCGAACCTGGCACCCTCTGCACAGGAGTCGACTAAACAAAAGATTACTATTCGGAAATGCCTCAAAATATTTCTCTGGCTGTATGGCATGTGGCACAGTCTTGAAATCACATGTTGCTCACAGCGATATCGTATCGTCACATTATCATAGCTACTTCTTGGCAGCATTTTCGAAGAAGAATGGTCCGATAGTGCCTTCGCACCAAACAGTCACACTTGTTGCACTTGTTCTCAACAATTACTCCTTGGTTCTTTGAACCCCAAATGCGACAACCTTGGCGATTAACGAATACATCAAGGGGCCGAAATTGAGACATGGATGTTGATAATGTTGAAAGCTTTAACTGGGCTCCACTGATTTCAGCTGACGTAGAAACGTCATTTAGCTCGTTCAAAGCGCTTGTTAGAGGCAACAGGAGAAGATTATTGCCAGAGAATTTCCAAAAACTCTTGGTATTATTTAATTAAATTTTTTTAAATGCGCACTTACCTTCCGTTTTTTATTTTTCAATAATTGCCTTTGTAAGTGTTTTGGTTTGACTTTTTTTAAATTTTTTTTTGTCAACAAAATCCGGTCCCTGGTCTTAAGATATCTATCGGATATATACATATGACTTTCCTTGAATAATCGTTTGCAAGGTAGTATCAAGCAAAGAGGAAAACAAACGAAGTATTCTTTTTGTTTTGACATAATATACGTGAGTTTATAACGAATACTTTAGTCTATCATAAAACGGAGTTGTTTAAGTTTTTTTATTTTTACCTTTTTTGAATTATATAGTCGAAGTTGGAGAAAATGGATTTAATTCAAGCAAAAACATAGCTTGTCCGTTTGGGTTTTATGAACGTGTTAGACCGATGCCTAAACTCATCTTGGAGCAAAGCCCCAAATCCTAATGGACATCTGAACACCAAGCGCTGGACGGTCCTGTGCGAATTTTCATAGATTTATCGAAGATGGGCAAAGAAGTGGCTGTGGGAGTCTACTCAGATAGCCAGGCAGCGATCAAGTCTCTGAGTGTACTCACATTGAACTCCAAGCCGTCCCTCAATTGCCATCTATCTCTCAAAATTGATGGCCAAGTATAGACACAGTGACATCTCAGAAGATTTCGAAGCAGACGAACTCGATAGAAAGGGCACCGCCTCAACACTCTTTTTGGACGGGGAACTCCCGTGCATGCCTATCGCTACTACTAAACATTTGCAAGGCTTACTCACACCAAACTCAGATGGTCTTCGGGCACTAGATGCCTCAACACGAAGCAATTATGGCCTACTATCCATCCAAAAGCTCACGCGACCTGATCAGACTGAGAAAGCCGTTCTTAGAACTCCCATCGGCGTACTAACCGGACATTGCGCCCTTGGAATTCGCGCATCAAGACTAGGTGTCCCCTATAACGACTTCTGAAGAAGTTGCAAGGATGAAGAGGAAGACGAAACAACATTTCATACCCCCTTTGCAATTAGTCACTTGGACGCCCCATAGCCCTACGGCTGGACAGAAGTGAGTAGTATTAGCATCAGTCAACTCCATTGCTTTATTAAGAGCTACAAATGGTTCGACAATTAGGATCTGTTAGCGCCCTCTCATCTCAGATTTAGTCACTTGGACGCTCCATATTTCTACGACTTAACAGATCTAAGCAGTGTTAGCAACAGTCAACTCCATCGCTTGATTAAGAGCTATAAATGTTTCTAGGATTAGGATCTGTATGATCTTGTGGTGACATTAGGCCCATTATGTCACATTGGCCTAAGTGTGGATACCCTTAAGGTACTCGTAGTCAGCCACTCTAACCTAACTCAGAACGACTACACGCATGTGCCGAATACTTTTGTCCATCAGTGTAATCTCTAGTAATGCTCTTCAGGGTGTTGAATTTTCTTGGATTTCAGATAATGCAGTGGCGAGCTACAGTGTGGTGGTGATACAAAACCCTTTTTTATTTTATTATTTTTCGATATGAAAAAATTTATCGATAAAAAAACTATATTATTTTTCTTAAATACATATTCTTCATGTTGGAAAACATTTGGTATAAATTATCTTAATGTGCGACCATGAAAAGAGGAAATCGCAAAAACACACCTATTCTTGACGTTCCAACTGAGACTACCCCCTTAACAGCGGCACCTCTAGACATTGAGGCTCTTTGTTCTTGAAATCTCCATCCATACATAGAAATGCTATAAGAGGGAATTCAATTCCGTTTTGGGATTAATTAATAACCCCCATCGACAAGCGAAGATCCGTCTTTGCTCTAGTTGTACCTCCCTTGAAGGCAAGTACGTCATTAATGCGTTGATCTGTCGGCTTTTCTAGAAGAACGAATGGTAGCCCTTTTATTCCGATTAAATACGCTCTAATTGGCACAGAGAACATATCAATAAATCTGTGATTAAAATAAAGGAATGACTAAGAAAACAGGCATGACGCACTGTCCATCATCTGAATACACTCGTTTCACAAACAGGTTTTAATGGGACTAAACATAATTGTTAGATCTCCCTTTAGACAATTCCATACCTTAATTCCATTTGAAAGACTCACTTTTTAACTCATCCATCCACTGCTTACCAACCGGCCTACTTAAGGCAGTGAAAGCATTCCGCGTTTTCAATTCATCCTTCACCGGTTGATGGTAGACAGCCGGCTGTCTACAAGCCAACGAACCACTGTGCGAGAATTGCCGCCGCGGGGCGCGGATCCACTCTTACGTAAATGTAAGTATTTTGAATACGCGTACAAGGTTAAAGCACACTAGGGGGTTAACAGCATTTTTGTATTTCGCGTGTTAAAGTGTGCCAACTTCATCCCTCATCGGCGTGGCTGTTTTCGTTTCCCTGCTTTAAGGTGTGTACACATGACATTTGTTTGCTTTGAGGAATATTCAGCGTAATTACAGGAACGAACGGAGAAAGTGTAGCCCTGATGAGGACTAAGGATATGCAAATGAATGCCGAGCAGTAGGTTATGAGGGAGAAGGATCTTCCGGAAGCACACTTGTATTGTGTTGATTCAGAGAATCATTGATTTTTGTGTTCTACAAAGAGGTGAGTCCAAGACTTTTACCGGTAGTCCGGTAGTCAAGGACGTTCTGCATGAACGGTGATTCTGCAATCGATTGGGTTTTCTCCCATGCACACGACTTCGCGTACACAGTTCGAAGCACTTGCAGCCACCATTGAAGATTTAACATTTGTGCCGAACTATAACACACATCGAAGGTAACAGAGGTCATGTGTGTGATTCTTCATGTCGCCGCTTTAAAAGAGGCCTTGGGAAAGGCAAGTGGCGTTTCTGAATAGACAGGTACGGCAGATTCACAAGACAATGTCTACACATGTTATTAGGGGTAGTCCAATTAATTTATTTTCACACGAATGCTGAGGCTGCATTTGCAATAGTAAAAATGGTATTTGATGGTAATGCTGTTATCCCTCTCTCTTAAAGTCTCTACTGGCAGAACACCGAACGAGACTTGCTTCACAGGCCTCTGATGAATCGTTCGCATTAGACAGGAACAGGGGTAATCACTTACTGCCTAGATCGGACTATAAGGTGGATGTATGAGGACTTCCCAATCAAGCTCCGTAAATATCTGGCTAGCCGCTTTCGATGTGTGTGGCCTAATGGAACATAATTGCTCCCCTATGGGCCAAAGTTGGTCGCGTTAGATCGATCTGCTGAATTGGCCATCGCTAGAGAAGCAATTCGGCATGTGTTCTTCGCCACGTCTAGTTCGGAAAGGACTGGATTCGGAAAGGAACTTATTAGCTGGGCTCGGATAATTGTTCGACTTCTCGGCTATATGAGGCCATCAGTGTCAAATAACCCAAACTGAGGTTGCTCTTGTGGGTACAATTGCGGATAACACAGTTATCCTGGCAACTGGCAGTTGCAACTAAAAACGTCAATGAACTCTAGACAAGACATGCCAGTGGACAAAAAATCGGAGCATGGCGCGCGATGAGACCAGACGTATATCAATTTACTTACAGAAATGTAGAAAATTTACCAGTCTGCATTGATTCTGTACCAAAACCGTAGTTACTCTAAGTCCAAGCTAAATATCTCGGTATGACTCTCGACGGGAAATTCAAGTGGAAGGCCCACATGAAAAAAAAAAAAAAAAAATGGTATGAGCCTGAAAACTGGTAAAGAGGAATGTACTGGTTGCTTGGAGGGCACTCCAAGTAAAGCGTGTAGAACCAAGTCCTTTTATACAAACCAGTTGTGACGCCTTTATGGTCCTACGGTATACAACTCTGGGGTTGCAGCAAAGAAACAAACTGATTCTGCATGATGTGCTTTTTCGAAATTAGTTATACGGGCTATTGTGAAAGCTACAGGCACAACGATATACAAAGAGACCATGGGACTACTACCGTCGACGAAGAAAAAACTCCTTTGGAAGCTAAGTATCTGACTTCATGGCCTTTGTAACCCCTCTCATTCTCCAAACTTTGGACATGAGGCGTTTAGTTCGCCGACTGCAACGGACGACATCGTTCGATTTTGCGAAAAATGAATGGCAGGTGATTTTGAACATATCTTGAAGAGGACACTATTAGATAAGCAATTTTAGTTGTAGCACAGGTAATAAACTACCAAGATGTCTCATCCGTGGGAAAATCGTATTGGAAAATGTGGAGAGGATCAGGTGCAGACGCCGCGTCAGCGTTACGCCTAGCTGGGTGACTGCAGGTGGATTCGTTGCCATGGGAACGACGCTGCGTTCGGGTATTTGGCTAGCTGATATCTGGTGCATTGGTAAAATCCAAGATCAATATTATCCGCTTCAGCCTAGTGTTCGGCGCGTTCATTACGTCCGGTTTACATGAATGTGAATGCACATGTTGTTAACTTGTATGATGTACACACAAACGCAGCTATGGATGTGGACGCACACACTTAAACCAGATACAAATTGTTTTATTTCATTATATTTGTCAACAAAATCGTTTAATTTTGGCGACATTATGATTATCAAACTTCTGAGCGGATCGGTAGATTTAGATACAATTTTGAGAGTTAGCACTGTTTTCTTGGTTCATGAAGTTTGACTCAAATTCGGACAACAACTGCACATCGCATCTAGATAGGTAGATGGAACCTTTTTTCTGAACTCCTTGATATCCCTCAGCACAGGGCATGTGTGATGTTGTTGTATATTTGATTTTTGTCCCGACCTCTCATTCACATTCCTACTCGTGGTACAATTTGTTGAGTGTGTGGTCAAGTAGAATCATCCATGTATGCCGGAGAAAAAAGAAAATTATTTTTATTGTGACAGCAACTATACTCTCACAGCGTAGTGAGGACTATCTGCTTGGGAATTCCTTCTACCTACGTGAGTTATCAGGAGCACATGAGACACGGGGTAGCCCAGCACGTCTCACCTCTCTTGCCACAGTGAAAATTCGACGACAATGTGTGAAAGCAACCTTGCATGTAACAACACACGAAGGAAAATGACCTTTTCCCACACGAGCGAAATGAGTAAAAAGAACGAAAAAGCTTTATTTGTTGTTGAAAGCTCTTTGTCTGCCAGGACATTGTCTGCCACGAAAAAAATATGCTTCATTATTTTATGTGGAAGTTAAGAGTAGTTTATTATCTGTGTTTGTTGTAAGGACAAACCAGTGTGTTTTTAGTCAGTAAAAATCTGAGACGGGTCACATGGTGTCTTTTTGAATTGATTTTTTATGCCACTTTCGCTCCTCCACTTACGTGAGGTATTCGGACAATAAATGGCACAAATTACGCATTCATGAGTTTCCAACGGGGACGAAGTTGGCTGTCAATATTCCTAATCAGATAAAATTTCCATTATATGTCTCCATCACTCCTCTTCACAACCACACCCAATCACACCAAGCCTGCCTTGAATGGAGCCTTAAGCTAAACAAACATGGACCCCCTTAAAGTGTCTCCATCGCTAGACAGGCAGGACTCATGACAGCATCACCTTTTAAACGAGTTTCAATTCATCGTTACACAACCCTGCCGCAAGACAACTCGGTTGAATTTCAATCTCCGCTCCACGTGAACATTAAATTGTTCGTCTGGGATGAAAAAGTATGCAAAGTCACCGCTCATATTTTTCTCAATTATGTACTTCATCTTAAAATTGAATTCAAATCAAATCCTGTTGATACGCGCTTTAAAACGAATTATAATTCGTTGAAAGCGTCATGTTTGTCTTACGACAATAACCGCACTTTAAGTAATTGAAATTCCTCAAAGTACTCGACGACAGAGGAATGTTCAAGCAAACTGCGGTTTATTTTTCCAGCGACAACATCTGAGAAGAATACATTTTAAGATTGAAAGTACGACATGTGTACGAAAACTCGGAGCATTCATCATTCGTAAATGCTTTCCCATCCATGCACACAAACCTGCTGTTTCTTTGGTTCTGCCTGTGAGTGTGTGTTGACGAGTGGATGGTACGACCTTTTGAAGCAAGGAGTTGAGAATGGAAATTTAAGCAGGGCGGGTGTATTTTATTCCTCCTCCAGCCTATAGGGGACCTCAAAATGTTCGCATAACGAAGTGGGGATTATGTACAAAGATACCCTTTCCTTCTTTTTATTATTCGGTTGCGAAATGTTATTAATAATGGGTGTAAGGATATTTGTCTGGCATTGGATATTGGAAGGATGTTGTTTTGCTTGAGTGACTGCGGGAGAGCTCGAGGTTTACGGGCCCCAGCATTAAATTATTTTTCATTTTTACCGTGGACACATACAATATTTTACAACGAGCATGAATGAAATACCGATTTCAGGAATCAGAGAAAGATCCGATCTAGGTACATTTTGGGAGGATGGTTATTTCATTTTGTTGTTGTTCCAAGACTAAGTTTGCTACAGTCAGTTAATTTGGAAAGAAAACTCGAGCGGATAGGGAGAGGGCTGAGATCTTGCTATATTATCGGATTTTGAATTCACAGCATTGAAAGTAACGAAGAAGGGACAAAGATTGATAAAAAATTAATCTCTACATAGTGACTAAGGTAGCACAGCGGGGTACGCGCAAACTAATTTTTACAGTCAGTCACTCTTTCGAGTCACTGACAATGCCCGATGAGTACAACCGCCTAGAAAAAGCTTCTCAAATTGGCCGTTTCGAAGCGGCATAAGTCCCTCCCCCTCGTGCGAGAACAATAGCACGCACAACGCAAGTGGTTGATGAGAAGCTAGGCCCTGGGCATCTACGTGCTGTAGTGCCACCCATATTATTTATATTATTACAAGGTTGATCAGCCAGAGCCTCCTACCTCGAACACCAACACCAACGACTTGTGGTTGCATTGCAGTTCGGTCATCACAGAAGTTGCGGATAGCACTTTGGGCTAGCTACAACCTCCGACAAGAAGCCCGTGGTATGATGGCGAGTGGGAGAAGAAACATGTTGCCGACGAGGCAGATTAAAAGGCGCTGCATCAGAAGACAGGAGGAAAATAAGCTTTTGCGCCTTAAGAATAGGTCTCTCCCAACCTCCAGCTTAACTACGCAAATACGGGCCATTTATAAAAAAAGCTAAAAGCCACGAATATCCCCTTCATCACGACTTCCGAGACGAATGCGATTGCATCAGCTTGGCGGACTCATGACGAGGTGGTTGGACCAAGTTCAAAAACTCGCCTCGTTACGCATAACTCATGATAAGTTAGAGTCGATTTCGGAGGATCGATTTGCCTGGGAATCACTCGTGCGTGGTTTAAACCCGCGACGCCTTTAGTAGAGCATGTGAGTCAGAAGATGATGATGAGCCTCACCACAGGTTTTAGGACTAGCACCCAGTCTCTTCGAGGCCAATTTAGTTACTGACCCACAGGAAATAGGGGATATTGTTAATCGAAGTCAATGGCCACAGTGTGGCTTTACAAGGAGTATTTGGCATTAGTTTAGACAAAAGTATCAGAAGAATATGAACAAATTAATGAATGCGAAGCACCCACATCCGCAAGCAAAAATATTTCTGCATCTCAAACTAAGTTCCTTGAAATATAATCTAACGCTAAATTAGTCAAAGGAACTGCGCCGTCCAGCGGGGGAAGATTCAAGAGTAAGGGCTTGCAGCTACAGGACACCATCAATTGACGCAATAATTGACATACGACAATTTTGAAATCACCCGCAAATTGATCGTGACAAGTGCCCCTAGCGCCGAGTTACTGAGAGTACATCAGTTCCGAGCGAACATATTTCCTCTGAGCCCGGCTCGATGCATGGTCTTCTAAGAAATAGGTTAAGGGCAAAACCCCTAATGCCCGTACCAAATGCAGCTTTGACGAATATTTATGTCATAATCATCTCTTTTTATTTTCATACATATGCAGCAATATGCGTAGAGACAGCCAGTTTGACTGTTGGGAATTGTTTTGTTGTCATGGTTGCTATGGAAGAATTAGTAAATTCCCGCGAAAGCAACGTTTGCAAAATTAACTAATATCATGGCTCAGTTCGAGACCGGTTCGACATGCTTCTGTTTGAACGCTTACCTCAATTAGCAAAATATTTAGTCCTTTATTGAGACGCAGTTATGCCCATCAGAAGTCACCTTTTTGGATGGTGACATCATTGATCCCTGTTTCAATGTATGACCACACTGTTGCGGTAAATTCAGAGAGCAGTGAGTGATTTGAAAATGGCCGAAGCAGGCCATGCACAGCACACTTGTACATGCAATATATTTTTTGTGCCACGGTTGAACGAATCGTGATTGTGCGCGAAATTTTGTGATGGAA
This sequence comes from Eristalis tenax, assembly GCA_905231855.2. Lineage (NCBI taxonomy): Eukaryota > Metazoa > Arthropoda > Insecta > Diptera > Syrphidae > Eristalis > Eristalis tenax. Next base: position 58,090,199 of record HG993124.1, read on the forward strand.
AGCGACACCGATGCACTCACCAAAGTGTGCGCACAAGTGTGTATGTGCAGCTTTACTGGGGAAGTGCTCTAGTTTCAACAAGATGATCCTATAATCCACGCTTTGCAATGCGAGACACAATACATATATTTTAGTGTTGAAGGAGACCATTGATGAGCGCATCAAACCCCAAATAGAATTGGCCCCAAAAAAAAAAAATTGTCACATTTCACATATTTTTTGTCGAGTTGTGAAGAATCTCCCACACATAACAGCTTTATTTTTATACATTGTTTACAGTTTGTTTTCTATTAATTTTTCCCAGTCACTGAAATAACCACTTCACTCGGTTTCGTTAAGTTTCTTTCACTTTTGCTTGGTTAAGTGGAAAGAAAATCAATCGCTCTCCATGCACAAACATGAAATTAAGGAATCTTGCTAAAATTATCTTCACTTAAAATTTAAAGAGAATTGTGGATAGTTCCATAGTCCATACTGATGGATCATCAGCTCTTAAGGGCAATCCAAACAGGTCATATGTAGGCGAGCGAATCAAACTACACGGACCGCTTCGTTCACTTTCGTGGCAACGATTTGAATCATTCGTTACGTACGCAAAAGTCGGCCCACAATCTTAAGTTGGGTGCAGTGTGCTTGGATCTTTCTGCCCCTTTTTACAATGCAGCGTTGGTTGCTCGACCACGCGCTGCTTATGCAATCTGCTTTGAAGCATAAATTTGTAATAATCATCTAGTTCTTCTTTTTCATTTGAGACACTGTTTCCGTTAAGATTTCTTGCCCAATGAAAATTTGGAGCATATCAGGAAATGGACGAACCCTACATGAAAAATCTCTATTATTATCTCGATAGCTTCTTGATATCCAAAAAAAAACAAGGATTTTGAACGCACATGCTTTTCAGGGGCAGATACGAGACCCTGAATTGCACTGTTTAATGGGGTTAAATTAAATGGCGAAGTCATAGGTCCGTATTTCTTTTCATTTCGAACAGTTTTCTGCCCAAAATGCACGGCGCTGCATGCCGCGCATCAATCGAATCAATTGAAAATGGGCACGGTGAGCAATTTAACTCTCGCCTTGGACCTGTAATTTTTTAAAGAAATTGCGAGTATATACCAACTTCTAGGTGAATGTTTGCTCAACTAAAGTCACAGTCTTCTACTGCTCCAGTTGGCTAACACCTTCAACAATTAAGGCGTCCGCTTTGTGACATCTTTGTAAAAGGAAATGCTTTGGGGACTATTTTGTTTGACGCAGAAATTACGCCGATTCAGCAAGATGTGGAAGAATAAATTGATCTCATTTTTAAAGGTGCGGATAATTCTACGTGGATTACACCTACTTTTCCACATGAAATCATTCGAATCTGGGATGATTACGAGGCAACTTAAAATATGGATCATCTCATCTTCAGTGAACCGCATGTAATAAATACGCAAAAATGCATGACCATAGGTGAGCGTTGGAACAACTTGAACAAGTCCCAATCGGGCCTTCCAAAGCAGCATTCCTGTGAGCTCCGATGCCACAATACCATGTTAATCTGATCAAGCTAAGCGATCGTTTGGGATCGATCATAGGCCAGAAGTTGTTTGGTGATGAGGCATCATGTGCCTGATGTCCATCTGGGGTTTGTTTGCACCATCATTTCAAGCTTTAGCCGATGTTTTATAGTAGCGATAGGCATGGAGGGGGGTCTCCACCTGGAAAAAGTACAGAGTTTGTACCCTTTCTAGCGAGTTCGTCCGCTTCGCAATTCTCTTGAATGCCACAGTATCCCGGCACCCACAGGTGAATGTTAAAGTACTTGGACTTCTCGTTAAGAGATAGGGAAAGCCTTAGAATTTAAAGTGACCGAGTTCAGAGATTTGATCCCTGCCTGGCTGTCTGAACTTGGTATTACTTTGGTGTTTGGCCATGCCAGAGTTGCCTTTGCTATAGTTTCAACCTGAAAGACCTGGATTTTCAGATCCTTGGAATAGGCGTCAGGCCGCACACCTTCATCCACCGTCGATCCATATATGAAGATTCGCAGTGGACGACTGTCCAAGTTGTGGTTTTTGAGACTCCCAGTAAGATCTGGGTGGTATGCTGGTTGAGAAATTTTTCTCGAAGAGGATTTAGGTGACGTGAGGTCTGTATCTATAGGTATAGAGCTCTACCTGCGTAGGATCGTCGAATGTCCGGACTGATGTTCTTTCCAGCTGTTCAGCGATCTTATCGCCGTGCTGACCGCTGTCTGTCAGGTTATGGAGTATGTTTAGTGCTTCGGAGGAGAAAGTCTCTAACGCTCCACTAATGCATACGCCAGTCATACTCTGCACTCTAGCGAGTGGTGTGCTGTTGATTTTCTTATTGAGTGCGGCCCACCAAATTCCAACGTCATACATCAGTATGGGTCTGACTACTGATGGTAATAGCCAGTGAACCATTCGGGGCTGTAATGCATAATTGCACCCAATGGCCCTTTTGCAGCAGTATAGAGCCGTGCAGGTCTTCTTGATACCTTCCTGGCTATTTAGCTTCCAGCTTAACTCCCATTGACTGGGAGATAATGCCAATATATTCAATATTTTCCGCAGCCTGGAAGAGACTTGAACGGCCGGTAAGAGCTTTACGTACCGAATATAACTGTCAAAAACCTCCTTGCATCGAATTTTCAACCATTGCTGAAAATTAATGTGCACCCCTCTTTAACGAATTTTTCGATTGGGTGATGTTAACTCGTAGTTGTTTAATGATTAGTAATTTAAACACAGTCTTAAGAATATCGTGTGAACCAGTGTCAATGAGATAAAAAAGGCTATAGTGAAGATAAAGTGCATCACAGCAGCTGGTCCAGCCCAACTGCTACGTGCTGACAGCAGAACATGAGCTGAACTTCTATACCCTCACATCAGAAAGCTATGGGAAGAAGAAAGGCTACCCACATCTTTGAAGAAAGGCATAATCCTGAAGATACAGAAGAAGGATGACTAGAGAGAATGCATCAACTGGAGAGGAACAATTATGCAAGAGAGACTTCAAAACAAAATCGAAGGACATCTACGAGATGAACCACACAGGAGCTGCGTAGACCAAGCCAACTCTCTGTGCATAAAAGTTGAGCAATCTATAAACGGCGTACACCTCTGTACCTGCTGTCCATCGACTAACAGAGGGCCTTGGACACCATCAAAAGAGCTGCAATATAGAGAGCATTAAGTAAGAAAGGAGTACCCCAGAAAATAGTTAACATCCTTTGAGCAATGTACCAAGATTTGGATCAGGCAGTACTGCACAACGGAAACATCAGTGACTCTTTAACTACAAATACTGGAGTAAAGCAAGGATTCCCACTCCCACCTCAACTGTTCACAATTGTCCTGGATGAAATTATGAGTGAAGTTATCACTATGGGCACTATGGGTTATAAATCATTTGGTCTGACATCCGAGCATTTTCCAGTCTTGGGTATAAAGACCACTGTGGTCGTTCTCCAAATTCCAGGTACTTGACCAAGATCTAAACATCCTTGAAAAATGATAAAGACCACGGTGGTCGTTCTCCACAGTTCTACTGGGAAAATGCCACCTGGTCCTGCCATTTTGGAGGGTTTAAATGAGTTGACAGCACACAGGACAGTACTCTAGTCAGTAAGGGAGCTTAGATAGGAGTGAGGCTGACTGTTTGGAGCTCTGGCTAACAGTGAAACAAAGAATAATTATGAATATGTCATTGTTTGTGTTCAAAACTAAAAAAAAAACTTTGTGCCAATTTACTTTTGGATATATGTTGTGTATGTTGAAGAGGTGAAATCATATTGGTTAAGAAATTGAAATGATCTAAGGCTACCAAATTTTGATAACAAACAGAGCTCAAAATTCCCTCATTTTTAAAGGTCTTAAGACTTTTAATGAATTACCAGGTAATATTAAAAATAAGAAAAAATATTAAACGATTAAAACAGAGGATAATTGATTTTGTTAAATTGAATTGTTGACTAATGTAACTATTGTGATGTGTGATAATTATTGTAATACTGATTAATAAATACATTGTGTAAACACCCTAACCACATATCACCATCAACGGACGGGCATGTGTGATCCCTTATGCGATCATCATTGGCACACAATAATACCCATGGGCGATCGTAGTCAGTCGTTGAAAAGACTTCATGAAAATAACTACTAAATCTATTAAATAGAGAGAAATATTGAACCAGTGCTTAATTTATATCCAGTAATAATAGTTATAAATGATAAGCGTAAATTTAAAGCCATCAATTCTGCTAACAAAGTATATCTATCTAAACACAAGAATGTAAATACATTTGCAAACAGTTTGCTGGTTTAGACTCAAAAAAAAAAAATAACAAAATGCGGGTTAATAAAGTGGTCTCCTCTTGAAATTTGAAAATTAGAACCCGCCAAAACTTCTTTTTTCTAATTTTCGAGCTTCTACCGTATGATATGAAGACGAGAGATGACAAAACGCACCCATGGCGAAAATCCGACTCCCACAGTAAAATACACCTGCTACAGCCTGTGTGTATAGAGGCACACACTTGCTATAGTTGTCTAATCACAGTGCTATTCTATCTCTTCTATGTAACCACTACCATGGCAGGGTAGTGTAGGGAAGAGGACTGCTAGGGAATTTACTAGCACTCTTAGACCATGTTGGTCCATTGTGATAACCACACTCAAACTACTCCCACCGCTCGACCGCTCCAGTGATAGTGTCAAAACACCTTTGCTTTCACTGGGATTCGAACCATGGACCCCACTAGCCAAAGGCAGGCACTTAACCAACTGCACCATCCAGTCGCCTAAACCACTACCGTGGAATCATGTCTGGAAACCTGGACCTGGCACTACTACACCAGCACAAGGAGGCAGCAAAGCATCCAACTATTACAGTACAGTAGGGGCAGATTCAAGTTAAAATTACACATCAACAGTTATTTTAATAAAAAAGAAACCCTCTGAATTACTCCATGCTTCCCGTAGCTATTCCCCGATGCAGGTATCCACATTTCCCCAAAGTATTATCGAAAAATATTGTACTTCATTGTTTTCTATGGAAGCCCATTCAAATTGCAATCCCTATCCTTTACTAAGCGAACAAAAGATTATCTTGAGATTTCTCACATCGCTGAATCATCAATCCGCAACAGTCGCCGCAACAAGACACCTAGATTGACCTATAAAATTCTGCAAAGAAGGAATAAGAGAATGGCACGGTAACCGAAACTCCCCGAATGAATGAATATGCGAGTACTTCATCTTCATGGTAATTCCATCTTAATGAGTTCCCTTTCTTGTGTCATTCCAAGGATAAAGGGCTGCATCAGAAGTACTGCATCATTCATTGTAGACGAGCACACAAGGGTTAAGATTTCATTGTAAGTTTATCGTCAAAGATTTCGCCCTTGACATCTGTCTTGTTTCAACCCTGCTACGTACTTTTGTTAATCATCTGCAATTTTTGCATTCCACCCGTTTCCTTTTTGAGTGAATAAGACAGACAATGTCAAGTGAACTTGAGTTGGGAATTTGTGGCAGTCCGAAGTGGACTTGAGCATGACTCCAACAGCGACCGCTCTTGATTCGACAAGATAGTTCGTCTATGGTGAATGCATTTGGTAAGGTACTTGCCTTTTTTGCTTTTCTGTGTCCTAATTGTCCATGACCACGGGGCAGAAGCACAGAGATCAAACGCAGAACAACTTTTGTCAATAGTTGCTTCTTTTGAGGCAAACGATTTAGAAACATCAAGTTGAGTTCATTCGAGACCTCAAAACACTCACTTTTGCTATTCCCCCGCAGAGGCTTGAAGAGTAGCGAAAGCCTTTGTTTGCATTAACCCAATTATTCCGTGGTTGCCTTAACGTGCAATTTAAAAAAAAGAGAAATTTTCCGAACTTAAATGTTAAATGATCTGATTTATCTGATCTTTCGTAATTTGAAAAAAAAAAGGAGCTAGCTAGTGGACGTACTCGAGGTATATGTATAAACATCTCATCACCTCACTGTCCCCCCCCCAATCGATGATATCCGAACGGACAAGGAACCTTCACGGGATACAAAGTATTTTATTTAAAAATTTAAGCGTGCATGATTTGGTGACGAATATTTAATCAGGTTCAATTTATGGTAACGTTGATATAATGGGCTTATGATAGCTGAAATAGGCAGCGTACACTTGAGACTGCAATATACTGAGGTATCGTTGGAATACTACGTCGATGACTGTGCCACTTTGAGTGGTGGACATTTCTGAATTAGAGTTCATTCGAAGTACTTTTGCCATTCACAGAAGGTGGTGCAGCTCTACTGGGAAAGAACTATCATCTGTGGCCAATGATTCGCGTGTTAAAATTCATATTAAAATCGCCACTTAGAATCATTGGCCACAGACGATAGTTCTTTCCCTGTAGAGCTGCACCACCCTCTGTGAATGGCAAAAGTGCGAAGTGAATGAAGTCGATGATTCTGTCCATGGACTGGTTAGGAGAGATGTAGGCAACAACAGAAATTACGCTCTGGCCATTTGGCAGAATGCATTCAGCTGCACACATATCTCCGATATCTCGAATTGCAATACCCAATCCGTTGGTTTGGCGATATTTAATTGCCATATTTGGAGTAATTACATGAGAACTGCGTCCATTTTTATAAATATCAACATCACCATGTCAATGATCCTCCTCCTCCCCCCCCCCCCCCCCCACCCCCTCCGTATTCGTGTGTCAGGGGCGAGCGATAAGATAAGCAAAACAAAAGACTAAACATTTACCTTCCGTGAGCAATTTTAATCGACTTGGTTTGGTAATGTTGCGAAAATTGGAACAAACAACGAAACTCTAGAATTCTCTAAAAAACATTCGGGTTTGATATTTTTTTTGCCAAAGAGGGGTATTTATTTAATTACTCGATTTTGTTCCCGGATTTGGCCGGGTTTGTTTCCTCAACCGACACGTTAACTGTGGTGCCGTGACACTGCGCCAAACAACGTTGCCCCGGTTCGGCACTATGTCAGCCAATGGAATAAGGCAACAGAGGAAGTCCTCGAACGAGCTGGTGCACACAAGTAGAGAAGGACCTCAACCAACATGGTGTTCGCAACTGGAGGCAGCTGGCGACAGATCGTGCTGGCTGGAGAGGCTTGTTGGTTCAGACTCGATCCACCCCGGACTTTAGCGCCAAACAAAGAAGAGAAAGAAGGAGAAAACACATCTCTTAAGTCCCAAACCATAGAATCCGTTGCGTGCGTTGCGTTATGTCACAAAATTGACAACTCATAAGCCCTAATGAGAGGGAGAGAGACATCAAATGGGGCCCACAAGTGGAGTACATAGGGCCATTGCACGGTTGACAGTTGTTTCCATGGAAATTCATTCGTGTATTGGTAGTTAAATTCAATAAGTTGTATCGTTCAGTCGCAGTTAACGTGATGAAATGACAATGCGAAGTAATTTAGTTCTAGCTTTCAAAACGAAGACACTGAAAAACAGAAAAAAATCACCCACTAGGTAGGCCCGCACGAAAATCTGTCGCTCCGCTTTACCACTCTCGAGTGCTCATTTCAGCGAAATTCCAATTTTCTCCATTTAATCACGACCTAACCCTTCAATTCCCGCCGCAAATATACCCATGAACAGTTAGTAACACTTTCGAAAGTTTCCCACACAACAACGAAAAAAACAACAATTTGTGAGTAAATATTGACTGAAAACATTTGTGTTTGATCCCGGCCATTGTTTCGATGGCAGCATTAAAACGCAATCAATTCGTATGTGTTTAAACAATCCCGCACCAACATCCGACATGAATCTATTTGCATGCATATCTGCAAAACAGATGCGAATGCAATATTTCGCACTGGAATATTGAATACCTGCAAAAAACGTGTGCATTATTTATGCGAACCTGGGAGGGATTTGTTGCGATTGTGAATGTGGAATGAATCGCATCTACTTTTCGAGTTGAAATATTTTCAAAAATCCATTCACCGCCGCTCGGAAGAATGTGAAAACCGGAATTTCAGTTTTATCTTCAAACAATTGGCTTAGAGTCCTTTTGAATGTATCAATTGGAAAATGAGGGTGGTTTACAGAAATCGACAATAGCTTTTTGTGCCACTCTTCTATTGAATCATTAATTAGCACGCGTTCAGTATATGTTGCATGACGTCACGTAGTGGGTCAGCTGCTGCACTAATGCCCAGTTTCGCCACTTTTAACTTCAGTTCAACGATTTATTTGGTTTCACAAATTCGTTTAAACCTTGAACTTGCGTTCAATTTGTAGTTTAAGTTAAACGAGAGTGAACTCCCATTTAAACCTCAGTTCAGCAACATAGCTGCATTTTATTTCGCTCTTTAGAGAGAGAGACAGCATTTTGCATTTGATAAAGGAATCCACCCCTTCCTCATTTTCCCTTCCCTGATGGTTCCCCGTTTTTCCGATATTTCCATCGAATCTTCTTCGGAGGTAGAACCTGTGGCAAGTTCTGGTTCCTCGCAGAAAGTTCACAAAGACGCCTTTTCCCATTTGGGCATGTTAACCCGCTACCACCCACCAGTGGCCTCAGAGACCACACCGATTTTGCAGTTTCAGATATTTTAAGGTATTTGTGTCGTGCGATTTTATCGATATTTATCGAAAGAAATTACCGGGTTTTTTTCCTCAAGAGACAAATTAACATTCGCACATATAGGATGAAGCATGTAAAGGGTCATTTTTTAAAAGCTATATGAAAGTTTTTCAAAAAAAAAAAAAACACATAAAATTCAGAAAAATGCATGAAATCTTTATTTGAATCGATAGTACGGTCCATATAATTTAATGTTTGAAGATTATTTCTTGCAAATGTTGACCTTGACTGCGCCTCAAATGGTCCATCCGCTTAGTCCAATTTTGGCATACTCTTTCCAACATTTCGGCCGGTATCTCACGAATAAATGCTTCAATTTTGTCTTCCAATGCGGGCTTGTCAATTGAAGCGGCCTTGTCTGTATAGACATGAGCTTTAACATAGCCCCACAAAAAATTCGAGTAGTCTAAAGGCGTTAAATCGCACGATCTAGGAGGCCAATTGACCGGTCCGGACCGGTACCACATGTCATGCAAGTCAAGCTCTTGCATTTTGGGCAAAATAAAGTTGGATAGCGCTACATCTCACGGTAGCGCTCACCATTCACAGTTACGTTACGATTCGCATCATCTTTGAAGAAGTACGGTCCAATGATGCGACCAGCCCAGCACCAGCCATGCATTGGTAGCTCTTGCAATGCTTCTGGCTGATATTCACTCCAAAATTGACAATTCTGCTTATTTACGTATCCATTGAGCCAAAAATGATCTTCGTCTTAAACTGACCATAAAATGGACGAAGCGCGCGATGACCTTTCGTAACAGAGCACGCATTTTTATAATAAAATTCAATAATTTGCAAGCGTTGTTCGTTTGTAAGACGATTCATGGTTAAATTATAGACCAAACTGAAGATGTTTGACAGTGAAACAAAACACGAATCGTGCGTCAGCTATTTAAACCAGTGTTGCCAAAAAGATAATAGCTAAAAAATCACCCTTTACAATGCAAAATAATCAAACATGCCTTTGCAATTTGCAGTGAGGTGCACAAATGAGTGTATGTTGTTGCAAGTGCAATTTATACTCCATCACATGAAATAATAAGGTAAATTCAAAATTTTTGTTTACACATTAATATTGTGTTCAATTTTAAACAAAATGGTTAGTAAGACAAAACGATTAACAATAAGTGGTAAGAAAAAAAACAAGCAAAACAAAAACAACTCGTATGTACGTACATACGAGTAAAGGAAAAAAAGCTTTATAAACACACTGTTGCTTGTTTAATGATACATTGACTATTCAATTTTAGATTAAATAGCTAATTGGCATCAATATGAATTGAAAAGAACTTTGTAAATGGACCGGTCCAATTAGACCTCCATAATCGGTCCAATTGCTAATCGGACCACAATTCTGGGCTCCCAAGAGTGGTCCACTTTGACAGCTTTTACTGTATTCCACAAATTGTGTCCCGTGGAAGCTCCATGGTTGGGGATTTCACCAAATAAAGTGTTTGTTATTTTTGCTCATTCGCCCGTTTAACTGAGAACATTTGAATGGCAGAAAACACAAGTGAATTTACACATGTCAGTATGTATCAATGTACACATTGTGTTATTATTTTCGTTTGTTAATTACAACATTTTGTGGCGGCCCTGACGTTGTGGGAATGTGCAAGTGAAGCTCGCTGCCTGGGTTCGATTCCCGGTAGGTAATTTCAGCGCTCCACCTCTTTCGAGTCGCTGATAATGCTCAAAGAGTTATAAGTGTCTAAAAAAAGAAAGCTTCTCAAATTGGCCGTTCGGAGTCGGCATAAAGTTGTTGGTCCCTTCCACTTGCACAATACAAGTGATTGCTGAGAAGCTAGCCCCTGGCCCCGGGCTGTAGCGCCACCCATGTTATATATGCATTAGAAATATAAATATCACCTGAATATCACCTTATTCATTTACAAATTCGATCTTTTTTACTTGATTATTCATCAATGTTCAATTAATACAAAAATTTGTATGAATCGTGCCACATCAGTCCACACCCTCCCATTAGGCGGACACTTCTCTTGAGCGGACACAAGTTGTCCGACGGTCAGTGTCCGCCCAAGCGAGTTTTCACTGTAGTTCACTTTAGTTAAACTGTTGGCTAAGGTTCTATGCGCAATAAGCAATCCTTTTCTGGGCTAAAATGGTCTAAAACGCAAACACATTTTTTTCTTGAGGAAATTATATTTTTAAAAATTATTACAATAATTTCTTTTTATATAAAACTATGCTCAAAATGAGTTTTTAAGCCTTTTTCAGAAATCTCGAACCATCCACCGAACAGACCAAATTTAGTCAGGCGCCTGCCTGACATATGTTAGCATACCCTTTAAAAACCTGTTAGCGAGCCGTAACAGCAGACTTATTTACAGGCGCCTGCCTGATAGTTTTAGGGATACACTTATTGAACTGGCCACGTGATTTCAATTAAACTGTCAACACTGTTCTTAACTCAAGCCATTTAGGAGACGAACATTTATGAAAAGAAGGCGTGTGGATTTCGTCTGGGTTCAAGGTTTAAATGAGGATGAGTCCGAAGACTTGAGACTGCAAGTCTACCGAGAAAACAAGCGCAGATCTAAAGTGCTAGTGCCTTTAATTAAAAAGCAACCCACTAATTGTTTGGATGCTCATTCTTTTGTACCACATCGTAACAATCTATTTGTTGGTCTTGATGTTACACACACCCGAAGTATTGACTTTCAGTGCCGTGTGGTTAAAAAACAATTCTACAATGACAAGTATTCCAATAATTTAGCTGATTGGATGTTTCAATACCTGTGGAGCAGGGAAACACCAAATTAGAGTTGCTTTAAGCAGTTTTTGCATGTCCATGGAGAGTGTATAAGTCACATAAACATGGTTTCATTAAAAAAATATTAAAATCTAATAAATATAAAAAATTTAAATTAACTCGTCATTTAAAGTTGACTTTAAGATAATTTATTCACCTACATAACTTTAAGAAGACCGTTTCCTATTCATAGTCATCTGGCAGTAGACTGTAAACTTAAAGTCGACTTTAAATTTAAAATGAGCCGAATGTAATTTAGAAAAAAAATTAGCTTTATGTGATTGTCAGATTCGTTTTGAATTTATGAATGATTTTAAAATATTTGTGATTTGATTCTATGAATTTAGAGCCGGTTAGAGCCAAAAGTCGGCTTTAGGCACTATTAATGAGCTGACTATGAATTTGCGCCATTGTGTTTACAAAATGTCAACCTGCAGTTGTGCTATTGTTTCCACTGGGTCTGCGTTTGATGAAGGTGCTGTTGTCTCAAAATTGATACTGTAGTATCTGGGCCTTACTATTGAACAAGATATGAATTGTTCGAACCACATAACGAATTTGAAGCAGTATCTTCGTTCCTCTATCCCTGGCTTGTATCAACTGTATTCTGCATAAATAACACTCTAAGAGCTGTACACTTTCACGATAGACTTCAATATGTCTCAGGGTTCTGGGGAGGAGCAAACCGCTCAGAACTCCATCATCTACTTGTACTACAGAAATGTGATATTAGAAAAATGTGTGGTGGTCCTCCTCTCACTCAGTCCATGGTACTTTTTAGGACACAAAAAATGTTGCAAGTGAAACACCTGTACTACAAGATATTTCTGTATTACACATTGTTTCTAAATATAAGAAGTGGGTATCTACAGAGCCCAATATGTGATCTCTGAAAGGTAAATACAGCATTCCTTTATTACCACACAGAATTTTCGGTGTTGCATTGCAGCTTCTCGCAGATCCCGCCGTGCGACCGCCGTACTGACCCGGAGGAGACCCTCCTCAGGTCGTTGTGCGACGGAGCGGTCGTGGTTGTGTAGCCCATTCACAGTTGAACGGGCGATGTGGCAGATGAGCGGTAGCGCATTTATATCAGTCCGTTCTAGTCTATATGGAGAAAGGCTTCTGGGGGGACGAAGCCGTTGTGCTGCACCCTTTCGTGGAATTGAGGATTGGAGTAGTTGGACCCAGAGATCAGATACTGCCGAGTTTATCGCTCTGGCAGTATGACCTCGAATCAACTTCAGCAGGAAGTTGATCACTCGTATCAGGTTCGCCTCATTGGAATAGATTTTCTGTACTGGGGCTCTGGAGTTCTATAAAGGCGAAGGCAAGCCCTAAGACAAGCCCTCTCGAACAACCGAAACTTTTCCATCAATGGCCAAATGGAAGAGGGTCATGTAGAAGATTACCTTCACCCTCGCAGTTGGCTGTTGTAAAACAGTCTCTTTGTAAGAGCAAAAGCGCCTCTGGCCCTGGACAGAGCAGCATCTACATGTTTATTAAAATATAGATATTGATCTAGCCAGATCCCCAGGTATCTGACTACAGTCCTTTGCGCCAGTGGTTGCCCGTGTCGTCAAACAATTGAGAACTTTCGTTAATACTTCTTCGTATCTACTGAGGCCTTATACAACGTAGCGGCGTCCTGAACAGCATGATTTCCAGCTTCTGAAAGTTGATATTGAACTTCCAGTCAACGCAATCTCTCATGAATCAGTCGATGTCACCCTGCGCGACAATAGTGATGTCCTCGATCTTTTTGCCAGATCTGTGCACGATCAGGTCATCAGCCTACGCAATTCCGTGAGGAAGAGAACTTATCAGATCGCTCAAGCAAATGTTGATCAGGATCGGCGAACTAACGGCACCCTGTTGGAGACCACTTTTTATATCAACAATGCCTGTGCAGGTCACGATGCCAATCTTGACAACGAACCGTCTACCGGTAAGCATGTTACACAGTAGGTACGGCAGTTGTAAAAAAGACCTTCTAACCAATCGGAATCAAAGGCCTTCTCCAGGGCAAGCAGGCACCCGTACATTGTTTCTGGCCCTTTTTCCATTGAATATAGGACACCAGTTTCAACGCAGCATAAATATTGCCATGTCCCGGTTTAAAACCGAATGGGTTATCCGGAATTATATGTTCCTCCTTAGACCAGTTGATCAGAGCTCTATTTATCACCTTCTCGAATACCTTGCTGATGTTCGGCAGGAGACTGGTTGACCGCAGGTAGCAAGAATCTTTTCCTGTCTTCGGTGCTGGCATTTGCAGTTTTCCAATGCTCCGGATAATGTGCATTATTCAAAGCATTGTGAAACAGGATTGTGTACATATTTTCCACTTCTAGGGGGAGGTGTCTTATTATATTGAGATGCATTGCGCACCAAGTATGATTTCAAAAAAAAAGCACTCAAAAAAATGGCAAAAAAAAAAACAACACTAAATTGCTGAATCACCACCATAAATTTGCTCGATGGAACACTGTATCACTCCACTGCGCCGCCTGGACGATCAAGCATTTTCACTGCTCCCATATCATTTATTTTCGTGATGAATAACCGCCCCACTCATTGCCCACCATCACGGTATTGACTTGACGTCCGCAAGTGAATAGGTGACTTAAGATTGGCTCGACCGAAATTTCAAATAACCATCAAACACCAATGCTACTCACATTGATCAACTGGGCTCACCACCGAACGAGAGAGGAAAACTCCAAAGTCATCACGCAAGGCAGGAGGCATCGTCCTTTTCCCGACTCGCCATGGAATATGGAACCGTCATTAATAATCTTCGACAAAGTAACTTATCATTCTAGGGTTCTTTCACGCTCGGACCTGGGTTAAGCGCAGTCTGCCATGCTTAAAGATTCGCCACTAGTGCGGATGAAAGGACATGGCCATCAGTCAACCGGTTTCATCGGCAGACACGTGAAATTCCATCCAAAACTTCGTTGAGCATTGGCGGCATATTAAAAAATACCTCTGTCGAGGCAGGGATGAGGGAATCTAATTAATTTTCATTACATTCCTAAAGCAAACGAGCGAGTAATGAGATTCATCAAAAGGACCATGCACATCACTGAGGTCTACCTGACAAGCAAACATTGGCATCTCAACCATCTTCCTTTGATAATGCGCCCCCATCAGTGAGAACAGCGCTCAGAGGAGCACTCCATGGACTGTCATGCGTCGTCTACATTCAAATGTTGAAATTGAAAGTTAAAGAGACAGCCATTCCGAATGGAATTTTTCCCACGTTCCCCCGACCAACCCTAGTTCCAGGACTGATGTCAATCGTCAGGTAATTTTCGGGGCGGCTGGCAATGAGGCTGACTGGTGCTCCGTAGAGACAGCTTGCTAGATCTTCCCGACAACAAGTATGATATGTCAACATGATTAATGAGCTGCGATGCTTGTCTAAAGCGGGGGCGTTGTACATGAAAACAGGGGCTGAACGCCCTAAATAAGGGTGCCTATGTGCACCCAGACGCAATCTAATAGAATGCGGCGATGACTCGTTTGAATGCGAGTGAACCATATTTGGGGGAATCTTTTGTGGTATTCCCTAGTGATTCGAGCGTTAAACGGAAGACAGACGATGTCTAAATGTAGAACTGGTTGATGCGGATTTTTCTCGTTTCGATTGAGTCACTGAATCTGTGACAACCCAAGGGAAGCTGGCTCCTGTCATCTGATTTGGAAACTGCTTCATTTTTACTTGGGTATGCTTAGATGTTGGTTAGATGAAGGAAGCGTGACCATGGGATGGTCACGCAGTGATGCCCCCAGCTCCATGACTGCATTGAAGTTTGCCAGGAGGGCAATGTCTGGCTAAATGTCGCACAATCTGAAGAAACCACACCGGGCTGTAGAGCAACACGAAGAGGAAAGGAAGGATCTCTGTGCGAATTAGAATTCTTAATCTCTTGGGAATAAATGTGGTTGGTCTCTGCTAGGGACAAAAGAAAATGACGACTGTGCACCGTTGCTCTTCATCACTACAGGCTGTTGTTGAACTTAAATTACTCCATGTTCTCTTATATAGCGATTGGAAAACTGGGGTGATTGTCCCACTTTACAAGAAGAGATTGCTCCAACTACAGGGGCACAGCTCTTTTAAGTCTCCCGGGAAAAGTCTACGCTAAGGTGTTGGAAACGCATTCTAGAGCTATGGTCGAGACCAGGATGGGGGATGAACAGTGCGACTTTCGTCCCGGTAGATGTACAACCGACCAGCACTTCACTCTAAGAATGGTATTTGAGAATGCTTGGGAGTGTGCTAAGCCCATCTAAAGTTGTTTTGTAAATTTGGAAAAGACATACGACCGAGTTCCTCGAGGTAAACTCTGCAGTGTTCTGCAGGAGTATGGGATTGATGGTCCTCTTCCGAGGGCCATTCAGTCTCCATACACAAACTGTAGCAGCTGTGTTCAGGTTAACGCTGCTAAATCAACACCTTTCACCGTGGGCTGTGGAGTTCGCCAAGGCTTTGTCTTGTTACCTTCCCTTTTCATCGAACATATGGACTGGATGTTGCAGCGTAGCCGAGGCTAGGAATGTTGGGACAGTTTGGGACCGTTGAGGGTTTGCATTTGCAATTGATTTAGTGATCCTCACATCTTCCAAGACGGAATTCCAGCGTGCACTTGATAAGTTTGTGGTGAGCTGAGGCGGGAATGAAGTTCACCGTGTACAAATCGGAGGTATGGTCATCTCCAGAACGCCTGTTCAATGCACTGTACATGTTAGTCCCACTGAAGCAGGTGGAGAAGTTTAAGTACCTCGGGGTCTTTTTCACGATGATGGACGGAGTAATGCTGAGCTTTCCTGTAGGATTGGTCAAGCTGGCTCAATTTTGAAACAGCTTGGTAGATGATCTGTAATCAAGAAGGCCGAGTTTGATGTCAAAGCCAAGTTAGCGGTTTTCAACTCAGTATTTGTTCCAACTCTGCACTTGATAGGTTTGTGGTGAGCTGAGGCTGGAGTTCACCGTGTACAAATCGGAGGTATGGTCATCTCCAGAACGCCTGTTCAATGCACTCTACATGTTAGTCCCACTGAAGCAGGTGGAGAAGTTTAAGTACCTCGGGGTCTTTTTCACGATGATGGACGGAGTAATGCTGAGCTTTCCTGTAGGATTGGTCAAGCTGGCTCAATTTTGAAACAGCTTGGTAGATGATCTGTAATCAAGAAGGCCGAGTTTGATGTCAAAGCCAAGTTAGCGGTTTTCAACTCAGTATTTGTTCCAACTCTCACCTATGGTCATGAATTTTGGAGTAATGACCGAAAGAAAAGGATCGCGAATACAAGCTGCTGAGATGAGATTTTTACGTGCTGTTGTGGGAACTACTCGCCAGGATAGTGTGAGAACCAAGGCGGTGCGTGAGGAGCTCAACATTTAGGAGCTACTTCTTCAAACGGAGAGGGCTATGCTTCGGTGGTTTGGGCACGTTGCACGAATGTCCTCTTCATCACGACTTCCTTGAATGCGATTCCATCAGGTAGGCGACCGCTTGGCAGACCCAGGACGAGATTGTTGGACCAAGTTCAAAAACTCGCTTGGTTACTCCTGATGCATTAGAGGCGATGTCGGAAGATCGAGTTGTCTGGAGATCTCTCGTGAGTGGTTTACCCTCGCGACCCTTTTAGTGGAGCATGCGGGTGGAAGATAACAATAAAAATGTTTTTCGCGTCCTTTATGTAAGGTAAAGGATAGCTTTAGGGGTGCCAAAGGTTCGGCACCCCTGTTATATAGTCGACCCTCGACAATTCGAAATTCTCGATAATTCCAACTGAGTCTTAGGTCCCTTGGAAAAACCTTGATAAATCGAAGAAAACCTATGTGTTTTGGTGCGCTCGCAATTCGAAATGATTGCTCAGTCGGGCAGCCAGCAAACATGCTGTAATTCCAAATCAGACACGGCCAGCAGCAAATAATTGGTGTCCCAAAAGGTATGCAAGACTTGCCGCCACTTGTGCAGTAAATTGTTGACAAAACTAAAAAAAAACGTTTGATAGCCGATGGCCGTTTACGTACCCTAGTAAAAGTGGAGCGTCACACGATACAACAATGTTTGAGCTGAAGGCATCATCCGCATGGTTACTCGCGTAATCGATATCGTGACATGATAACACAGTCCTTTCCTTCGGAATTGGATGATGCGGATGTGGTTTCAATAAGACGGTGCCACATGTACCGCATGAGATATTTCCTGGTCACGTATTCCCTCGCTTCGGTGATAGAATTGGCCCCCTAGATCGTGTGATTTGACACCATTCGCTTTTTAACTTTTCGTGTTGTTACTTGAAGACAAATGTCTACGTCAGCGAGTGCACAACCAGCCGTGAATTATCGGAGAAAATTAAATGCCGCATCGACGAAATTCACCCACATTTGTGCAGAATGGTCAAGGAAAGTGCAACAAATCGACAAAGGAGTGCATGTGCCAGCAAAGCGACGGAGTCCATTTGCCCGATGGGTTCTGCCATAAATAGCTCTATCCTATCTATTTCGTGATTCATCAAACAAGTTAACAATCAAAAGACTAAAATCTGTGTTTTCTCTTTAATTCAAACCCAGCGTTAATTTTGTGGCACCCTTTACACTAAACCAAAAATTGTTCGTAATTTTAATGAACATTGTTCGGTGAAGTTATTTTCGTCGGCTCAATGAACACTTCCTTTGGGTCGAACTATTCGTTTAAAAAATTACGAATAAATTTACAAATGCATGTGGTTTAATGTACGTTTCGTTGACTCGATAACCTAGCGTTTAGTAAAAGTTAAAAGTTTCTGTAAACATTTCCCAACGAGATCATACGTTGCTTCAACAAAATCGTTCGTTGTGTCAACATACGTGTTCATTGAGCCAACAACATTTTTCTTGTGAGCGCGCGAAAATATATGAACAATTCGTTGTGCCAATGAAACCGTTGCTTCAACGAAAGTGTTCGTTAAGAGACGCAGTAATTTTGTGGTCGTGGCAGGGGCTACCTGGTCCCAATAAAAGTTATGCGGAAATACGGGAACGGGAAAAACACATATTTTTTATGTTAAATTTCATCCAGTTTCAAATAAAAAATTCAATTTAAAACGAAAAAAGAGGTGATGTGGCTATTATTTTTTAATTATTATTTAATGAAGTCCTTCGTTGAGGGAATGTCCTATGTTCGTTGGTTGTGTACATTGGATCAATGAACTTTGTTTCCTTAAAAATAAAATAATAATTTTGTAAAGAACACCTACTCGTTGGTTCGACGTACAAGTCTTTGTACGTTGACTCGATGTAAATATTCGTTGTATCTAAATAACTTTTTAGTTTTGTGTACATCCGTAAAAAAACAAAAGACGACGAAATACTAGTATTCATGCTTAGTCACTTATATATTGAAAAGTTGTCGACACATTGTTTGGCGCTACATCCGGTAGAGGGCCAGGGTCCAGCTTCTCAGCAACTACTCGTATTGTGCGTGCTATTGTTCTCTCAAGAGTGGAAGGAGCCTACGGTATTATGCCGCCTCGGAACGGGCCAATTTGAGAAGCTTCTTCTACGCAGCTAATACTGTTTGAGTATTGTCAGTGACCCGAAAGAGGTGGTGGTCGTGACAAGGTTTCGTTTCTGCTCGTATCGGGAAACGAACCTGTATTCTGCAGGCTCAAGTGCGTAGGGGTCGAAGCACCAACCCGGATGCCAATAGACAAATCTACAAGTGAAGCACTCTTAAATAAGTTGTAACAGTCAGCGAGACATGTCAGTCCAATTCCTAGTGAAATGGTCATAACAATGTCAAAAAGTGGTGATATCTAGTTATATGGTAAACCACCAGAAAATCTTACAAAATGTGTAAAATAAAAACAAACCGGACACCAACATGTCGTGTTAAAACCAGAACTCTGCCAAGTTTGCATAAAAAACTTGATTAAAGAGCTCGCCTCTGCTCCAAGGTCACTAGGCCACCCCTTGAATGGCGTTTTATTTGTGTAACGCGGAGGAAAACACACATCGTCCTTGAATTTACTTGCTGCCCATCAGTCTTAGAGTCAGGCCAGGTCCAAATATATGCTGTTTCGTTGTCTCCGAAATGAAAAAAGAACAAAATCGTTAAACACCACTTGCTAGGAATCATTTCCGCAAAGTACAATGCCTCTGCTCGCCTGGCCTTTGTTCATTTCAAGCAATTCACTGGGTGAAACCACCTGAGAAGAGAACACTCTCGTCCGTCATCACATCACATTAAAAACAGAAAAACCAAAAAGGATACAAAATTATTTCGAATGACTAATGCTCACCCAACTCAGGTTCAAGGAGCCATTAACTTCAAACACAAAATAGCCCACTCAGTGCAAATGTACACAAACATTTTAAAATTGTACACGTTTTTGGCCAACACATCTCAGACAATGGAGCCGAGTATCCGAAACGAGTCCGTTCCCAGTTCGTGCTCCATACTCCCCCGACAACAGGGCCTGTTCCTTACGACAGAAAAAATTTGTTTGCTGAAAGAAAAATCAATAACACACACATCTACTAAGGCCGTCGTGGCCCAAGGCAGTCCTTAAAGACTCGATGCCGAGAACTCATGACTGACCCTTCTTCACTAACGATCGGCATGTTGGCGGTTGACACAAGTACAATGAGTTGCACACGACGCACAAGCAATTAGTGAATTCACTTTAGACATGTGGGAGCAGTGGATTACGAGCGATAGTCACTGAATTTATACGGCCTACTAGCGCGAAGTCGTCACTCGCGAGACGGCTTGCCGTTTGGTACTGGCTAAACGATGAGGCGTATCGGATTGGGAACGAGTGGCTGTGGTGTGCATTGCAAGAGAACGAATCTGCGCATCGTTTTGACCGAATCTCAGCGAGTTGCTGTTAAGTTTGAAATGGACGAACCGGTTCTGTATGCTGTTTACAACGAGAGCGTGACAAAAGTGCGCTCTTTTCGGGCTGTTAACGTGATAAGAGTGCGCTCTCTTCAGGCTGTTAACAGATTGAACGAAGAGTTTGGTTTGACTGGTTGAATGGCCTTCTCTTAACGCTATCACCGCAAATGCGTGTTGGGGTGGAATGTGTTTTGCAGACAATTGTCTAAACTGCACGAAATATTATACCACGAAACGAAGGGCTTTTTCATAGGGAATTGAGTCTAATAGAGGAAGTTGTGTGGCAATGTTATGATGAATGGCATTACTTGTGGACTGCGACATCGACCAAGTAGCCGGTATGACTTCGTGAGGCGTCTTCGAGAAGTTCAATTTCGGAGGACTTCGTTGTTAAGATTGAATTTGAACGTTGCACAGAGTGGAGGTTAATTCAAAAATCATAGTCCTCCGAATGACGTTTGGTATCAAGCGACAGGTAAAATATCTTGGAAATGGTATTTAGCGTTGTGTGACATCTCAGACAGCAAACATTTTTTAGCAAGAGATGTCTAAAACATCAGTCGCATTACGGGAGTCAAATTCATCATGTTCGTTTAAAGGAAGTAACAACACTGTCGTTTTATTGTTGATTTCTTGCAAGTTATTCAAGGAATCAAGTTTGAAACTTGTAATACCCCAGGCATGTCCATGAATTTGCAAAGACTTTTAAAATGTTCCCAAATGCCTCCTGCGGGATATATGCTTCGTTCTGTATGCGTTCAGGGTATGCTTCGTTCATTGTTTCGCCTAGCACATGCTAACTGAAAAAAATTATATTTTAATGTTTATTGCTTATTATTACTACGAGTATGATAATTTTAGCGCCAAGAAATGTTAACGGCATTTTGTAGAGGGTGAGAGAAGTTATTATGGGAGGGGGCAGTTCATCTCGGGTGTCCATCTCGCCCGTTTAAACCTTAGAAAAAAAAATGAATTGAAATGGAAAACAATTTACTAAAAAAACGGCAACACTAACATAGATTTATTAATCAATTTTGAAAATTATTGAGAAAAAAACATTAATTCGAGTTTGAATCTGAATTATTCAAAAACTATTCACATGAATAATTTGATGTGAATTTTATAATAATAACTAGCTTTTTCGGTACATCAATGTAAGTGTTGCCGTGGTTTTTTCTTACAATTTTTTTATTTTAAGTATTTTTTTCTAATATTGTCCCCGTAGTAAAAAATTATGTTCTTTAACCGCTCTAAAAAGGACGTTAACATTTATTTTCGCCAAACTTATCGTACTCGTGCTATGTACATTTTTGACTGCTCAAAAATTCAATCAATGTTTTTGAATTTGAAAAAAACAAAAATTGTAATTTTCGAGTCCAAATAAAGTAAAAATTCCATTTCAAACACGTACAAAATAGTAAACAGTTTGAACTCTCTATAATCTAGTGCTACTAGTAGGTACTCAATTCATCATCAGATGATTCATGTTCTATTGAGTCATAATCATCCTCGTCTACGTGAACTATATTTGTAATTGATGGACTATCTGGTGACATAAGTAACGTAAGGACTTCTTGAGCTGTTTTCTGGGCACATCTCTTAAATTGCAGAGCGAGGGTCAGATGTAATCAACAGCATATTCAACAAATTGGGACTCGTGTCACAACGTGACCGCTTTCTATTATGTTTCTCACTAAACCTACGATAGTGTGACGTGCTTCTTGGGCTTCTTCAGAGAGCTGTTCAATCGGTAGAAGAGAGGTTTTGAGACTTTCGCACTATGAACTAAACTTTTGTGCAGAGTAACAGGCATATAGTACTACGAATAATAATATTAAAAATATAATATTTATATATATTTATATTAGGACTATACTTAATTCGGGCAGTTTTTTTTTTTCAAAATTTGAGCCTTTATTTAAGGAAATCATGTACATTATGTACTATTATTCAAAGTATTGCCCATCTGAAGCTATGACTGTTTCCCGTCTTTCTGGCAATTTGTGGATCCCATCCCAAAGAACTACGCCGGCTTGTGGCAGCCAAGAATGAATCAGCTGCTCTGATGTAAACCGTATGTCAGTGAGGGCGTTCTGCATCGACCGGAGCAAAGGGTAGTCAGAAGGAGCAATGTCTGGGCTTGGCCTATTAGGTGGATGGGGTAAAACTTCCCATCCACTGTTTTCCAAATAGTTCTTAACCGGAACAGCTACGTGGGGCTGAGCGCTGTCATGATGGGAAATTACTGCCTCGTGTCTGGTCGCATATTCCGAGCGTTTTTCGGCTACAGCTCTCTTCAAACGGATCAATTGTGTTCGGTAGCGTTGTCCATTGATGGTTTCACCCGGTTTTAGCAGATCATAATACAGCACAACCTTCTGATCCCACCAAATACAGAGCATTACCTTCGCGACATGGATATTTGGCTTTGCCGTTGATTTGGCTGGTTGGCCAAGCAAAAATCACCACTTTTGCACGTTCGCTCAGCTAGCGCATGTTCACCATAAACTTCCACCAAACTACGATGACTTTCGGCAGCAGTTTGCTTCATATTAAAGTAATGAAGAAGAACTCCCCGAAAAAACACTTTTTCAGGCACAGAGTTCGACATAATTGAGTGACAAAAATGTATTTTTGTTTGCACTTCAAATGAATGACAAATACTGAAATGACGTACAATGACAGTAGCTTTCCAATGCATGTTCCAATGGAATAATACTAGATTCGCCATCTCAGCAAACTAAGTTGTAGACCCACTATATATTTATTTTTAAGAATACTTTTTTCGATTCATTTGCCAGATGTTTAAATTCAGTCGGATTAATCTCGTAACTCGGTGATAGTTCTCTTAACAGAAAGCTCAAGTTCTTAACTAGCGTTACTTTTAGGCCCGTTATTTGTTTCACTTAGCAACCTCTGTGAAGTGTTCCCGTCGTTAGTAGATCTAAATCCATGCTTTGGTTTTTCCACAATAAGTCACGTTTCCCTTTTCTTCTGTCTCTAGTCACAGGATCTATTCTGGCGGTTTCTTATTAGCAACTGATCCTAAAAAAAAGCTGAACTTATTGCATTTATTGATGTGCCTAAATATTTTGCCTATTTTGTCTGATTGATGCGCACAACGGATATAATCTTTGCATACAATCTGTAGACCTTGGGTTTTTTTTTTTTTCATAAAATTCATTGAAAAAAACAAGCTTGAACCGAGTCGTGCAGTCTGAAATGAAGTTCACTAATAAAACTACCACATATACACAATTTAGCCCGCATACGTCTGGGCACATTTATTTAAAACTCCGCCAAACATTACACACTTCTCCTAGACGGATAGTTTTTCACAGGCTTACTTTACGATTGTTTTTGATTTTGTTTTAAATCCGAATTAAATTTTCAACACAGTAAAAATTTAAAAATAGAGGCATCCCTGAAGTTTTGAATTCATCAGCCCAGCATTAAATATATCAATTCTTTAACGATAGTCTATGCTGTGTAAGGTCACGCAATTGAAACAAACAAATATCTGCAAATGAACTTCTTTCATTGCACAACCTTCAATGTGTTCTTTCCCGAAATTATAGAGATTTGGTACATTTTTTTTTGGAATCTTGTTACATAGGGTATTGTTAACAATTTCCAATCAATATTAGTTAGAATCACGACATTAGATGTTTCGTCCAGCTTAGTACACCGCTAGCATGCGGTTTAAAAATGTCCCCATCATCAAGGCTTCCGCGTCGGGCGTTGAATGCGATACCAGCCTACCTGGTGGTATCTGCTTTGCAGGATATGGTGGTCAGACCAAAACTAAAAACTCGACTGGTTGCCCTTTGGCATGGCCTGCTAAGTTAGTTTCCATGACCGTGGATCGCTTGGCCTGGGGACTCCTCGTGCAACTCCTTCAGGGGAGCATGCGAGTCAGTAAAGTAAGTTAATAAATATAACAAATATAATAAGGAATATAATATAATATATACATAATAACATGGTGCCTTGGTTGGAGCTGCTGGTAAGTGGCTGGGGCAGAAAATCGATAGCTCTGCTCCTACTTTTGCCCTGTTTTAAATAGCGTGTGACTCCTTCACCTGGGCGCAGGATTTGCTGCTGATGGAATCTGAAGATGAGTGGCGTTTATGGACGAGGACTTGGTATTGCCGATGAGGTATCGGTTCACGTCGACGTTGGTCTCTTCCAAGCAATTTTTGTATTTATGGAGCTGAATCCTGACTGGATAAGACAATTAAAAGGATTAACTGGGAATGTGAGATTTTAAGGATGAGATTTTGCAACGTTCTTAAGACTTTTTTATTTCTTGGATCTGTGCATCTATGTGCAATCACCTTTTGAGGAGTTTGCGATTTCAAAATGCTTGCGTTATTTGCTGACATTAACTCACGAAAAAAGATGTCTAGAGGGCAGCCACAATTAAGCGGAAAGCAGGTTCAGTATGTGCCTGTGGCACAGTGCCCATGTGTCACAGTGCCTCGATGGGACATGAGTGTCATGAGCAGATGCCTACTCAGTCAGAGTACACTGAGTGAACGTTTTTGCTTTTCAATGGCCCATTTGATGCCTTCTGAATAGTCTAGATTGCATGCCCTGATTTTATCGGCTCGGTGATACCAGAGTCTGTCCCACCTCAAGGGTAGGGTGTGCTCTCTACCTTCATGTGGAACATAGCAGTGAATGAAGTTCTCCTATCTTTCGAGGCGCCTTCTCTGGGACGGTCTTTACTGAAATATGTAAAAGAACAATGTGCGAACCCACTCAAAACATAGCTAGAACATCGCTAAGAAATGCAAGATTCATGACCATGATCAGAGACCCACCCTCCTTGTGCCCAACTAAACTGAATTCAGTTCGGACTGTTCCTGGGCTTCAGCGAAGAGGCCTCTCCAAGCTGGCACGATCTTTTTAGTTGGCTGCCTCACATTAAGCTTTGATTTCACAGCGCATACATATCGCAGCGCATACAGTTTGTGTTAAGATTGGTTTGTTCCTCCATATATCACGCAAACAGGACCAAAGATTGAACGCTGATTTTTTCTCGCGATAAAAAACCAGGGTAGTCTTCAGCTGCCATTGAGATTGTGCATGTTACAGCCCCAAAGACTAGGACTGGGATAATCAACTTTTAATATGACGCCAGCTTGGTCCTATTCTTTCTTGTGGAGCCATACCAGCTCATCGTCAGTTCTGCATACACTCCGTCTGCATCAGCTTCTTCCACATACCAGTCCATCGTTAGTTCTACATACACTCCGTTTGCACTAGCTTAAGTATCTTATATCATTCTGCCTGACAGCGGTATTGGAGTTTCCAACGCCGTTTAACAGTCTACGGAAGTGATATTTCAGTATCGACTGCGACTCTACTAATTTACCCGAATTGCTGCGTTTTACTTCAGGAACGAATAGAGTGTAGAACCAGTCCTTAAAAATTGCTGTCGTCATCCAGGCCGATTTGAAGCTTCTGTAACGCACAGACAAGGACACAGTTTTAAAGTAACGAGCCTTCTGTGCTTTTCCTATGACGAGTGGTTTGACTTTATGGTGACCCGTGGCAATAGCACACGCTAAAAATGTGATCCTTTGTTTTTCTGTTTTTCGCCCTGGATAGCTGGAAGCTTCCGACATAGACCTGTTTCATCAGCATTGTGGAATTTTTAGTTGCAGCTATATGCCGTATACCAAAGTTATTTGAAAGTATTATAAAAGAAAAATCATATTTCATGGTCAGGGCAGGTCATGTACAACTAATTTATCATTATTTTCAAATTACATTTACACAAATCTAGAAAATCAATTACAAGTTGATGTACTTTACACCGATTTCTCGAAAGCCTTCGATAAAGCACATCACACTTTGCTTTTAAGCTTAAGTCTTTGGGATTCCATTCGTCAAAGTGAGAGTGGTTTTCCAATTACTTAAAGGACAGGCAGCAAATGGTAAAGACGAATAGTTTTAGGTCTCGAGTAAGAAAAGTTACATCGGGCGTTCCACAAGGGTGCTATGTGGGGCCATTACTCTTTCTTTTGTTCATAAATGATGTTCACGAAATTTTCAAATGTTATAAAATTGTAACATTCGCAGACAACTTTAAATTGTATTTATCTATAAATAGTTTAACTGATTGTAATAATTTCCAATTGGATATCGATGCACTAGTGGAATGGTACTAGCATAATGGACTAGAGCTGATATTTTTACGGCATATCGAATTACAACCCCGATTGTCTATGATTATATCATAAATGATCATAGACTTGATCGCCTAGAAGAGGTTAAAGATCTGGGTGTAATTTTTGATACTAAATTAAATTTTGCATTACATTACGATTATACAATTGCGAAGTCTAGTGTTAGGTTTTCTGAAAGGAAACAATAAACATTTTGGGGATATAACTAGTCTTAAGTTCATCTATTGTTCGTTAGTCAGACCGTATTTACAATATTCTTCCATCATTTGGGATTCCCCGTATGATACACAAGAACTCAGATTCGAAAGAGGACAAAAAAGTTTCACGAGATATGCTGTCCGTAAATTATATTCCTTCGAAGAACTACCTAAATATGACGATAGAACTCCCTAAATATGACGATGGCTTGCAAACCTTAAGTTTCAGGCGTAAGGCAACGTCAGCCATGTTCATCCGCGACATTATTAATTGCCGTGTAAATTCACCAGATTTACTTTTTCTCATGAATATTCTCGTATATGCTCCCCAAAGATGTCTTCGGGTGAGAAATTTACTAGACGATAAGAGGCATAGAGCCAACTATGGTTGTAATGAACCTATTACAAGGTGTATAAACACTTTTTGATGAACTTTGCAACGAAATTGATTTTATCTTGTTTTTTTATATTCTTTAATTAATATTGTTTATTTGATGTAATCTTTGAGATGCACAATCGGTAGATGATCCTTAGTCGCGCAGCAAAAATCAGACCCGACCACCAATCGACGGATAAGCCATCCTCATGCACACATGCATAAGCAATAGATCCAACAACCAACGAAACAGAGACAGTTCCTGGATTTGAAAAGTATCCTGAAACAAGTGCTAAGAGCAAAGTTGCACTCAAAATATCTATTTGAGTTAGAGTTGATCCAACTGTGTTGCCGGATAGTTAATTTTGTGTTCACTGAAGAATATTGTTGTAAAAAATAAAACACAAAACAATTCGCCCGATGCTGTTTGTGATTTCGGTGATCGGATGAGAACCGATTTTTTGAACATGGCATGGTCGTTGATGAAATTTTAATCCACGCCCTCCATGTACAGGTGAGATTTCGCCACAAAAAGTAAAAAGTAAGAAGAAGTAAGTCCCTGGTCGATTGACTGGTCGATCGGTTTCCTTCCTTGAAACCTGAAGGGTTGATTATATAGTGGGTAAAGACAAATTATATTACGACAACCAATTCCGATTCTGGACGGGGAATAATAGCACAATTGCAGCATCCAATTGGTGTCCAAGATTCAGTGGAATAAAGACAAGAAGCAGTGCATCCCACTTATGTGGCGGTAGTTCCTTCGATATTTTTCTCAATATTTACTCTTATATAGAAGAAGGGCAATAATGGTGTACGTCGAAGACTATAAATCAATTAAAACAACGCTGCCGACGAATTTGCAATAACAGCAAGTTGATTTGCAACTGAGTCTGTCACGTGTGAAACTATCCTTCCCAGGACCCCACAAATTATCCTCCTTCGAAGCTATTTTGGCTGTGGGTCTGTGAAACAGTATATGTGAACGTACTTGAAACTCCAGACCCAGTCGATGCGATGGTAGGAGATTGCGCTTCCTGCAATCAAAGTTTAAGACGGCTTCACTACTGAGTATGACATTGTATTAAATTATTAAAGACACAATGGAAAGGAAATTTATTTTAAGAAACTTCATCTTTTCTGTTGAAGAAATTTTGCCTCCTGCTGCAGTTGCCGACAAAGTTTTTCCACGCATTTGCTTTATTAAGCACCCCAGAGGATAATCCGCCAGAGTTGCGGTGCATTATCAGAGATGGCCGATAAAAGATTTCGTGAACGGGAATGAACAAATTAATGACTTTTTAAATGTTCTTGAAAAACTAATTTTGTCAAGAATTTTGTGCGAAATTGACTCAGTACCGCATACCAATGACTTGAGATATGTGCTTTCATGAAATTTAACACATTTAAGCCGCGTTTTAAGCAACTTAAATCACTACGTACCTCGATAGGGACATTTGAAAACTGTATTCTCGACCGATGTCTGGTGGTAGCACTCCCCTTTTCGAACACGTCATATGTTCGATGAAAGAGGAACGTCACCATGTAGCGTCTTCGCTGGTGGAGCCAGAATTTGTATCGCTATCAATACGCTTGGATGCCAACACTTCAGCTAAGAGGATCTTCGAATCCATGCCTCCTGGTTCAGGAGGGAGGGGATGACCGAACCGTCAGCGACGGAAGACATGTCCGACCCTACAAGCTTCTTTGGCCTTCTTTGGAGTTTTTTTTTTTGGCAACTTAATAAATAAACAGTCGAAATGTGAATTCTTTCATTGAGCCATGGTTAGGTTAGGTTTGGTTAGAGTGGGTGACTACCTTAAGGGTAGCCACACTTAGGCCAAAAGTAGGTCCGTGGTGTTACCACAAGTTCTCATAGATAGAGTTGACTGATGCTAACACTGCTTAGATCTGTCAAGTCGCAGAAATATGGGGAGTCCAAGTGATAAATGTCAAATTTCTCTCTCTCTCTCAGCGTTCTATTTTTCACAACTCACACGTGATTCGCGACGCATACGAGAAGTCAAACATGCAAACATAGCATTGCCATTGCATCATCGAATGACTTGCGAACAATGCCCATAAATTATTATATTTTATGACTTTCTATCAGGCCAGCGACCCATGGAGGGTCCGAGCCTGAGCAATAGCTGCTATCCCTTGCTGATGGTCCTGAGCACGATGCCTCCAGTCGTCAAGATCAAACTGTCTGCATGGAGATTCTATCGTCCTCTCCTTCTCTAACTAGGATGCTCGCATTTGAAGATCCTCTTCGCCGGAGCACTGATGTCCATCAACTCGTCGACAGATTTTCGCTAAAGCGCATTGCTCCATTCGCCTTCCAAATTTCTCACGCAACATTTTTGCACATTCAATGCGATCTTTCAAACAGAAGTCTTGCCCATAGCCAGATCTGCTCAAATCAATCTTGACGGGAACTGTATCCACTGCGACATAGCAATAATGTCGAAAAGTTGCGCCGCTATCCTGGCAATAGACTCCTGTACCATCAATTCCAAGATTGAGTGGGTATGTTTACAGAAGCTTGAGGAGCTGGATTTAGGCTGCTGGATACATGGCCATACGGGAATAGAAGCAAAACTCTTGGGTCAACACAGCCGGAAGAGGTTTGAGGCATGTATCAGGATGCGCAAGAACAACCTCCGTATCCTAACAGGCGGATACGGAGGTGTTCCTGGTGGGAACACCAGGGCACTGTAGACTCGAGGAGCACCTAAGGAAACTAGGAGCGTCAGAAGAAGGTTTCTCCGCATTCGGTGTAGAATCTAACGAAATTTACGAATATATGCTGTGATATCTAGGCACTCTTTGAGGGCACTGGCCCACAAAAGACAACGATATCTAGGCAAGCGCCTAATATCAGAGGAAGTCGCTTGAACCAGCTCTCATTCTCAGATTCCTAAAGGAAACCGTCTTAGAGAGAACACTCTAGAATAAATCTCTTCAGGCAACAGGAGTCAATAACCCTCAATACGACTCTGAAAAGAACTGCATTTGAGGGGACCTCTGAAGAAAGGGGTAAGGTATGAAAAGGGGGCACAATTGATTTTAAGGTCGCGGTGCAATATACACTCAAGAATAATAATTATACGCACTTGAGCCTACGCAGCTCAGGTTCGAGTTCTGAGACGAGCAGAAAACTTTTCACGGCCATCTCTTACGAGTCACGGACAATGCTCAAAGAGGAATAAGCACAGTCTAGAAAAAAGCTTCTCCAACCCGGTCGATAGGAGTCGGCAAAAACTGTAGGTGCCTTCCACTTGGGTTCCACTTGGAAGCTAGGCCCTGATCCTCTACAGGTTGTAGCGCCATCCATATTATTATTTAGACAAGCCGAAGTTACACGGTTGCCAGGGGTGATTCTACGTCTTATCTCTCTACATGGATTAAGTCGTGGAACTGAAGCTTTCTCCGAAGTAGGCAAACTTTTTACCACATTGAACTTACAGCTGTCGATCATGAAATTTTGTCCTGACGGAACGTTTGTTACCCGACAGCATATATTTTATTTTATCCTCAATGACCTTACGAACAGAAGAGGCAACTCTTCTATGGCACCTGGGGAGCTAGATGGTGTCGACTGTGGCTTGTAGAGGACAGTGTCTTCCGTGTATGCATCATCTTTTCTTTAGTTGTTCTTCTTTTCTTCGCTATACTTATTGCTCTACATCCGAGAATGAAATTGAAAGTTTTTGGTTGCCTATCACTCTTCCAGAAGCGGCTTGGAGTGGGACCTGCGTGGCTTCAAACGCTCGGAGTTCAGGAAGCCATCAGAGAGAAAAAGAAGACGTACAGAGACTGGATTCTCTTGGGAACTTCCAAATTGGCTGTGCGAGCAGCTAAAGAGCAGTCTTGGAAGGAGTTCGGCGAGGGGTTGGAAAGCGACCATAGATATACGAAAAAGTTGTTCTGGCAAACCATTCGCCGACTCAGAGGAAGGAAACTTAACATCATCGAACAACAATTCAACATCAAATCCAAAGATGGTCTGTTGCTTGAGGTTCTTGAGGTGGACATCTTACGCAGATGGAGCGGACACTTTTAAGAGCTGCTCAATCCCGACCAGGGCACTGAGGATGCCATACCCATAGTCTTGAGTGGGGCGGATAATAGTCCAACGTTGGAGGAAGTCATTTTGACGCTAAACGTTGGCAAATCCGCCGGTGTGGATGAAATCCGGCCAGAAATACTGAAGACAATTGGCAAAGAGGGACTTTTATGGGTCTCTCGTGTCATTAAAGTGGGCTGGGAACATGGTGAGACACCTGGCGATTGGCAAACTGGGGTGATTGCCCAACTTTTCTAGAAGGGGGACGTACCAGATTGCTCCAACTACAGAGGCATATCTCCTCCGGGGAAGTCTACGCTAAGGTCTTGGAAGCGTGTTCTAGAGCTATTGTAGAGCCCAGAATGGGGGAAGACGGTGCGGCTTTCGTCCCAGTAGAACTGTACAACTGACCAGCTTTTGGGCTTGGGAGGATGCAGTCTCTATACACAAACTGTAGCAGCTGTGTTCGGGTCAAGGGTGCTAAATCAACACCTTTCACCGTGGGCATTGGACTTCGCCTGGAGGTCGCCCGTGCCCGGTTTACACCCACGACCCCTTTAGTGCAGCATGCGGGTCTGAAGATGATGATGATGATGATGGAAGGACTCCTTCGTTTTTCCTATCTGTAAAAACGGAGCGAAAACGACTACCGACCAAACGACTACAGGCATCGTATATGACTCACTGTATTTTCCCCACATCAGCACGTGTTCGTAAAGGGTAGATCCACTACGAATAACCTAACTGAGTTCGTCTCTAACACCCTGAAAACATTAGAGATAGCCATGCATGACGTTATTACCACCGACTTCAGCAAGTCATTTGGGAAAGTCTGCCACCTTACTACTTAGCTCAAACTCAATGCCCTCGGGCTTCCACCATTTGTCGTCCTTTGGCTGAGATCATACCTTGAGAATCGCCTGTATAGCGTCATCTTTAGATCTTCTGTCTCCGACCCCATTAACGCCACTTCAGGAGTTCCCTGGCAGTCATCTTGATCCATTGATCTTTGTTCCAAAAATAAATGATGTTGGTCACATTATAAAATATTCTGATCGGCCTATTTACGCGGACGACATAAAGATCTTTAAGACCATAACCACGCGTCAGTGACATCCCAGAGAACTGCGAACGAAGCGGACTCCCTAGAGAGGGCAACACCTCAACAATCTTTAAGGACGGGGAACTGCCGTCTATGCTTATCGCTACTACAGAACATTTACTAAAGCTTGAAAAGCTTACTCACGCCAAACGAAGACGGTCTTCTGGCAGTGAATGCCTCATCAACAAACAATTATGGCCTACCATCGATCCAAAACGCTCACTCCGACAAGATATTAATGGTCTAAAGTCCTTCTTAAATTCCTCAGGCTGGATGTAGAAATGTCTCAAATGCACCTTCACTCTCCATTTTATGGGATGCAGACGGCATTAAAACGGCGCATAGTGCTTATTAGGTTCTACCACTTCTACCTTCCTAGTACCCACGTACCATGGCTATAGCTTGAGTCTAGGATTGCAGGAACTTAGTTCCAATAGATCCGGTGTGGTTCTCAATCAATTTAGATTCAATCATAGATATGCCAACGTCCTCCACCAGACTAGTCACAGGCTCTCTTCAGATCTCACTTGAAGCGTGCACATCACTGTCACGTGATCGAAGACTGATGAGGGGAATGCTTCTTCTCCGAATGATCGAAATATGAACGTCTTTCAAGCTGGGACCATAGTTTATAGTTTAAGATTGAACGAGGTCGTCATACGATGGGACAGACAGCCCAAATCTGGAAATACAGACATAACGCAGTCAAGGACCTCTAAGAAATTATGTTTGTCTTTTGACAAGATGGCCAAGTATTTGAACATTAACTCAAGCATTCCTAGGAAATTAAGAAGCCGATAAAATCCGTGAATTACCTTCGATCTTTAAATAATTACATCCGATGTATACTCGTACACTTTATTGGCAAATTTACCCAGATTGTGCAGCCTTTCTTGGACATTGATAGATTTTTGATGCAGCTGCAGAGGCCCCACCAACATTTCCCTCGCTTCGACTATCCCTCAAGGAGATGGAAAGGACGTTTGCAGACTGCTTCAAAATGAACAGCTGCTCGCCAGACTCGTCGAAGACGACTGCACAAGCACAATGTACAGCTCATTGAATCTACATATTCTGAACACAATTTGAAAATTCCAATTATGGCAACAAATGTCTCCAGAATAAGATTACCCCACAGGGAATCTGGAAATAAGGCCATCATAAGACCTTCAGTCCTGTTAGCAGCTCGGATGTGGGTCGGATTGATTTGCGGGTCGTGGGAGCATTAGATCAACATGGTTCACCAACGGTATTGGTTTGATAAGCCCGAATAAATTGAAACATGTATTCCTTATTGGATTTGAAATAATTGGATTTGTACTGAGACCAGCCAACCACGTCCACATCCACACAGCAGCCTGTTGGTAGGCTGAATTTCAAATTGAACATATGTAAAACAATTAACCCACTCTGGAGGCACAAATTAAACTCTGGGTCGTGCATGAAACCCTTTCACTGGGGAGGATACCGCCTTCGGACAGTTTAACGTACATTCATTCGCCCAAGGTATGTGTGCGTGGATCATTACTCTGCGACACATGGCAATCAAATTGTGACACGAAAGAGGATTGTTCGGGTGATGCTGAGCAGTGTTCGATTGACGTGCGAGTGGGGAGTTCGGGCTGGTGCCTGCCTGAAGGTGGCACGCCGTATCGTGTTCAGTTATGTGGCGGCGCAAAGCGGAATTTAGGCAATCTGGTGTTTGAAATATTATCTGGTTGGTGTAAGTGACTTCTCATGTGGAATCGCAGACACGAGATTTAATTTCAGTTTGGTAACCAAATTCGGATGAAACTGTGGCACAGATGGCTCCTGTGATAGCTTTGGCACAGGTGCCATCCATCCATTCGCATGACCAAGCACACTAGGTGATCCGCAATTTCGTGGTGAGATTCATGAAGTTGTACAACTCGTAATCAAGGCAACCCTGGTCATGGTAGCACGCAAGACTTTTCCCTCGAACAGGTCACAGACTTCTTCAACCGTTTTTGAAATTGTGCATGCCTCTGGGTCGTACAGGAGGACTGTAGGACTAGTAATTCAACCTCATTTGCATGGAATGGGCCTCGCCAGTACATGGTATTCACGATTGAGGATCCGTTCAACAAAGAGAGTGATAGGATTTATGCTTGCTCGGTATCTCAAAGCCATGAAATGGCTAAGAAATGGTCGAAATGGACGTCTTAGAATGGCCAGGGGTTTCATGAGAGGAAATACAGCAAGACCAACTAGGGAACCAGGCTGCAAAGCCAAAAAGTGACAGCACAATGCACCATGGTTGGTATACATAAGCATGCAGCACCCACGAGCCACGAGCCCACCTATTCTCGGTCATTACGACTCATTCCGTGAGTTGAACATGTCCACAACCGAGCATCTGCGATGGTTTAGCTTACAAAAAGGGAGTTCGTTATTTTTGCTCGTTTTGTACCAAAACATTTGCTGGTACAAAAAAGGAGCAATCGTTCTGAGACAGTGAACCACTCATTACGACGCGGCAGAGCACACAGAAATTAATTCATTAAAAGGCCACGTTTTTTAATTTTCTTTCGAGATCTTGCTCAAACAGAGAAACTGCTGGAGCACCAATCGTGTTCTCGTTTCCATCGACTCCTATTGACACTGTTGCCCTTTTCACTTCGATCCCATTTCATGTCCGATTCAATGTTCGCCTCAGGTTAAACATCAAGGAAGCAATGACACCGAACTCGTCGAAGAAAAAGGAGCAAAAAAATGTGAGCAAATCTGTGAAGAGGAAATGGAGAATTTTGGCATTCTTTGTTTTACGTTCCATCCTTGTACACAAACCTTCGGGTGTTCCTTTATGTTATTTCCCTTTTAACATTTTTTTTATTCTTAACCAGGCATTCGGCAGAAAAAAGATATTCATTTAAGTGAATAATTTAAAATGCCTCTTGTGTGAAGGACTCGTTCTGAAAAATAAGACTGAAGGTCAAGTCGGAAGGTAAAGATTTTCCGGTCCCTTGAGTATTTTGTTTCTAGACTGTCTCAAATAAAGAACTCTTAATTCAGAAAATAATTAAATCGAAGGTTGACCGTTTATCCATGTGTGTGCATCCATCAGTATAAGACACGACAAAACAAAGCATTTTGCTCAGAGGAGTTGAAATGTGAAAAGAAATGGTCGGCCTACGAATTTGTTGGAGGTCCCAGTGCAAAAATGATACAAATGGAAATCCCCATGTCCGAAAGAAGAAGGTTGGCCACTGATACCGCTTAGCCTGGTGTGCCTCCTTTAAAACCTGGCATGAACAATGCCAGCGTCTGGTGGCTGAACTGTCCCACTCGGATCCCAAAGAAAGTACGAGCAACGCGTCAAGTCGTTACTGCATTGGGTGGAGGTTACGCCATGTCCTTAACAGCGTGTGCGGTGATCAATGGGCAATGGATAAATCCATCGACTTAAGATGGAACGTCGCATCGTTAGTCCATGTGTCAACACCCACCAAATTATACCTAAACAGACAGACACATCCGTATGTCCACGAGCATCAGAATGCACTGTTTGTTTCTGTCACTTGTGTCTTAGACTTGTTTGAAGTGTTTATCCAATCAAGGACAATACCGGTATGGCACCTTCTGGAGAAAGAGAAACAAATCATGGTGATTAAAGAGGTGTTGCAGTCTGTTCCGTGGAAGTGCTTGAAACGTCGTATGTGACAACATTTTTATAAGCTATAATTTGGCGTCTACTTTGATCATCATCGGCATCACAACCGAGAATGCGTCCAGGCTTCCTTCAACAACCTCTCCACTGATCCCGATTGCGGGCCGATGTCAACCCTAGGCTGCCTGCATCCTGGTCTATGCCATCGCAGGGTCTACCCTGCTGCTTACCTCCATTAAACCTGCCAACTAGAGTTTTTCGAGCAGGGTCCCCTTTCGCTCATGTGAGGTAGGTGCCCAGCCCACTTTATCACACCTGCTTCTAGGTAGACGTTCAACTCATGGTTATAACGTCTCCGGAATCGCTCTTCCTCACATATTGGGCAACAATTCTCATTTAGACTTTCCCCTCGAAAGCGGCTGAGAGTTGAGAGTGCCTTTTACTGAGCACCCACGTCTCGGATCCATACGATGTCTCGGATCTACTTTGATAGGAAAGAGCAATCTGTCAATAAAGATAACTGGTAACAAGAGACGTATTGTACCAACCGAATTTTCGAATCCAGTAGGGAGAGCAGTAAGATCATCAATCTTCGGATTCATGTGCTCATATATTCCAAAAAAGAACAAGCCGGTTGTGGTCTTTCCACATCCCATTGTAGTATGGAAACTCAAGGTCCTAAAAGAACGGCAAAACTGATACTCGATTACACCGACAGTAAAGGAGGTGTTGACAAAATGGACAAGTGCGTTGGTGACACTACGAAGGGAAGAACAGATGGGCCTTGCAACATTCGTGATTTACATGGAAAATAATCCACACTTGAAGACTTCAACAAACCGTAGAAGGTTGTTCCTGCAACAGGCAGGAATATAGGATCGTTCACAAAATGCACCACGTAGTGGATTTGAAAGTATGTAAGTAACACAGACTGTTGAAAATCTTCCACTAAGTGCTCCAGCGACTGTATCAAAAATTATAAACACATTTAGAAAACTTGCACAGACCTTTGATGTCTAGGTTGCACTTGACTGTTTCGACTCACGAGTCATCATCATCAAGCTAAGCTAAGGGGTCTCCAGCAACTCGATCCTCGACCACTGGCTCTAGCTCATCAGGAGTTATGCCCAAGCGTAACCGAGCGAGTTTTTGGACTTGGCCCAACCACCTCGTCCTTGGTCTGCCAAGCGGTCGCCTACCTGACGAGATCGCATTCAGAAGTCGTGATGATACTCAATTTCGAACGCAATTTCATTGAAATTAATCTAAAGGGTGGTCATTTCTTTTTATTATGATAATATTGGTGTCGGCGGCCCACCTCCATCCGATGGTCCAAATTTTTGTAACCACCCTTTAATTGGGGCAATTTTGAAATTGGATCGTTGAATGGGAAATTGCGCAATTTTGATCCTAATTTGGAGGGAAATCGCCAAAATTATTCAAGTTCGTCTAGTGGGAACGCACTATGATACTCCAAATATGTCACCTTCAGCTTCACGTCTTTCTATTGAAAATACAAATGCTGCTGCACCTGAACAGATCACCAAGTTCATACATGTATTGCTCAGATGATTAGTGGGTGGTCAACTGGCACAGGATGCCTTATTACCAATCAACTCTAGCCTATGCTCTGAACTAAGAGATCGCCGACATCATGATGGCGACTTCGTATGTGTCGCTTGGTTTGTCAGTTGGAAGATTTTAATGTGAAAGGTTGTCCACGAACGGGATAGGCGCTTAAGGTGGATATTGTTACGTTTTAATGCCCCCATACACACGACACTTGTGTGCACACATGTGTCGGTGTGCTAAAATGTGTCCTGTCTGTGGGCTAGTCCGCGCACCGATTTCTCGGTGTGACTAAAAAGAAAAGGTTTTCATTTCTTGTGTCGGTGTTCCCAGAAGTGTGGTGTTTGTCTGCTTGTTTGTTTGTTTGCTATTTGAGTGATTTACATGGCTCTGAAGAAACAAATTTGTGACTAGTCTAGTCCTTGGAAGTCGGCGCAAGACATTAGTTTCGTCAAGATCCCATCCCATCCAAACTGCTGTATGCTCCTCCAGGTGGCCCTTATGTTTATAAGCGAAGTTCTAAATTTCACTTGACCTGGTAAGATTCCAAGAGCTTTGTGGATATCGTCGTTTCTGATAAAAGTTCTATGGTTTAGTTAGTTCTGATGTTCTTATTGCTCGCTTTGGTACAATCCCAAAGATGTACGCCATACCTCCAAACCAGGTTTAGGATTAGCTTGTTTACAAGCAATTTGTTGTCAATACTCAGCTTCGATATTTATCAATAAGCCAGCACATATCTTTGTAGTTCATGTGAAGTTCTGCACATTTCTTTTTAACGTGCCCCTTCCACTTGCTTTTTACATCACGAGTCATCCCGAGGTATTTCGCTTCATTACCGAAAGGGCACGATTTAGGAAGACTGGCAAGCTATTAACGTGCCTATAGGTAAAATTAATATGAACTGATTTGCCTTCTTTAGGGACAATTCGCCAGGAGTTCATCCATTCGTGTATCTGATCCAGTGCACGTTGTAATTGTGCTGTAGACTCTTCACCCGATTTGGTCTTTACCAGAATGGCGGTGTCGTCAACAAATGTGCCCCGAACATTGTGTTCTTCTTGTGGTAAATCACTAGTATACAGTGCTTATCCGGTATACCAGCATTTATATTTTGAAACTGAGAATATACATTTCCATGCTTTACACGTAAGATTCTATCAAAGAGATTTTTTTCTCTTTTTTTGTCAGCGTCAACCGTCATACATAAATAATCCATCTCAAATTGAAACGTACATTTCCTAATTCTATGACTCTGCGGAAGGTAAGTCCCAATGAACGAGTATTTCCAGCCGAAAACTAATTCTCCAATTCTAGAGGCGCGATGGGCGACGACGTGGAACAGCCCATGTAACGAAGCGCCCTAGTTGGATGAAGGACTTCCACAAAGGGCACAAGCGAGGACTGTTTCTTAGAAGAAACGTTCGCTAAAATACTATAAAGTTTCCCCGGTGGAGATCGGCAAAGTTTATATTTCAGGACATCGTGCCAAGCTTTGTCAAAGGATTGGGAAACATCAAGAAATGCTACTGAACAAAAAACTTTTGTTCAAACCCCTTTTCTACTGCATCAGTTATACGATGTACTTGCTCAATAGTTGAGTGTTCACTTCTAAAACCAAATTGTGATTTTTCGTCCACAACCCAAGAAGAATCAAGTCACAAGTCTTAGCAGAATATTTTCAAATATTTTAGACATTATCGGGAGCAGTAAAATGGACTTTTTATCCGATGGTAGTTTCCCGAGTTTTGGTACCATTTTAACTGCCGCCACTTCCCATTGACTAGAGACATGGTCTAGTCGAAGCGCGGCATTAACCAAGTAGAGTAACTTTAGAACGGCTTTCTTAGGTAAGTCTTAGAGAATTTCTCCTGTTATTAAATCGGACTTACTTACTTAAGGTGGCGCTACAGTCCGAGGTGGACCTGGGCCTCAACCAACAAGCGTCTCCAGCCAGCTCGATCTTTAGCTAGCTGTCTCCAGTTTCGCACGCATAGTTGGTTGAGGTCCCTTTCCACTTGCGTGCGCCACCTGAGTCGCGGTCTTCCTCTACTGCGCCGTCCCTCGGGGGTGGATTCGAAGACTTTTCGGGCCGGAGCATTGGTTTCCATCCGCTCTACATGACCTAGCCACCTCAATCGTTGGATCTTCACTCTAAGTCGGTGTCGCTAAACAGCCCGTATAGTTCGTCATTATATCTCCTCCTCCACTCACCATCTATGCAGACGGGACCGAAAATCACACGAAGAATTTTCCTCTCGAAGCAACCAAGAGCAGCTTCATTCGCTTTTGATAAAGTCCATGCCTCCGCGCCATATAGCAGGACTGGGACGATTAAGGTCTTGTAAAGCGTTAGCTTGGTTGTTCGAGAGAGGGCTTTGTTTACCAATTGCTTTCTTAGCCCAAAGAAGCAGCGATTGGCAAGAGTTATTCTTCGTTTGATTGACAAAGTTTTTGACTACCTCAAAGTTATATCTATCTGCAGTGACGTTCTGACCGAGACGTCGGTGTTGGGTGTCCTTTCTCGTTGACAGCATATACTTGGTCTTACCCTCGTTTACCGCTAAACCCATCTTCGCGGCCTCCGTTGCAATACCCACAAAAGCGCCATTGACATCACGCCGTGTTCTTCCGATAATGTCAATATCGTCGGCATATGCGAGTAGTTGGACGGACTTCTGAAAGATTGTTCCTCTGGTGTTGGCGTTCGAGTTTTGAGCAATTCTTTCAAGAACGATGTTGAAAAAGTCGCATGACAGCGCGTCGCCTTGTCTGAATCCTTTTTTGACATCAAAGGTCTCGGTTAGGTCTTTACCGACCTTGATGGAGCAGCGTGCATTCTCCATCGTCATCCTACACAAACGGACGAGTTTGGTAGGGATGTAAAAACTAGACATTGCTCTGTATAGCTCGTCTCTATAAATGCTATCATACGCGGCCTTAAAATCGATGAAAATGTGGTGGGTATCGATTTGCTGCTCCTCGGTTTTCTCCAAAATCTGCCGCAGTGTGAATATTTGGTCGATGGTGGATTTTCCTGGCCTAAAGCTACACTGGTATGGACCGACCAGGTTGTTGACGAATGGCTTTAGGCGTTCACACAGTACGGCAGATAAGATTTTATATGCGATGCTTAGGAGACTGGGGTCAAAGGGTCTCCTTTTTTATGGATCGGGCAGACTATGCTGAGGTTCCATTCATCGGGCATGTTTTCCTCCGACCATATTAAATATTACCATAAATTAAATCGTAACCAGGAGCATTTTTAGTTTCTCCTTGAACTCTGCCAAAGTAGCACTTCTCATTACGAACTTTTCGTCATTTACGTCAGGTCTATTGGAGCTGACAGGGAGCGTATGACCGTCGAATTGTTTAAACGTGTCCTCCAGGTAATCTGCGAAGATATTAGCCTTGTCTTTATTTCTCTTGTCCCGCAGAGTTAGACTTCTGGGAGCTTATTATTTTGATAGCCTGGCTGAACTAAGCTTTAGTATGTAAAAAAAAAGACTAGGGCGGTATCGGTTTTGCCCAGGCCGGTCCCAACCCACGCTACGCCACTTTTACATTGTACACATATTACATAGTGTGAGTGCGAAGAATAT
This sequence comes from Eristalis tenax, assembly GCA_905231855.2. Taxonomy (NCBI): domain Eukaryota; kingdom Metazoa; phylum Arthropoda; class Insecta; order Diptera; family Syrphidae; genus Eristalis; species Eristalis tenax. The sequence goes on from HG993124.1 coordinate 58,131,254, forward strand.
TTGCGAAGATTCACAAAAACGCAGATTTTTCTAAACAAAAAAATGTAGCATGAACAAACGTAGAGAAACCATGTCCATTCGATGGAAGAGGCAATATTAAATAAATATATTTGGACATGAAAGCTTCCGATTGATCAAAGAAAAAAGGCAAAGTTGGCAAAACCCAATCCCTGTTCATTATTTGGCGGAGTCAATTATTAGGTCTATAACTTATTTCGGTTTGCTAAGAGATGGTCCAACTTGTATTATTCCATTGAAACATGCGTTGGAAAGCTACTGTCATTGTACTTCATTACAGTATATGTCATTCATTTGAAGCGTAAACAGCAAAAAAAAAAAAATTCACTCAAATTTGTCGAACTTTATGCCTGAAAAAGTGTGTTTGGGTGAGTTCTTCTTCATTACTTTAAAATAATATGAAAAAAAACTGCTGCCGAAAACCATCGTATTTTAGTCGAAGTGTCGTCAACATGCGCTAGCTGAGCGGACGTGCCAAAAGTAGTTTCGACGGCTTGGCCAACAAGCCAAATCAACGGCAAAGCCGAATATCCATGGCGCGAAGGTAATGCTCTGTATTTGGTGGGATCAGAAGGGTGTGCTCTATTATGAGCTGCTAAAGCCAGGCGAAACCATCTATGGACAAGGCTACCGAACCCAATTAATCCGTTTGAAGAGAGCACTAGCCGAAAAACGCCAGGAATATGCGACCAGACACGAGGCAATGATTTTCCATCATGACAACGCTCGGTACCTCGTTGCTATTCCGGTTAAGTAACTATTTGAAAAACAGTGGAGGGAAGTTGTACCCCTTCCGCCTTATAGCCCACACCTTGCCCCTTCTGATTACCATTTGATCCGGCCGATGCAGAACGCCCTCACTGAAATACGATTGCCATCAGAGCAGAATATCAAACATTGGCTTGATTCATTCTTGGCTGTCAAGCCGGAGCAGTTCTTTTGGGATGGGATCCACAAATTGCCAGAAAGGTGGGAAAAAGTCATAGCTTCAGATGGGCAATACCTTGAATAACACTATTGTACATGTTTTTCTTAAATAAACGTTCAAACTTTGAAAAACAAAAAACCGCACGAATTACGTTACGGGCCCAAAATTTTTACATGGAACGTTCTGATCGACCAAAGAAAAGAGGCAAAGTTAGCAAAACCCAGTCCCTGTTCATCGTTTGGCGGAGTCAATTAATTTAAGTTTACTCTAGCGCGGCGATAAAATGGGCACTACATCGCTAAGCCACAGCGACCGCATCAGAAATTATTAACCCACTTGGAAACCTTGCATAGGCTGCTACCTTTGATGTCTAGGTTTAGTTGACTGTTTCGACTCACGAGATATCATCATCGTCATCTTCTAATCCGTAGGTTCCACTAAAGACGTCGCGCGTACCTGATGAAATCTCATTTAACGCCCGCCTTGCAAGTCGTGATGGAGGGGACAATCGTGATACGTGGCTTAGTCGACTCACGAGTCCGTATTTAAATTCATTTTATTCTGTGAAAACAAACATTAAACTAAAGTACACTTGGGGAAACTTGCCAAACAAAGGCTCTCGTCAAAATGCCTTACTGTGAAAATTCACTGAAGGCGAAATTCACATCAACCAGAACCAATTTCACAGATTCGTTTTTTTTTTAACATTCAAACGACTGACGCTTATCAAATAATTAAACGCACGCAGTCGATGGCTGCCTCCGAGGCAGACAAAGCTCCTTGCCGGTGGCACAATGAGTTTCATCGAATTGAGGTCAAATGCGAAGCGAGAAGCTCAATTTTTCGGTGTGTCCTTGCCCGTGAAAACCCGTGAAACCAACCGAAATATCAGATTTGAGGTAAACCATATCGGACATCGTTCTCGGTCGCTCCTTAAGGTCTCCCCAAGGAGGCAATAAGCGATACAATCCCATTTCGGAAAATAGAAAGCAATGCCTCTCAAAATTAAACTCATTTCCATTTTATAAATAGCAAGTGGTCCAAAAAGAATGCTCATGTACCTGGGTATGTTTTTTTTCTTCAAAAAAAAATGTTTTATCCAGTTTCCGCGAATGACAATGAGTAGAGAGTTCAGCGCAAACAAATTGGATTTCTTTTCCGTATTTCTGCTTTCCAATCTGCGGTTGGTTCAGTAATTACACTGTCAAACTTCCTCTTGTCGTTTGTTCTTACGGGGAAATTGATTCGCAAACGGAAGGCGAATAAATGCTTTCCGCTTAATACCCTGGGGTTGGTGTGGAATTAGCAGATTCGAATAATTCTTGGATCCCCGCCCACTGAACGCTGGATAATATCCACTGTTGAAACCAGGAGGATTCCGAAAATACCGGTATAGTTGATTGGACAAGGTAAACATTTTTGAGACGAGTGTGGCGTAAATTCTGCTGATTATTATTTTCCCAAAAATTCGGCTTCCAATTCATGAATAGACTCAGTCGGTAGGATTCACTGTAAGCCGGGTTATTTTTGTGCTCCAAGTTCACCAGGTATAAACTGAATAAAATGTTAGCCTATTCTACTTAAGTTAAAGTTTGATGTTTTAGATGGAGCACAAAATTGTATGGAATTTTGTTCTGGATTAGTACAAAGGGTATTTTTTTATTCTTGATTTAAGGGTGACCCGGGGCCTATTTCTCAGATCATACATCACATACTTGGTGTTTGCATGATTCTGGCGGTTTTCGTGTACAATGTCGGCTTGTCAGATTTTGTTGTATGACATCAAACAACAGGTTGATCATACATTTCATACAGCACTTGAAATTGTTGTGTCTACTGACAGCTGAGCTTCCAAGAGAGGAAATGTACCGAAGTAAGCAGTTTTTCGGCTTGTGTTTTGTCGCAAGGATATTTAGCAAACGTTGACCATAAGGATGGAAAACAAAAGTTGACCGTATGCTTGACGACTGGATGGCGCTGTTGGTTACGCATATATGTCTGCCGTCATGTCCCAAACGAGGACAACTAAAGAAATGCCTTAAAATGCTTGGTAATCTGCGTGTTCTTCCTTCTTTCGTTGACATTCGATTCTTAGGAAGCTATTAACGTGTTTTTAGACAGAAGAGCATCATTTGGAGTTGTTTCAGTGTTCAGTGAATACATAAAATAGGTCATTTTTATCTGTACGTTTTTCCGCTGCGTCTGTTGATTTTGGCGGAGTTTATAAACGTCACACTGCGGCAGCCCTGCAAGATTTGCGTTCATAAATGTAAATAAACTGCAGTGACTATGCATGAGAGCAGTCGGAAACTGCGTTCATAAAAGCTATGTGACAGTCAGTCAAACTCCGATCAAATTGGCAGTGATTTTTGTTTTGTTGCAGGATTGCAGGGAAACCGAAAAGTGGACTTTTTCATGCCAAAATCATTCCTAAGAACATCATACGGAAATTCTCTGATTTTTTTAAAGAAATTTCTTTTATTTGGAACATGTTTTGACTGTCAATTCTTTTTATTTAAAAGCATGGTCCTTTTGCTGCGTATTTTGCTACTGTTTCCTTCTTTAATATTTTTCACTTTGACTCTGCATCAAATCCAACGATTAAGAAGTGGTTTACTGAGTTCCGTTGCCGCCGTATGAGTACACGAGAGCTCAGAGTTCATCATGCCAAAAATGGACGATCATAGAGATGAACGATCACGGTATTAATGTGCGTGGCTGGATGAGGCTGCGGGCATCTCAACCGAGCGAGTAGATCAAATGCCATCACGAATGTTTGGACAGCAACATCCGCGATAGCTCAAACTCGACCAACAAGTACAAGCGTTGGTTAAACAAATTTAAAAAAATTCCATGAAAAATACAACACGAAACTTCACTTTGTACAACTGCAATCGTCAACGATTGAAACAAGACTCTCTCATTAAATTTCTACAATCTAACTTATGACCAGAAATGAAGTATGATAGAGAAGCACAACTTCAGCCTCTCTTGCCCTTTAAAATTTTTGACAACGATTTTGTATACCATTTTACCCAATCAGCCAATTTACCCAATCAGAGAACGGTATTTTCATTATTTCGTGAATAACCGTCAAAAATGCATGAAAAATTGTCAAAAATCCTTTAAAATGCGTCTATGGACAACATCGCCAAGAAGTTGGGCATCTCTATAATACTTAATTTCTGATGTAGACAATTATCTGATCAATACAAATGTCGACCAAACGCTTTTTCTATCGTATTGTGTTCCATTTATGAATACTTTTTTGACAATGCTTACCAGCTGCCAACTTGCGGCAGTATTCTTGTTCTTAAATGTATTGAGAGAACATTTTGTGCAGTGCAGGGGCAACAATGTTGCATTTATGAACTCGACCTTCCTTACAAAAATTACATGAATATAGTGTTCACTATAAAATAAATTCATATTATTAGAGGAAACTTGAACATCGTTTGTAGAAGGTACAGTTTCATAATGGTGTCCTTAATTGGGACCAGTGGGTAAAAGAAAAAACATCAGGGTAAAAATTAGTCGCATTTTCCTTCAAAGATAATTGTTGGCTAAACGAACATTCAGCAGTCGTAACGAATACAGCGGGCTTCAGTAGGCACTTGGTGCTATAATGCTTGAGGAAGAGAAAGATAAAGAGATACTTTTAGTTGCACTTCCCATAAAACCGAGTGCTTACCGATGAAGAAGAATGGTCTGAAGACCATATTGATCAAGCTGATCAATCAAGTTCCTTGTACCGCACTGCTACATGCGACAAAAATGGTGGTGGATTTTTAAAATTTAAATTTATTAATAATATAATTTAATAATTTTTTTTTTTTAATTTATAATTAATTTAATAATAATTCATAATATAATTTAATTTTAAAATTATTTATAATCGAATGGCGCCATCACATTCTAACTAACGATGAAACTTCAATTCCGTCGCTACATTGTTCGTCACTATTTGAGGCACACGGGAAGTGAAAATTTGAGTCCAACAGCTTCTACGGTACCAAGTTTGCAGTGTGATGGCATCAGTCACTATCCAGCGACTAAGATGTACCGTGTTTCATCAAAAAGCACGTTGGCAATGTAAAAAGTCTGTGCAAACTTTATGCGTTGAAAGAGAATGCATTCAATTTTATCATACTGCTTAAGCCCAGTGTCTCCATTTGACACATTTTTTGGTGTATTTTGTATTTTTCTGTAACAATAATACTTTTTAACAATTGATAAAGAAATTTTGATATTTCCACCGCCTAGTTTTATTTGGGTCCAAATGGGTTAAGTGCCTGCCCATGGTTAGTGGTGACCCCGGTTCAAATATCAGTGAAAGCCAAGTTAATATGCATGGGTTTCAAATCTGGTCCAGTCACCATTTGCCGATCAAATTAACGACACTATCACTGTAGTAGTCGATCGGTGGTAGTACTCTGATTGTGGGTATCACAATAGACGAACTAAGTGTACTGGTAAATTCAGCAGCCCCCTTCTCTACCATACCTACTCTATGCTTGCCGGAAAAGCAAACAAGTTCACGTAATTTTGTAAATTAAAGCCTTAAAGTAAAAACCTTAGCTAGAAAGCACACACTGATCATATCAATTGCAAAATCGGACGTATTTAAGAGGTACTACTAAAACTCTGGCTATCTGCTGATTATACACCACCAATTACCCAGCTCAGACTCATCAAAACATTGCTTCTCCCTTTTATTGATAACTTTGCAGTGATCTACGGCCATCTTCCAATCACAATATACCTGCAGGTCACATTTAATGACATGGTACTATACATTTATGGGCTCCGCAGATTTGACCATATATCACTTTACCATCGGCTTACTCTCGGACGTACGTTAACAGACTTCTTAAATGTCAGATGCTGCATTTTCATGCACAAAATTATGCACAGGCATTCACCATCAAATCGCTTTGAGAAACCTATATTTGCACAATCATCCTGGACTGGTATTCTTAGCACTCCCACATCAAGAGTTTGGCATCAAGCTCTTTTGTCGAAAATGCGTGCCTATGGTGTCGATGAATCTCTTCTTCAATGGATTAGAAATTACCTTTCGAACTTCAATTCAAGTTGTTTTGGCGGGGTTCAAGCCTGATGTCGACCAAATAAATGCTGGTGTTCCTCAAGGCTCTGTTCTGCCTCCTACACTTTTTCTAACTTTATAAATGATCTCTTGTCTGCTACTTCTAATCCAATCCGTTCCTTCGTTGATGACAGCACACTCAGCTTTTCATATTCCTTCCAGGACTCACTATCCCGCCCTTCGGCCGTTGAATTGGAACGGCAGCTTCTGTTAAGCACATTGAATTCCGATCTTGACAGCATAATTAACTGGGGAAAGAACAATCGAGTGGCATTCAATGCTTCAAAAACTCAATGCTGCCTGCTGTCGCTCAGGCGAACCCTTGTTAATCAGCCATTATCCATGAATGGCACCTGTGTCGATGAAACCGGAAAGCTTTCCATCCTTGGTTTGTGTATCAACACAACACTTAGTTGGAACGATCACATGTTTGAGGTGGCCAAAAATGCTACGAAATGTTTAGGTTTCCTCCTTTCCCCTTGTGATTTGGCTTTAATTTATAAGGCGTATATACGCCCCAAACTTGTGTACAACGCTCATATCTGGTCTGGTGCCCCCAGAACCACCCTGCACCTACTAGATAGAATCCAAAAGCTAGCGATAAAACTTATAGGAGAGAATAATATTCCAGAGTCATTAGACTCGCTCGAACGTCGACGTACCGTGTCGTCTCTATCGCTATTTTAACGAACGATGACCAAGTGAGCATTCCTCCTCTCCATGAATTCACCCACAATACCCGTCTCGCCAGGAATGCTCATGAGTTTACCCTTAAGCCTACTTTCGGACGTTAAATTTAGAGACTCGTTCATTAGCCGCACGACACGAATATGGAATGCTCTTCCCAGCCTAATATTTCCCCTAGAATACAATCCGCAGATATTTAAAACCAATTTGCACAGGTACCTCGTCTCCCTTTCTCCCTCTACACCTTCGGCCCGTGCTGTGTCTTGAACCCGGACACTTAAGGGTCCCTTGTGCGCGCGCAAATTATAAAAAAAAAATACTTAAACTCTTCTCGCTTATTTTACATCCATGCCATCAGCTCCGGGTCAAGCAAAGCAATTAGTTGTAAGCTTCGGCATAACTCCTGATGAGTTAGAGTCGATGGCGGAGGATCGAGGTACACCTTTAGTGGAGCACGAGGGTCAGAAGATGATGATGATGAATACACGATTGATATTTTGGCATGAGGAAACAGGATACTCCTGCGAAATACGGGATAGATGGGAGCCTTATGTATCCCACTGTTGTTTATGTGTTGTATTCTGTGTATGCGCGTTGTTGTGTATGCGATGTATGATTTGAGAAAAAGGCCAGGGAATGTAGCACTGATCGTTTTTCTAACATGTTCTTTTTTTGGTATTTATGGTGATCTCACTGTGATAATTAATGTTGATGGCAGATGATATAATGGGAATTTTTGAAACTTTGTTATTAATGTGAACTTCGTACTTTTGGGATGAGTACTATAGATGGAAAGTATTGATGATACCGCCTGCCAGGCGAAAACCACATACCCTGAGCGGAGCAACGAAGTTGCGTGAGCGGAGAGGGTGTTTAAATCCCTTAACCCCGCGAAGCTCGAATGCAAGTAGGAACGTACACGAATATGCATATATTAAAATTCAATCGTATTAATTGCCTAATAAATGTAGAGGTATTGTTGTAATCATAAATTGAACTACTGACGACATGTCAATTCGTCGTGAGTTTGAAATGAACGACACGACATTGACGACGTGTCGTCATCTCGGTAGTCGACACGGTGTAGTCTACTCCACACAATGCTGATGGTCACACTCTTCTAATTAGTTCCCAGCTATTTTATTCCATAAGAAACGTAAGACAGCCCACACTAGTCAGGTGCAACTCTATCTTTAAAAAAAAAAAAAACAAAATTTCATTCCAACCCATTCCATTACACAGCAACAGAGAATTAATTTTCTGATGCAAGCGTGGGTTTCATAGTTCAACTTCAACCGCAACTTTCCGCATAATCGAAAATTCGCCATGGATCGCTGTAATGAGCAAAAGGGATTTGCGTCATAAAAAAGAAAACCTTTCGCAGGTATCGACGTCAGTTGCACACATCACTAAACCTCCATTCGCGGATCCATTCTTTTTGATTAAGTGCCCCATTACCCCGCAAGCATAATACTAAACAACAGTACAGCGTCGTCGGTTGAATTTGCCCTTAACTTACGTCTGGCGTTCATTACATTTCCTTGCCCTGTTTTTTCGTTGCTCAACAATGAGTGGTGGGTGAGAGAAAATAGCGAACCTAAAATGGTTCTACTCCAAGTCCTTGAAGCAACTAAGTGGGTGCTTCACACGTGGGCGCGTGATGAAAACTTTACGACCCACATAGCAGAAGGGATACTTTAGAGTAGCCACAGCAAGTATTTTTGGCAATAACTTCCCTCTGAGGGTACTCAGTTAGCGGAATCGTTGTTGGATTTGTTGGAAATGGGCGCGTGAGTGAGTCCGAAAGGGATGATAAGTATGTGCGAAATGAATTTCTCTTGGACTTGAACAATTAAAGTCCAGGATACCTGGATACCCATCGGCCATCATCGTCAACAGCGTGGATAAATGCACGTGGAAGCTATTTAGGTTTAAGTTTGCCAAGGCCTGGGACAGCAAATAATACTCCACCCCACCCACCACCAACCACCCACTCTCCTTCAATTGTTCTGCGAAATGAAGGTGCCTTCAAGGCTGTGGCAAAAGCAGCAAAACCTTCCAAATTATTGATTTTTCACCTGCAAGCTAATCACGTGTACATGACCTTTCAAGTCCACTCCTCCCCAGGATACTTTTTTTATTTTTTTTTCTTTTGCCAACAGGAACTGGCCACTCTACAGGCGGAGCAGGGGATGTGTGCGAGTATGAACATATTGCCCAGCCACTGCACTGCATCGAATTAAGCGATGAATATTTGATGAAGGATGTGAGTGAATGTGAGCATTCATGTGTACATCAAAATTGTACGAGCTTGAGGTGGCAAAAAATGATACCCTGGCACGGTGGTGGGTGTACGCGCGGCTGGATGTCGGGCCACAGTTTTAAGAACAACCTTGCGAGTTGTGTGATCCGTGGTGAGTAATGAATATGAATTATTAAACTTTAAAGGAAATAATGATGACCAAGGCAACGTGAATGTTATTAATACCTTTTTTCGAAAGGTTCAAGGAAGGGTCGGCTTTTCAGTTTATACATTTTTGAGAGGATAAAAATGATCTGAATTATACAAAATGAATTGTGTGTCGCTTAGAATCCCGCCCAGAAAACAAAAGCCACTAGTGTTCACTTGCGAGTGTATGAGCAGATCCAAAATACTTGGACTTTAAGGGTGACCTGAGGAGAGAGAGCGACTTGTGGGCAAGTTTTGAAAATAGGTCCTGGACATAAGTCTGTGTGACTAAGTCATTTAAGGCAAAAACTAAAAAATGTAGGAAATTTGTTAAAAGTAGAAAAGCCTGTCATAGGACAAGCAGCATGTTATGCGTAGTTGCCTAATGTATATTTTGTTTCTACTACAAAAATGTCAGTATGTTCTTTGTAAATAGAAAACTTCATATATAAAACAAAAAACAGCATCAGCCAGATTTGAACCAGAAATGAAGTACTATAAAGATAACCAGCTTCTACCATTCATGCCCCTTAAACTTTTTGACAGCCATTTTTCATATCGTTTCCTTAAGCCAAATTGACCAATCAGAGAACAGCATTCACGTTGTTTTATGAATAACTGTCAAAAATTCATGAGTAACTGTCAAAAAGCTTCTCAAACTCGTTGCTGGACTGGGAGTCAATCAGCTGTGAAGTTGGCCATCTGTATAATACTTAATTTCTGAATTCAACACAAAACTTGCAAAAAGCGGGATCAACGCACCAACCCCCTGCAGTATGGGACACGATAACTTCCAAGGGTCGCTTTTCGTTCACATTTGGTACTGTATTATAAAACCAGTACAAACGCCTGTCATACAACTGGCAGAATATTATGCGTAGCTGCCAATTGTATATTTTGTTTCTGGGACAAATTTCACTCTTTTCATTGGAAATAGAATACTTTGTGTTGACGCCATACGACACAATTGGGTCACAACCAAATCAACGACACATCAACCGAGACACCGCGTGCCTACATATGATTATACTGGGTCAGTTACGGTCATGTCAGCAGTTATATCGATGTACGTTAAGTAGGACGTATTTAGGCATTTCATAATTATGTCTTTAGAATTAAGTTATTCTGTAATGTTAGAGTAAGCAAATTTATTGTATGAAAGAAATGGAAGGCAATCAATAAAGCGTAGTATTCATACCGATACTAACCCAACGTATTCAATTTCCAGCGATCAGACTCCAGGAAGTGAACAAGTTCAAGTGATTGCTTAACCACAATCATAACATACACCTAGTTTATGTGCTTGGTCTTATCGTACGCAAACGAGCCTATTAACACTTTGGAAAACACAAAATTAAATATTTATTCATACAAAACCAAACAAAAACATGGTAGATAGCATCAGCCCGATTTGAACATAGAACTTGCAAAAAGCGTGAGCAACGCACCAACAAAAGGACCCGATGTCTCCCACAGTTTTTTTCTTCACACACTTGATATGTTGATTGATTGTGTGATATACTTACATTCTTAGGGTAGACGAGGGTAGGGGGCACACTTAGACCATATTTGTCCATTGTGATACCCACGTTGGATTAGCACCACCGATCGACCACTCCAGTGACAGTGCCGTTAATTGTATCCCAACGCCAAATAGTGACTGGACCAGATTTGAAAACCTGGTTAAAGCGTATTAACCTTGCTTTCAATGGGATTCGAACCGGGGACCCCACTAACCAAGGGGGTGCACTTAACCAACTGCGCCATCCAGTCGTCTACTTACATACTTACTACATAACGCATTTTCATCAAGATCCCTTTTGGTTTTTGACTTGGTTCCGTAAAGACCTATTTTTGATCCCCATCCTTTTTTTGACGTGGTTCCGTGTAGTGTTCGAATCACCCTAAGTCGAAGAAAATTAGTCGAATATTATGTCAAAAATTACGTTTTTCGGATATTTTCCCTTGCAGAGTAATCATGACCGTTAAGCTTCGTCCCACCCTACCAAGAGTCTGCAATCTTTCGCTGAGGATAATGTTTCGTTGTTGCTCTTCTCTTTCGGTCATAGGCCCCCTTTACACGATCTAATTTCTTCGCATAAAATGTCGCCATTTTTAGCATGTAATCGCTTATGTTTTCAGTGTTTAATTCAAAACAAATGTCGAAGGCATACAATTTTTGCTTGCCCACACACACGTCACTTTTTACCCACACATACATACATACACACACATACGATTCATGAACTCGATCCCCAAAGCTAGGAATACAAATAAAATGGATGCAATTATGAATCCCGGCGCAATTTCTTGTTCCCTTAATTTGTTCAGTCCGGGGAATTGACCCAGTTATTGTGAACCTCTGACCTCTGGCGGAATGAACTTGTTGGCATTCGCTCCATTAAGGAATTTCAATTGGAATTGGTGGGTGTCTTTACTAAAACTTCGTTTTTTGTTGCGTAGTCTGTCTTGATCTTTTTCGATTGGTCGATTGGTAATATAAATCGTATCCTTTGTCCAGTTTTGTATTCAAGAGTTCGGAAACTCAAGGGACCTTACAAAAAATTCAAATTATGGAAAAAATGTTGCCATTTGAGCGAAAAACGAAAACGAAGCAAGTAATGTGTGTAAATGCGGCAATAAATAAGTAAATTACTTTACACCCACCAAATTGCATTATTTCATGAAGAAATCAGCGATTTTTCGAGAGTTAGGAAGAAGCCTGCATCAAGCCTACGAGGTTTAATTTTACAACCTAACTCGATCAAAGTATAGGAACAGCTGGGCAAGGAGCAAAGAACAAAAGACAAAAACGTGAAAAAAAATTATCTGATTTCGAATTACAGCGTGTTTGCTTGCTCCCCGAATTAACGAGCGTACATAAACACATAGGCCTTGTTCGATTTATTAAGGCTTTTTCAAGGGACCTGACAATTTTATTTTATCGAAAGTCGACTGTAGTAGTACATTTAGGGTCGTTTTGTTCACTAAAAGCTCAACACAGCTTTGGGATTTTCTCTTCAACTTTTGCATTTGCTTTCATTCAAATTTAATGGTTTCAACTTTCAAATTACAACCCATGAGTTTATCAACGCCTCATTTTCTCAACTTATGGAAATAGCTGAAGTTAAGCGAGCAAATCGGGGATTTTGCTCTCACTCTCTCTCTTTTCTTCAGTTGCCGTAGTTGCCTGCTCACGTCTGGATACAAGATGGAATGATTGAGTGGCATTCATCGATTTTGTCAAAGCGGACACAATGGTGCTTCATTATCGTGAAACGAGAGAAGATTTTGGCTCTTTGATTTGAATAATGAAGGATTTGATCGAATCTTTTTCATTTGGGCAATTACACACAAATCAAACGTCAATATAATTCGCTCGGATCGATTCAATAGGCGAATGCAGACTTTAGCATTACAAATGTGCATAGTCATTTGTGCCGTTCTCCATAACATGCCGGCAGCCCCTGAATCCAACCATTATCTCCGCTCAAAACATACGCCTTCAATTCTCCTTCTCATAGCCCACACGAAAAGCATACACCGTAAATTCAAAGTAGAAAATGACATTGTGTGTGTAAATTGTCAAAGATATCCTAAGGGAAATTTAAACAGAGAAAATTGGACAACTTCTGGATTTCAAATTTCAGACTGTGAGTTGAAATTGTGAACAAAATCAATTTTCAACTCGCCGTTAAGACCAACCCGGAAGTTGATAAACTCAGATTTCTGGGAAGTTCAGAACGACGCTTATTTGATTTTCCCAAACAAAAGATAGCCGACCAATTGGAGGGAATGTCCCTGATGGAATGGAATGTCCTTAACTTGTTCCATTTCCTTTCAAACATTGTTCACAATATTGGGATTCCCAGTAGGAGGAAAAGTCCCAAGGGAAATTTAAGAAAGGTGCGGAAGCTCTCCCGACTGCTGATGCGATCTCTAATGCACACAGACGAATAACGAAAGCTCACTCAATAGCCTCAACATTTCCCGCAATCATGCCACAATGTATATTTTGTTTGTACGACAAAATGTTTCTTGCAAATAGAATACTTAGGAAATGTTTTTTCATACAATACAAAAAAAAATAAAAATGGTATAAAAAAATAATAAGAATAATACCTCTAGCCAGATTTGAACACAGGATCTGTAGAAACCGCGAGCAAAGTACCAACCCAAGTCGTCAAAAAACTCTACAACTTTAAAGGATTTTTTCGTTAACATTCGGGAAATATCCCCTAACATCAATGCATTTGTTACATCTTAAGATAAGCATTTTTAAACCATCAAAAAAATAAATGTCCTCTTTCTCTGCAAAATACCCATTTATTGCCGACTTGAGTTCTTCATCATCCGAAAATCTTTTTTCACGAAGACATTTTTTCAAATCCGGAAACAGGAAATAATCACTAGAGGCAGATCTGGACTAAAGGGTGTGTGTTGGATTTCTTCGAAACCGCAACCTCGCTCAGCAGCCTTGGAAACTCGCGCCGTGTGAACAGGAGCGTTGTCATGAAGAAGCAACACACCCGCTGCGAGTTTACCCCGTCTTTTCTTTTTAATTTCCTCCCGCAAATTATGCAAAGTGGAAGCGTTGGATGTGGCGTTGATGGTTTCACTTTTTTTTTGTACTCAATGAGCGAGATTCCCTTTGAGTCCCAAAAAAACTGTGGCCATGAGCTTCCCGGAAGACGGAGTGACTTTGAACTTCTTCGGGGGGTCTGTTCCTTTTTTATGCCACTGCATGGACTCTTGTTTGCTTTTAGGTTCATAGCGGTGGACCCATGTTTCGTCACCAATAACTATTCGATCCATAACACCGTCCGCGTTCTCACTACACATTTCCAAAAGCTCTCTACAGCACGCGACTCTCACTTTTTTCTGAGGCGCTGTGAGCATTCGCCATGAAAACCCACCTTGCACTGACCTTTGAAAGGTTAAGATTGTCATGAAGAAATGTTAGCAATGGAAAGCTTGGTGGTCTCTGCCATCATTTTCACCTTTATTCGGGCATCCTCAAGAACAAGTTTTTCGACTTCTTTGATGCCGGATTGGGGTCGTCTTCAATGCTCTCCCTGCCTCTCTTGAACGCACTTGACCACTTTTGCACAGTTGATAATGAAGGTGCGGAACCCTGCGGAAAACAGCCACCATCTCTTCATGAATAGTTTTTTGGCTTTTTCCTATCTTAGTGAGAAATTTAATTACAGCGCGATGCTGAATTTTCACCATCATCGTCTCAGTTGTCATTATGATTCTGTTTAACTAGAGATAAAACGCGAATTAATAATCACATTTATATGAATTTTACATGAATGCACCACAGCTTCACCTCAATACCGAGAATATATTGAACGCCCCTCGTACATAGAGCAGTGTATTGAGAGATCACTGCACAAAAACATCCCACCGTCCCATCTACTCAATCTTTTCGAAACAATTCAATAAATTGTATAGTTTCTAAAATGAATGAAAATTTGCCCATCCACCGCCAGCAACCAGTTCTCGAAAGTCCAACATTCCTCAGAGACTCAGGTGAAATTCTGTTGCAGATTGCGTCAAAACACTTCAAATTCACTGCACATAGTACGAGTAGGAGCCACTCGGTGGCTGATTGGAGGGAAAGTAAAACAAAGCTCAAAATCGCCACAGTGAAGCCAGGGTAAATATGCAGCAGGTGCCCATCTCATTAAGTTAGTTGGCTGACTCGTCACAGTGCACTGGGAAAGAGGAAACTATGGCGCTGTTTACAAATTAACAACTTTCCAGCAGGTTGTTGGCAACGAGGACGAAACAGATGTGTTGCGTCAGAATTTTGGTCGGATGGTGGGAAGGGCTGTGCAACTACGATGGATGAATGTTCACAATGCACATTCTGACGCTTAAGTGATACGGAAAATTCTGAGATCGCCGGCAATTTGCTGGGAAAGAACGAATGTGGTCTTCGACTCTTTTGGGATTCATTCACTTTTCTTGAGAATACATTGTGATGGATTCTCTGATTATGGTCATTGGCAATAAAAATTACTTTACAAAAGGACGACAGTCTTTCGGGGACACTACTTCTGTGCAAACAAAAAACAAATCTGAGGCTGTGCTAAGTACTCTTCATCGTGACTCAAAAGCAAGTGAACGTGACTGTGATGATGACTATAACACATGAAAATGCGGTGTACACACATTGACAAATCAGTGAGTGGCTGCATTTTTGCCAAAACGGTGGCCCCAAGTGGTTGTTAGTAAAGTGGAGACTGTAGCAGCGTTCCTACAGCCCGCCTTGAGTGATGTTGGAAAATATTTCCATTTCCATTCCTACTCACCTTCAATTATACATTTCTTCCTGTCGTTCTTTTGTCCAACTGTGCTATTGTAATCGTTCATTCTTCTCACAAGCCAAGGGACAATTGGCTCCGACCGTGTTGTAAATGCAAGAAACAAACAAAAGCCTTCGCTCGACTGGTTAATACTTTTAATTAATCCCTTTTCATGTGTCAATGGTATTGTTTGCCCGTGAATGTTTCTGTTGAAAGCCCCGATAGCACCTCCATACGCACACAATAGCCGGAGGCTCACTTGCTGTCACTCGATGGGAGTCATCTGCTCATGTGGCGAGATCAACCGACGCCGAAACCCCTTCGGAAGGAATACCTTTTGCAGGTAAGTAATTAGCATATTTCCCGGTAAAAGTAAATGAAGTAAATTTCAGTGTCCTTGTATTCAATGATTTAATTATTTGCCTCTCATATAATTTGCTTCCATTTCGTCAAGTCATTAAAATTTGCGGTTAAGGTTGCCTCTGGAACATAATTGAAAATATTTGCATTGTGCACGTGGACGTGCATGTGTTCCGAGTTTGACTTCAGAACACATGCTGGTCAGGGAATATTTAATTAACCCATTAACTGCCACTTCACTCAATTGAGTGCAATATTTTTTTGACATTTCTCACAAACTATGCTTTAACTTTAATTTATGAACATGTGCTTTTACATTTCGTATAATTTCGCTGAAGTCGAAAGTTATTTGCCACTTCTTTCAACTCTTTGCGGACGTACCGAACTAAAAGGTCGTTACAAATCACACATTCGACTTTTTACCAGAAAACATAATAGTAAAGAGATTTCATCCAAAAAATATTTAAAGACTGTACACAGTTGAGTACATTGGCCAAAACCATGCTAATTTTTTTTTATTTCTAGATTTGTAGGGAAATGACCTTTTCAAGAATAGACAGTAGAAGATCTTACGGAAAACGTTATTCAAATCTTTGGCTTTGGCTGTGCGTGATATCTGTGGTTAGGTGCTGTGGGAATCGGGTAGGCACTGAGTGGCGTCAACCTAGTAAGGCCCAGCGTTTTAACTTTTCCTTCACATCATTTTTGTGCTTATTTTACCTCCAGTTGGACCAGATGTCATTTATCCATCGAAACTACAAAGGGTTGCGGACCTAATGTCTCCCTTGTTGGTAAACATCTTTGAAGGGTGTTTAGACCTTGGTCATGCACCTAAAATCTGGAGAACGACCACCGTGGTCTTCACACACAAGACTGGGAAATGCTCGCATGGATCTAAGATCCCTAAGTCATATTAAAGACGATAGAGGACTTGATCATTGTAGATCTACAAGCTGTAGATCTTTCAGCATGCCTTCAACAAAGGCAAATTTGTGGAAACAGCCGTTCACTCGCTTGTTGGCACAAGGAATTTACCCTCACTGCTTTGGTCAATAGTGATGGTTAAAAACATAGAACCCCACGGAATAACCTCAGCACTGAACAGACTCGGGATCGAAAAGCGACTTTTTTCATCAGCATCTCAATAACATAGTGATAAGCTCGAAGCTGGGTGAACGATCTGCAAAATCTATGAACAGAGGCACACCGCAGGGTGGAGTACTCTCCCCTCTACTGTGGACCAGTGATCAACGAACTACTTGTGACACCTGGAGGGACTTGGATTGAAGTCCTGAGGCTAAAAAACATAAGTCATTGAAGTATCTGGGAATTACATATCCAAGATCAAGAAGATATTGCAATCTGCTCTCTCCAAGCTAGTGAAACGGTCTAGCGAAAGCCGCCTAGGCGTCAATCCACAAAAAACGGATCTAGTCGGTTTACTAGAAAGTATAAAATCCATAACTTTGGCCCTCCCACACTAAGTGGGACCCCTTTAATGCTAAATAATAGTGCTCTTATATTAGACACGAAGCAAAGTTGAAAGATAAATAATAAGGGACATTGGATGCAAATGGGGACTACAGCCCCGAAGGGTTCACTGGCTATTTATGGCAGTAGTCGGACTCATACTGTTGTATGTCATAGCAATTTGGTGGACCGCACTTGAAAAGAAAACCAACATCACACCACTCACTAGAGTGCAGAGGATGGCGTACGCATGCATTAGGAGGACGAAAGAGAAACCATTGAACACTTGTTATGTAGCTGCAGTGCTATCTCATCCTGTAGATTCAGACTGGGGCCCACTTCTTTGATACCCTGGCTGAACTGAGCAACATTAGAATCACCCTTCGAATTTGCTTTGTTAAAATACTTGCGGAATAGGTACCCTTAGACGCTCGTGGTGACGCAATTGGCCAATGCTTGGCCTAAGTGTGACTGCTGTCCTTCTGCTCAGCAGTCAGCCACTTCAACCTCAGTCAGCAACCATGAGGTCATAATAATCGTCATTCATAACGAATTCAACCTCCGCCTGCACACAGGTGCACATTAATACGAGCTGATGTTGTAGAATCTGCCTTGGATGCGGATCACTTATTGTTTTAAACGCGATGACATTCGATTTTGAAGTTCCCACAACGAATCCGCCGAGCAACATGTTCAACCTTCAGTGACAGCTGTTATGTACAAATGTCACACATTTTTTTTCCTCATCTCATAGTTTTGTAATATTGTACTGTAATATCCGACTAACCTGTGTGAAGGTCTTTTTCAATTGATGAGTGGCCTTGAAGTGCAGAGCGTTCTTACATTCCAAGAGCATACTAGCATGTCGTGATCATTTTCCGTGTCGTGTCATCGATGTAAGCCCGTTCGTTGATCGGAAGCAGTTTGGTCATGAACTTAAGTGGCGGTATGGGAACGTTCTGCATAACCGCCAGATAGTATGCCCTCTTGCCTAGGACGTTCGCTGCATACATTGGTTCACATCACCTCACATCAGTTGCTATCCCGAATGAGGACCCCGCTATGTGGTTTCCTTTCAAGTTTAACTGACAGCATTTGCAGGGATTCTGGCATCCCAACTAGTTGAGAACAATTAAAAAGCTTTGCCCTGTGCTGCTCTGCCCTCTATCATATGGTTAAGGTATGCACCTTGTTTCTTCAGCCTTTTGCTGACGATCTTGGTGTTGCGTACGATTCTCCTAGCCCTTTGAACCTTGTGCCTTATATTAACTTTGTTGTGCATCTACTGAGACTGTGGTTTGCTATGTATGATCTTATAGCATTAAAACAAAACTTGTGCCTTTAGCCTCAAAACGTTGATGTCATCTTCTATGCCGCTGACTGTGCTTCCATGCCGCAAACTGCACTTGTTCTATCGTTTCCACTGGGTCTGTGTTTGATGAAGGTGCTGCATGTGATCCTAGATGTTTCAAAATTGATGTAACAAACTACAAGTATTTAGGCATTATTATTGATCAACATATGAATTGGTCTAACCACATTGCGAACTTGAAGCTGTATCTTCGAGCCTCTATCAGTGGCTTGTATCAACTCCGCAGATTTTGCGCAAATAACATTCCGAGAGCGGCATACTTCCACTCTATGGCTTAGGGTGCTGGCGAGGAGCTCACCACTCAAAACTCCATCATCTACTTGGAGCACAGAATTGTGCTTGTAGAAAGTGTTGTGGTGTTCCTCGTCTCACTCATTCCATGGTACTTTTTAGGAGTGTAAACATTTTGCCAGTGAGACACCAGTATTACTACAAGGTATTAACAATTTGTTTGAGCCCGATATCTGACGGCCGAAGTCTACGTAGTAACTCTGGATTCTTCGTAAACATACCTTCCTTTCGCACCATCCACTTCAGAGACTTCTACTGCGTCGTCTTGAACTACCTTCCTGTTACTATGCGTGTAGACAGATCACTTACTTTATTCCTAAGTAAAGTCAAAGCTTGGCTTTTATATTTTGACTGCAATTAAAATTGCTTAAGTCTAAATTAATGTTTAATTGCGTAACTTTTCTTACAGTTTATCTCTGTTACTCTTTCTTTGTTAAAAATTCCTACTGATTTCTTCCAATGATGCGGCATTCAACTCTATTTTTAATTATGAAAAAATAATGTCACTAGCTATTCTTAGTATTAATATATTAGCTCAGACTCACGGCAACCAAGGCAATTGCATACGCTGATGACGTCGTAGTATCCGGTGTCAAATTTCTCCCGACTGTAGGCGAGTTAATCGAAAGCGCGATGAATACCCTCCACAAGTGGGCAAAATCTTGCGGTCTTGGGATTAGGTCACAAAATATAGAGTTGATCCTTCTCACCAACAAGAGGGACATTCCGCACAACCCTCACCCTCAAGGAAAGTGCGAAATACCTTGGTCTTATCAGGAAATTGACAGACAGGAAATTGAATTGTAAACTTAAAGTAGACGAAAGAACAAGGTGTAACAGGATCTACGCCAAAAAATGGGGTCCAAACCCAGAATAATACTGGGGATATACACAGGATTTGTCAGGCCCCTCTTGACATACGACAACGTAGCTTGGTGCCAGGCTTGTCTAAAAGCCTCCAACTTCAAGCTGTTAATAAGCACACAGAGACGAGCATGCTTAGGTGTGACTGAAGCGATCTCCACTACTCCTCTAGCGGGCCCAGAGGTTATTCTAGGTCTTCTTCCACTCGACCTCTATATGCAGAAGCCCCATAAGGATTATCCAGTACAAAAGCTGGCACACACAGTGGTCATGCGAGTATTCTAGATAGACTACGAATGGAACAAGCTGTGAGTGACTACCTCCTCCCCAGAGGGAGGAGTGGAACTCCAATAAACCCATCAATTACTCGACATCCATCCAAGTTTATACGGTTGGGTCGAAGATGGGAAAAGGAACGGGCGCTTTTTTAATCGTGCACTGCTCCATCGGATTACCTGACTACGACAGTGTTTCCCAAGCGGAGGTCCTTCCGGTCAAAGAAGCGGCCAAAATGACATCACTACCATTCTAATTGATAGTCAAGCTGCCATTAAGAGAATTCCGGCGTTATAGCGAAGAGCTCAATGTTCTTGGCACGGAGCACTCGAGCACTCTATTCTGGGACCCAGGTCATAGGGATAACCGGCAATGAGGTAGCAGATGAACTTGTCAGGAAAGGGACCGTAATGGACCCATCCCAGGCAATCCCATGCATTGATCCACCGCTGGCAAATGCCAACGAGAAAGTGAACGACCGAATAATGGAGTTAGCTAATGAGACTCTCACCCCACCCGTGAGACCTCTCGAATATTATTTCCTTTGTACAAAGGCGCAAATACCGACAAACTCCTCCAATGCCACAAAAGTCTACTACGGATGGTAGTCGGAGCCATAACTGGCCGCCGAACAAAGAATGGGATTTACCCATGACATCATATGCAGAGGCTGTCGGGCAGAAGATGCCCCAGTCTCCCATATGTGTCGCTGTAGGGACGAAGAGGTGACATTACCTTTGTCATATCCCCAGTCTCTGCCTAGTGGGACAAAGAACATTGGGAGAATTCTTCTTCCAGGACCTCCATGATATAACAGAGATCCCTAAGACATCTTGATCTCGACCTATGGATGGCTGGATAAGACTGCACAACAACTACATCTACAACAGCGTCTTCAACGAACGAGACGGACTGAGGAAAGGTTAACACCCTCATGTGCATCATGAGGTGGGTCCTACGAGACCCCTGCGTCTGCCCACTAACGCAACCTAACCTAACCAAAGTCCACTCCCGTGATTGGTCTTAAAAGCGGTGTGACTCTTTTTCCAGTGCATTCTCTCATGAATTGCTGTTTCGTGTCATCCGTCTCAAATGTCTTCCATCTCCAGCCGCAATGGGCCAACAGACAAACCCACTCAATAACCTCAAAAGCGGATCAGTATCCAACGCATCGAATCGTTTAACTCAGATTGAATGACAAATCTGCCACACACCCTAAGCTTCTGCAATTTATATCACTTTCCTCCGTCGTCGGCAGAGAAGCAACTCCCGCTTAGGTACAAATATGTTCCATCTGCGTATTAGATGTCGCACCCTGCGGGTAGCTCTTATCCAATTGCATTCTGCCAACCAGCAACAGGTGGTCCGCAAACACTTTTCATAAGCAATTTTCATATTTTCTGTTTCTTGTACGCTTTGTCTAGACACAGACAAATACGAGTCATATTTCAGGGATTCATAATCCGCTGTCCTTACACAGGACACGACGTCTCTCCAACAAGGGTCAAGAGTGTACACGGACTCGTTGTTTGGATTTACATTCGCCAATCCATCAGACAAGCCATTGAAGTCACACCGTGCGGCTGCCACTTCTTGCTGCAGACACAATTCCAATCTGCTACTCCTCTCCGTTCCTGACTAAGCATCGCACAATGGCACACCCTCTTCGCCCCCCACTTCACCACCACACCGGCTTAATGTCCAAAGACCACGCTATTGGATTGAAGTGTAAACATTCGGGAGTCCATTTGAAGTTCGTGAGTCGGACGTGAGATAATTACGAGATATCCATCCAGGGCAATGCTGTATGTGGGGCTGCCGCGTCGTGGAAGCTGATGCCGAATGGACACTGATTTCATTTTGTTTATTGGCTTGCCGTCACTTCGGCGAGTGTAATTGGATTTATACTCTCGTTCCGAAGAGGCTGTCATCCGTGTCTGGAGCTCCGGGTCAATGCGTTTCATTATTCAGTACAGCGGGAGGAAATGGTTTGTCTGAAAACTGTCGGTGTGGCTAAGGGTGGCAAGCGGTTTTCGACATTTCCGTGATTTACGATGGCAGCAAAATTTTGTAATAAAAAAAACTTTACCTATTTCCGGGCGAACTGCAAATGTTCATATGTGTAGGAGTGCTCGCAATGAAACTGCTCTCGGCGGCCAGCACACTCCCAAGGCGTGCACGATATTCCATGTGGCTGTGAAGCTAGATGAAACACCCATCAAAATGATTCGAGTTGAAAACGTGGCTTGGGTTTGCATCGGCATGACGTCAAATCGTGGTCAGGGATGCCACAAGAAGCTACTGCTCTGGAATGACGATAGGATATCATTGAGACTCTTTCTAGCGCGAGCTTATTAGAAAAGAGACCGACTTTCTGATTTTTCCACAACTGATGCAACTGCATTTTACTCGTCTCATCTGAGTAGAATAGTGATGTGTAGACACTTGAAGTTTCCGGTCGAGGGATTCATTAAATGCGGCTTAGGAAGGTAGGTAGGTAGTGAGTGGCTTCGATGAACTGCCACCCGGGCTTACACAAAAAAAGGTGGTTAGGTAGGGTAGGGTAGGAAAGGGGGCTGCTAGGCAATTTACCAGCACACTTAGGCCATGTTTACCCATTGATTTATCCCGGCTAAACAAAAGCAAAGGGATATCAAATTGTCATTTGTTCTGATAGTCAGGAGTCGAGTCTTGGGATGCAGACATATTTAAGACGAAGAGAGATGGCCGTGTGCTCCAGAATGCCGGGATACTGTGACATTCAATGAATTAAGGGGATCTAAAGTTGTATGCTTACTCCTAAGCACCTTTTCCTAAGCAATTATGTTCCTGCCAGGGCCTGAACACAGCAGTCGACCCATCCATATACCAGCCACTAGTGCTCACATATGGTTCACCCATTACTGCCCCAGTCAGTTCTTACCAAAGTACAATGCTATGCTTGGGAGTGTACTAGTCTTTAAATTCCACGTCAATTCACCGTGTTTACCTATTCGAGAAAAATCAACTTGATCTGACCGATTTGGATGCACCTCGCAGCTCATTGCGTCTGTCAATGTCACTTGCATTCCCCGTGGGTGTCTGTTTAGCCACTCCAAATACACAAAAACGATTACGCGTTCCTCACCACATGCCATTCGGATAAACAAAAGCAATTCATTTCCTCCCTTCTGTCAAAGGGGTGCAGAGTTTTTTGCTTCCATTTCCATTTCCAATAACACTTGTCAGTGCACATCAGTCGCACGTTGCCTCGGAACTGTCACAAAGTTGACACAGCAAGCAATACACCAGCAAGAAACCTCAAAGCGCCTGTCACACGGGAAATGTAATGCTTCCGCCTTCGACGTCTCGCTGTCAATCAAGCTCGAGTTTATTTTGGAATTTCATCTCAGCGTAGCGCGGCCTTTACGAAACTTCAAACACTCCTGTCAATCGTCTCCACGCTGCTGTCAATAGCGCCATTGCCGCCGTTGTTCAAATAAATTTCCTCGTCACAAAGTTGCCGCTGACAAATCGACGCGCCAACTTGTTTACAGCGAAAAGTTCACGTTGACCAATGCGATGAAAATATTCCAAACGAAAACATGCGTCCAGCGAGGTTGCCACGAGCAGCCATCGTGACCGGTCGAGGTTGGCGTCCTTGATCTTTGAATGCAGTATCTCTGGCTGCAGCCGTGCCCATAGAAGCGAACAGAGCGTATTTTGTTCGAGCTTATCGTCAAATCCTACGGATAGCAACTGATGCCTGATTTATTGAGCCCTGAACCAAGAGCGCCCTTAGTAGACAGAACGTGCTGCGGAATCTCCCTTCCATCTGACCGAACTTGGACTTACAGACGTCCGCTACAAAGATAAAAACATCCCAGACAAGTGGAATACTTTTTCGGAGCAGAGACCGTGCCTGGATGCGTTCGCTTGGCGGAAGAAAGTGGATACGAACTGTTCGATAAATCGATTAAGGGTGAAATTGATATCTTTTCACATGATTGCTATCGCCGATGCCGGTGCCCGTTTGCCGCTCGCTTAAGATATTAGATTCAATCAGGATGTTGACACTATCGGTTTTGTGCAGAATTTAACGTCAGCGGGCAGTGGGCGGCTCGGCGGATATCGGTTCCTGTATATTTTTGTTGGGCATGACTGTGAATCCATTCAGCGATGGCACTGCCGAGTGAAATGGAAAGTCGGATGTGTGTTTTTACAAGTCTTTGTTTATCGTAGGTTGTTCGGAAACATTTATCACAATGCTGGCGCTCTGTCGTCGATTGTTTGCAACATTGTATGGGAAAATGATTGAATGGAATTTGGGAACTGAAATAGGAGAGGAGTGGGTGGGTGTTGGACTGATTGAAATTTTCGAGCCAAGGCACAAAGGGCTGTCAATTTAAAGTGCATGCTAGAGTTTAACACAGCCTCCTGGCCCAACCACACAAGGCCTACGAAGATCTAAGATCAACTTAGTTAAAGTCCACTTAAACAATGCGTCACATACACTGTGACTCAATAACCACTTCACTCAATTTCGTTCAGTTTCGTTAACTTTTCCCTAGTTAATCGGAAACGAAATGCATCGGTTGGCGTATTACTTAATCTTCATCTCATCCTTGCGTAGAGAACAACGCAAACACCACATTTTGCCTAATTTTTTTATTATATGATTGAGCTACGATCTTTATTATAGAAAAAGTTACGAGTCAACATACCAGGCAGTTCACCATACCAAACACCCACTCTAGTCTCAACGACGGACAGACAGGCATGCACCGGCATCATATTTCCGCTTAAACAGATCGTATTCTGGTATGCTGTTGTCGTCTGTATTCCTGACGACGCTGAAACATTCCAAACAAGGTGATCCATGGATTTTAAGTAAATGTAAGTTTGAGTAAATTGCATTACTTGGAGTAAGGTGATCTATGGACATTGTAACTCGCGCGACTCATAAATATGTCAACGCCACCAAACTTGATTGCGACAGGTCTAGGGGCTACTCACGTGTCAACCTCAAGAGATACCTATTCCAAGATGACGACGCATTCACACGATCGTTAGATAATCCACTTGAGCTCGGAAAGGGAACGTTAAGTATAAGGGAATGGACTGACCACTTGCGCTCATTGTGTGATGAAGGTCGGTTATGAAAGGGATGAGATGCAAATTAAGGAAACAATCGTGGCAGTCTCCAGTACGATGAGAACGAGTAGCGTTACCAGATTTAGCAGTTCGCTGTAATTTTAGCAGGATTTGATCATAAAAATTAAATGTAGCAGATTTTTAAAGCATTTTTTAAAAATTGCAGCAGTTTTCAGAAGTTTGAGAAAATTTATCAAAGATTTCCAAAATTGTTAATTAAGTAAAGGGTGATTTTTTAGCTATTATCTTTTTGACAACACTGGTTTAAACAGCTGACACACGTTTCGTGTTTTGTTTCACTGTCTCACATCTTCAGTTTGGTCTATAATTTAACCATGAATCGTTTTACAAACGAACAACGCTTGCAAATTATTGAATTTTATTATCAAAATGCGTGCTCTGTTAGGAAAGTTCATCGCGCGCTTCTTCCATTTTCTGGTCAGTCAGTCTCAATCGGTACGTAAATAAGCATAATTGTAGATTTTGGAGTGAATATCAGCCAGAAGCATTGCAAGAGCTACCAATGCATCCAGAAAAAGTCACAGTTTGGTGCGGTTTATGGGCTGGTGGCATCATTGGACCGTACTTCTTCAAAGATGATGCCAATCGTAACGTAACTGTGAATGGTGAGCGCTACCGTGAGATGATATCCAATTTTTTTTAAAATAAATAGCTAAAATAAAAAAAAGCTCATGTCTATACAGACAAACCCGCTTCAATTGACGCATTGGACGACAACATTGAAGCATTTATTCGTGAGATACCGGCCGAAATGTTGGAAAGAGTATGCCAAAATTGGACTAAGCGGATGGACCATTTGAGGCGCAGTCAAGGTCAACATTTGCATGAAATAATCTTCAAGCATTAAATTATATGAACCGTACTATCGATTCAAATAAAGATTTCATACATTTTTCTGGATTTTATGTGTTTATTCTTTATTTATTAAATGTGTCTCGCTGTTGGCATAGCCGTCAGTCGCGCCAATAAGAAATTGCCAAGATCCATTGAGCAGTTCGTCAACGGAGTCTTCTCATTCTGAATAGTAAGTAAAATTTAATAATAATTTGCATCACATCGGGTTTTAGCAACACTGAGACTCAGTCAGTTGAAACATTTTGCGGAAATGTTATCAACTGTATTTTAATTGTACCGACATCCAAATAATATTCCACAAGTAAATTTTGTAAATATAGCAATGGTTTCTGAAACCTACCTGACTACAGCAGTGTTTCCCAAGCGGAGGTCCTTGCGGTCAAAGAAGCGGCCAAAATGACATCATTGCCATTCTAATTGACAGGCAAGGTGCCACTAAGGGAATTCCGGCTCTATGCAGATCACGTCTAAGCTATCTAGCAATCTGTCGCGAAGAGCTCAATGTTCTTGGCACGCAGCACTCCAGCACTCTATTCTGCGACCCAGGTCATAGGGACATAACCGGCAATGAGGTAGCAGATGAACTTGTCAGGAAAGGGACCGTAATGGACCCATTCCAGGCAATTCCATGCATTGATCCACCGCTGGCAAATGCCAAAGAAGATAATGGGACTCTCATCCCACCTGTGAGACCTCTCTAATATTGTGGCCTATGTACAATAGCGCAGATACCGACAAACTCCTCCAATGCCACAAAAGTCTACTGCGGATGGTAGTCGGAGCGATAACTGGCCATATTACCACGAACAAAAATGGGATTTACCCATGACACCATATGCATTGGCTTTGGGGACGAAGAGGAGACATTATCTTCATTAATGGGAAATGGTTTCTTAAAGTTGGTCTACAACTTATTTCGTTTCAAAATTTTAACGTTCATTCAAAAAATAACCAAGATAAATTTTTCCATATTTCTGGCAATTTGTGGATCCTGTCGCCGGCTTGGCAGCCAAGAATGAATCAAGTTAATTTTTGATATTCTGCTCTGATTTGAAACGTATTTCAGTGAGGGCGTTCTGCATCGACCGGAACAAATGATAGTCAGAAGGGGCAAGGTCTGGGCTATAAGGCCGGTGGGGTCAAACATCCACTGTTTTTCAAATAGGTCTTAACCGAAACAGCAACGTGGGGCCGAGCGTTGACATGATAGAAAATTATTGCCTCGTGTCTGGTCGCATATTCCGGGCGTTTTTCGGCTACTGCTCTCTTCAAGCGGATTAAATGTGTTCGGTAGCGTTGTCCGTTGATGGTTTCACCCGGTTTTAGCAGCACACCCTTCTGATCCCACCAACTACAGAGCGCCATGGATATTCGACTTTGCCGTTGATTTGGCTGGCTTGCCAGGTTTCACATATGATTTTCACCATAAGCTTCCACCAAAATACGATGACTTTCGGCAGCAGTTTTCTTCCTATTAAAGTAATGAAGAAGAACTTCTCGCAAAAACACATTCTCATACACAAAGTTCGACATCTTTGACTGAACAAAAATGATTGTTGTTTACACTTCAAATGAATGACATACACTGATTTGTCGTACAATGACTGTAGCTTTCCAACGCATGTTCCAATGGAATAATACAAGTTACGCCATCTCTTAGCAAACCGCACGAATTAAGTTATAGACCCAATACATTGGTATAACTCTCAACGTAACGGAAATTGCATTCAATTGACCGCATAAGTCGGCCAAATCAGCCAATTTCACATGCTCACTGTGCAAGAGTTCAACAAGTGTATTTTTGCTTACGGGTGCAGAAACGCGCTGTTCGACTAAGAATATCTTGTGCTTATTGCGCAATTCAAATACGCTTAATAAAACTTTCCCACTCGACAGCCATCGCACTACCGTGTGTTGAAAAAGAGATCAATGACTTCCTACGTCTCACTCACACACAAATTTTCTTTGACTGTGTAAACCGCGATGGCACGATTATGCCTTCCAGGAAACTCAAAAGTTCCACGGCACTCCATTTGGAAAACGCTGCAATAGGCAATCCACATGATCCCGTCTTGGAACGCATGGGCCCAATTTTTCAGTGGAATGCATATGGTGACTTATCAATTGTGTCAACAGCCACCAATTTATACATGAACATACTCCCAACATCCCCCTGTGAGCCATACGTTTTTGCGTGCCCACACTCGACGGAATGAGTTCGCTGTTCCTGTCAATTGTGTCTTGCATGAGAATTTCTACCATTCTTTGCCTTAACTCCTGGAATACTCGTACATCGAGCTTCTTTACTTACTCATCATCGTTCAAATGGTTCAAAACGGCTCCTGGGCAATCGAGAGCTGTTTCGATTAAATGACAGTTAGACTTTACGATTTTCATGATTTTTTCCTCCTGGAAGAGTATAACAATCAAACGGACTACCAGCTACCAGCACTCACGACTGGATGGCGCAGTTGGTTAAGTGCCTGGTCAGTGGGGTCCCCGGTCCGAATTACAGGGAAAGCAAAATTATCTAGTCCAGTAACCATTTGCCTTTGGAATACAATTTAACAGCGCTTTCATTGGAGTGGTCGATTGGTGCTAGAAGTCTGCTTGTGGGTATCACAATAGACCAACATGGTCTAAGTGTGCTCGTGATTTCACAAGCAGGCCCCTTCCCAACCTATCCTACCTACCTAGCACTAGCCCCGAAGAAGGCATTCCATTGGCAAGAACTATTGGTAGTAGCAGAAGGGGAAATCTCCCTTTATACTGACAGCTCAGAGAGATGACTGCAGTGTTTCTGTTCGCTGTGTGGCGAACTCGGCGACGGTATCAGGTCACACTGAAATCCAAGGCAACGTGAAAGCGGACAGTCTTGCGAAAAATGGATTTGAGATGGATGAGAACACAACATAGGTAACCGACCTCCATTTTTTCCGGTAGCCAACGAGCAATAATGGCCATAGCAGGGGACTTTTTGACAACGAAACTGGTCAGGATATGCAGACAAATCTGTATGGAGAACTCGCCGACTCGGCCCTTGCTCGAAACCAAGTCTCCTGAAGCCCAAAGCGGACAACCTTGCGAAAAATGGACCTGAGCTGGAAAAATCTCGGATAATGCCTTATGCTTTCACGTCACTTAAGTCTGTACTGTAAAATGTAGGAGACGAAGCCCGGGATGGACCAACAGTCCTCTGGCCGACGCTGTGAAAACGAGATCAACATCACTGACCAGCTTTAGTCGCAAGGAAGTTCGCACGCTACGCTAATAGGAGACCTTACGGGGCTATAAGCAAGCATCAGGCACAACGACTTTTGCAAGAGCTTCAGAGATGAGGAAGAAATAGAATCTATCCAACACCTGGTCTGCGAATACCACAGGCCCTAGCAAGGATAAGAAAGCAGTTCCTACGAAATCCTTTCCGGCGTAACACTGACAAACGCCCTTATAAATGAAACCGAATGGTTTAAAAATCACATCTTAAGGGCAGAAGGCACTCAATTTGTTGGTCAGAGTGTGCCACGGCGGCAAGGCTTTTAGGGCACCCATATGCTTCATGACACAATATTTCCCTGGACACGGGCTTTAGCACAGAGAACCTTCATTGGGGGTTTGATTTCTACAATATTGCCGAAATTCCGTTATTGGCAGGCAATTAGAATTGATATACATTTTGTAATTATAATTCCTTGGCCTTGGAGCAGGTCATGCACGCTCTTCACCTCGCCATTTGGCATTGTGCCATTCACCATTCTGAAGAGCATTGATGCCATTTTAGGGAGTTTCTAAGCCTGATCTTAACGGAGAACATCAAGTTCACTGCACAGTCTTGCCTTAAGACTCGCATCTTGTCGCATATTAAATTTCTATCCTCCTTTCACCCTGCTGCTGTTTTAATCGTTCACGTTGCAGTCGTTAATATAAGTACCGTGTGCAAAACGCTGTAACGTTCAATTTCATTTAAAAAAATACACTTCATTATATGTGACACTTCATCCGCACTCGTTGCGTGCTTAAAATGCATTCCCAAATTAATACCCCACCCACCTTGGGTGGGAGCGCTTGTCGCCAATGATGCCGTGCTGATATGAGGACGTCAATAAATTTCGCGTTATCTCGTTGCCTCATTGCCCTAGGAGTGCATTTATAGTGAGCGAATAAAATCAGTAATTAGATACTTGTGCACATAGCGTGCTGCATCACATCTCCACAGCCAGTCAACGGGACACCAATGCAATCACTCTGCTCGTGAACAGGAGGTGGCTGGTTTCAATGTCATCCTGGCCCTGTACATCGAAGCCATCGGACCGTTCGGGTGGAAGGAGATAACTTGACTTATCTTGAATTTTTAATGCCATCGTTGTCGACATCGTCGCGCGCACATGACACTGCTGCTAGGGTCGAAACAAAGTGGGAACGATGTTTACTGCGATTATTGGATACTTGGACGTTACGTTGGTGTTGGCCGCTTCTCGTGAGCTTAATAAGATGGGAGCTGTCGTTATCATTTTACGATAGTCAATCCATTGGAATCGGACGCATTTGTTATGTGGTGACTGACGGTATGGTTGGCATGTTTCCCAGACAATCAACATTAAATTGCGAGTGCGTCATGTTGGCAAAGTTTTGCATGTTGGCAAGCTTTCTCAAAAGTTGGTTCCAATTTTCCACAAAAAATGTTCTGTTTCTCGAAAATGGAAAATTCTTCAGAAAACAGAATATGAAATGTTTGTTCATACAAAATAAAACAAAAACGAACATACAGTGCGTTAAACTAGATTTGAACTCAGGATCTGCACAAACCGCGAGCAGGACACCAACCCACGCCACCTGTGTTTGTGTGTACATTCGAGACAGAGTGGGTATGAGAAAATAAGAAAATGGCGAAAATGTTTATTGTTTCGTTTTCGTTTGGCAACCCACTCAGTTTGCAAGATCGATTGAGACGTAAACCAAAATTAAGGGTGGCTGTAAAGGTATATCGAAGTTACAACACGCTGGAGAATGGTTGATATCCACGCATACTCCACAAAAGGGGTCGCGGTGGCTGAGTGAAACCAAGCGCACCAAAAGTTCATGTCTGATGGCTTTTTGGCAATGTTGCCACTGTTCTTAAATACTTGCCGTTGGCGGCATAGGATTTCTTAAGATGTTAAGGGAGGCTTAATCGGAAAACCATTTGGCGATCTCTTGCCATTGTAGAAGGCTGACGTCGAACCTCGTCAAAGTAGATATTTCCTTGTCTTGGTGGATATCCGCAGACTTATCGTGGCTACAATACGGTCAATGTTGGCGGCTCGAAACGTTGGGACCTCTATAGTCCTGCAATATGATCAATCTGTTTGACGGTTGATTGATCGGGAGACCCGCATATTCTTGTGAATATTGTGATGTGGGTACCGTGTAGTCGCGGCTTCAATGTTTCAGTGACTTCTAAATGGTGGAGTCTTGAAGTATGATAGTTGCTCAAGCCAGCGTTTTGTTCATGATCCCCAACTCAGAAGTCGACGAGAGACGACTGGATGGCGCAGTTGGTTAAGTGGCTGTCCTTGGTAATAGGGCCCATACACGACACAGACACGTCGCTGCTGACCACTACATTTTGTTGATGTGCACATGTCTGTGCAGACTGTTCGCGTGGTTAGTATTCATGTCGTAAATGCGTAAATTCAAAATTTTTGGAATTTTGCATGGTCTGCAACGTCTGTGTCGCTTACATGAATAAGAACACGGATAGATAATTTCTGATCGAGTTTTTGGAAAATTATAAAAATTGTACCACTCCTTAGTTATTTTTTTTTTAATTGCCAATTGTGCCAATTGCCAAAACTGATTATGGCGGCACAAGCAGTGTCGGCATTTTTTCCAAACCGACGACCACGACGAAATCATACAAGCTTAAGTCTGTGCAGATTATCTGCACCGTGTGTGGTGTGGTGGGGTATTTGCACAGACTTAAGCTTTGCGTCGACGTGTCTATGTCGTGTATGGGCGCTATTAGTATCTACGGTTCGAATCGGTGAAAGCTAAGTCAATTCGAATGTGGTCCAATCATCATTTGCCGTTGGGATCTATTTAACAGCGCTGGTGGTAGTCCGACTGTGGGCATCGCAATGGATCAATATGGTCTAAGTGTGCCGATAAATTCAGTAGCAGCTCCCTTCCCTAGCATACCCAAGGAGTCGACACTGACAAAGAGTGACCCACTGACAAGGAAAATTTAAACAAAATTGCTGGAGTACCACCACAGAGTCAACGAATTTTGGCTTGACCAGCTCAATATTCCATAATGTCCAACAATTAACACTACAAATTAAAAATTCTGTATATTTCTTGAAAGTTTATACGAAAAGCGTCTTGAATGAAGAAGATCAAAAGTCAAACGAGCTCTCAGTCGTAAGTTGTTTTATTCAATTTTGAACCCATGGACTAAACCATTTTGCTTTCGTCAGAGACGCCTCTTAAAATCCATGACATTACGAAAGTTGACAGTGTATCAGCTGGTGGCGAAGTGCTCATATGCGTCAGCAGCGGAAATACCGGAAGAAGGTACCATGATTGATTGGAGATCACGTCGATGCGGTCATAAATCATTTGTTTCTTTTTACCACGATGACGTTAAACAGTGATTTCGATTGGGCAGACAGATGCACCGCACCATGACACTTGGCCATGGCGCAGATGGTGGCGGACGGTTGAAACAGACCCTAGAGTGAGCATGTTTGTATAGTACTTTCTTAATTGGCCGTCAATCACTGCGCCTTAAGTGTTTGCTTAAAATACGTCAAACTCGGATTTCTGAGGGAACATTGCAGAGGATGGGATGCCACTCGGCTCTGTCATCCATCTTAACTGTCAGTTGGTTTAATGGCCAGTTGTCCATTGGCGGACAGCAGAATTCCAATTGCTTAGCTCTGTGCATCGCAGGATGCGACCACGTTATTGCTACTGCATGGAGCTGGGCATCGAGTGTCGTTACTGTTGTTCCACATGAGATTGCATCATTGTACAAAAATAAATCGATAATATATTCTTAAGTCTGTACAAATGATCCGCTGTGATATAAGAAAATAATGTCATGTCCTGCAGGCTACCTTGAAGGACCTTGGCTCGCAGTCTTCATCGTGACGTTTCTCGCCTCTTTGCCCTACATCCGCGGAGTAGAAGGAAACGAAACATTTTGACAATTGTGCACCTTGGATAGTGTCATTTATTTGATTTTGAGATGTTAGAAGTCATAAGCGGCCAAGCACAACCATGTACAAACAACTATCAACAAATCCACAAGCTGTGCAGCTTTGCTATCCTCACCACGAGACAACTTCCAGGTAATGACGGTAAATTGATTCGAAAGTGGGACAACATCCAAAGACAACACACCACTCCACGACACACAATCAGTGGGGACCAATCCATTGCAGGGATTCCAAGTCGATTTCCTTTGAATAAATACAAATACAGCCCACGTCCTTGACCGTGTTTGCTTGGAATCCGTCCGAACAATGGTCTCCATTGCGCTCGGAAAGTGAATTATTTTCGAAAATCTTCGTCTTCGATTTCCTGAGAAGGAAATTCGCCAGCTGATAAAGAGCAATCAACAGAGCATGGTTATGTCCTTTGCGGACGGCTGGCAAACACTATTGCTGCCGTCTGCTGCGACTGCCGCCACTGCTGCCGTGGCCAATACCCACGAATGCTGTCGCATTTGTGTAATAAATGTCCTCACAGAGCAAACACTCGGGCGCGCTATTCCAGTGGAAATGACCAACGTGTACAGGGATGCTTGTAGTATGGCGGCAGGACACACTTCCTCAATGGTGACTGCAATATATTCTAACTGCCAGCTTCCACAACTGCCACTGGAGAGTACACACACAAGGGTATTAATGTGAATGCTTTTAGGTTAAGTAAACGAACTTGAAGGGCACGGTGGCGGCTGCGGCGGCGGCGTCTACTATATGCGAGCGAGGGGCATTCCCAGAGCGGAGAATGCTTGGCGCAGATCTCAAATGGCTTATTCCGAACTTGTTTCCCTTGTTTGATTGTTGTATGCATACGAAATGGATTATTATTTGTGTTCCCTCTGAGGTTGCGTTTGACGAGCGTTTTGTGCCTTGTGGCTGTGAATGTCCGGGAGCCAATAAAATGGTTAGTTGATGGCCAAGGTGTGCCCACTGGAGATTAGGTCTCTACGGCGACAGGCGAATATTTGGCATGTGCCAATAATGGAGAAACGTTGTGGCATTAAACATTCACCGATTTCGCGAAAATCGCAGAGGGATGTTGGTGATCATAGATATACCCTCTTGCAAGCCAAAATTATTGCTTTTCCTTTCCTCCATTGGACGCGCGGAAGCGTGGTATTTTCACTTAGTTTCTGATGAGCTTCGCTGCGATGAGCATCGTCTGTCAAACCGCGGGTTTTTTACTTTACTGTGGGCGTAAAACCCAACAAACCAGTGGCAGTTTCTTTGACTTCTGAACAACGCAACTAGTGCTTTTCGATTATTTGTGCGAGTGCCTCCGAACCTACTGGGAGTTTCTCAGAGGCTCGAGTGAGGCTTGAATCAATAGTACGGTCCATATAATTTAATGTGTGAAGATTATTTCATGCAAATGTTGACCTTGACTGCTCCTCAAATGGTCCATCCGCTTAGTCCAATTTTGGCATACTCTTTCCAACATTTCGGCCGGTATCTCACGAATAAATGCTTCAATGCTGTCTTCCAATGCGTCAATTGAAGCGGGCTTGTCTGTATAGACATGAGCTTTAACATAACCCCACAAAAAATAGTCTAAAGGCGTCCAATTGACCGGTCCCGAACGTGAAATAAAATGTTCACCGAACTCGCCTCTCAATAAGTTCATTGTTGCGCGTGCTGTGTGGCATGTGGCACCGTCTTGTTGAAACCACATGTCATGCAAGTCAAGCTCTTGCATTTTGGGCAAAAAAAAAGTTGGATGTCATCTCACGGTAGCGCTCACCATTCACAGTTACGTTACGATTCGCATCATCTTTGAAGAAGTACGGTCCAATGATGCCACCAGCCCATAAACCGCACCAAACTGTGACTTTTTCTGGATGCATTGGTAGCTCTTGCAATGCTTCTGGCTGATATTCACTCCAAAATCGACAATTCTGCTTATTGGTTGGCACGATTTAGTGGTGATTTTGGCTTGGCCAACCAGCCAAAGCATTTAGTGGGATCAGAAGGGTGTGCTGTATTATGAACTGCTAAAACTGGATGAAACCATCAACGGACAACGCTACCGAACACATTTAATTCACTTGAAGGGAGCAGTAGCCGAAAAACGCCCGGAATATGCGACCAGACACGAGGCTATAACTTTCCATTATGACAACGCTCGGCCCCACGTTGCTATTGCGGTTAAGAACTATTTGGAAAACAGTGGATGGGAAGTTTTACCCCACCCGCCTTATAGCCCAGACCTTGCCCCTTCTGACTACCATTTGTTCCGGTCGATGCAGAACGCCCTCACTCAAAGACGGTTCATAGCAGAGCAGAATATCAAAAATTGGCTTGATTCATTCTTGGCTGCCAAGCCGGCGCACTTCTTTTGGGATGGGATACACAAATTGCCACAAGGATGGGAAAAAGTCATAGCTTCAGATGGGCTTGTATATGTGCTTTATAAAGCTTAAAATAATTATTTTTACATCATTTATTCATTCTTGTCTTGTCATAAGGAAGGATGATTTCTGTTAATATCAATTGAGGGTCCGCCAACAAAGACCGATCATTTAGTTCCATTTAGTTCCTTGGCCCAAGAAAATTGTTAACCTCTGATCTATTGATCCAATTGGAAACAAAATCCATCGTGCATTCGCCACACCTTATACCTCAGATACAAGTGGAAAAACCATTGTCACCATCAATCGCAATCATCCGATCATCGCCACGAATCGTCAGACTCACGTCCCTGCAGTATCTCGATGCCATCCCTATTCACGTTGAAAGCCACTTTAGCTCCCTTGTCACTATTTGCATTCGAAGCGCTCACCGGTCGCGTTTGAAAAAGTCATTAATTCTAGTCACGAAGTAGATATAAATTGCATTTTAGTTAAAATCCCACCGGAGACACAATCTAGCCTCGGTTGCCGCCTCCGACTTTCGGCACGCCGCGGGGGCGGCGCCGCTGGGCGACGCGGTTCTCCCACGGAGGAATTTAAATCACATCGCAACGATATAAATCGCATCCGGTGGCTAACTAGCGAGCCAAACAATTAAAATATCACCTACATTGCGCGCTCAAGTGTGAATTCTTGAAATTGCTAACCGGGTTGGTGCTCTCTGTGTGCCCTGCGCCGCGCTGTGGCTTCCACATCAGTCGGTGGCTAGCGTTTGAAAGGGAAATTTTCAATTACCGTGTCCGGGGAAGTTGTCCGTGGTTCGTCTCCAGGAACTCAATGCTGCACGTACTCTGCAGAGTGGAAGTGCTCCCATGCATGCAGTTAAAGGAGGACCTATTAAGAGTTGCCCATGGACAGTGTGATGAACAGGACGCCAGACAAATGCAGCCCTTCTCAATTAACAAACACGGAATAATTGCATAGTGCTGCACGCTTGCTTTTTTCTCTCCCTTGTCGTGCGGACCACGACATGGACTCCGAGTAGGGGTTGAGTGTGGGAGGCATGTGTGTATCGGATTGAGTGTGGGGAGCTACGTGTGCGGAAATTGAGGTTGTACTCTGATATTGGGTGCCACTGTAAAGTGCCTGGGTACTTGAACATGTGCTCTCTGTGGTTTTTAGGCAAGTGGAGGGGACTCGAACACGTATGCCATTGTGAATAAGGTGATTCCCTTTCAAAACAGAATTCGATTCACGGTCTTGTCCGATATTGGGGAACTCCAAGGGTCTGCGACAATCAAGATAATATGCAGGCAAATGAATGGCTTCCTGATAAACGAGTCGACTGCACATAAATTATTCAGTCATCTCTGTGGGGACCATACTTCGTAGCATCTTTTTGTCGCTCAAACTCGACGTGCAGGGTTGCTTGTACTCGTATGTGTGCAGGTGTGCGGAACGATGCTGTCCGAAAAAGAATTCTATTCCTCATTGCTCTATTGTGCCCGACGGGAAAATGCTTCCAATTCATGCCGGAGGAGAGGAGTCATTTGTCCTCGGAAGTCTTCCCTTTGTTCGATCTCCAGGTCAGAATGCCGTACGGCGACCGTTGTTTTCAATTTATCTCGAGAGGAAAATACGTGAGAATTTGATTGTATGCGACCGTAACACAAACACGGAAGTTACGATTTAAAACAAATGTGTTGGACGTCTGCCCTTGTGCATGGAATTTATAAAATGGCGAATGAACACAAGCTGCTGATATCGTGTCTCGCTTAAAAATCGACTCGAATCAAATGAAGATCAGTGTTTTTATACGTAACTTTGTTCCAACTTAGCAATTCTCATAAAAAGATTTTTAAGGGAAAAGTGTGCGGTCCAGTGGACGATCGGATAAAACGTGCTGAGCGTATAGGATTGGGTTGAGGTCAGTGAATACTAAGAGTGAATGTGCTAGGAGAGTGAAGCGCGTGAAGGATGTGCTGTGTTCAGGGTAAAGACTGTGTGA
This sequence comes from Eristalis tenax, assembly GCA_905231855.2. Taxonomy (NCBI): domain Eukaryota; kingdom Metazoa; phylum Arthropoda; class Insecta; order Diptera; family Syrphidae; genus Eristalis; species Eristalis tenax. The sequence continues at coordinate 58,169,002 of HG993124.1, forward strand.
TTGGCTGCTGTTAACTTACACAGTGCGTTACTTGAGTGTTTCCAGCATACCATTTACTTCTGTTAAATTGTGTCGCTGCTCCTTAGACATCTTTATTATTCCATTGAGACAAAAAAGCCTTTGCCCGTTTGTGTGGCGACCGTCAAAAATGGACACACAGTAAACATCTCCTCATGCCCTCACACAGGAGAGCGTCGATTACCCGAACTTATTGTGCCGAGGGGGGTTCGGACAATCACATGTGATCAAAAAAATTCGGATAATCAATTGAGATGAAAAAGCCAGTGCCCCTTTGTGTGGTGAACATCAAAAATGGACAAACAATAAATTTCTGTTTAAGTCCCAATACGGTAGAGCATCGATTATCCGAACTAGTTGGGACCGAGGGTGGTTCGGATAATCACATGTGATCAAAAAATTCGGAAAATCTATTGAGTCCAAAAAGCATTTGCTCCTTTGTTTGGTGAACGCCAAAAAAGAACGAATAAGAGAGCTACAGAACAAGAGCTAATTGGTACCAAGTTCAAGAAATTAGGATAATCGAACACATGTGTAGCCGATACTCAAATGCCCAGTAATTTTTACTTTTAAAATTAGAGACTGTAGATTTTCCCATATCCAACATCTTCTCCAGCGAAGATCCACTTTCTTTTCCAGTCTCTTGATGATTTCTATCCTGTGGGTGCCGGGACACAGTAATATCCCAGAGAATTGCTAAGCAGACGAACTTGCTAGAAAGGGCAACACTTCAACTGGGAACTACCGTGCATACCTATCGCTACTACAAAACATCTACAAAAGCTTGAAACGCTTCCTCACATGGTCACCGGCACTGGATGCCTCATAAGAAAGCAATTATGTCCTACCATCGATCCAACAAAACACCCTCGCGAGCAGATCAGAATGAGCAGACCAAGTCTCAGAACTCACATCGGCGCTATAACCGGGCATTGTGCCATTGGATTTCATGCCTCAAGATCAGGAAATTTGGTGGATCTAGTCAAGAAAAGCATAATAAAATGATCATTCCGGATTAAGCTCTTTTGCTGAGGGCACACATAAAATTAATTACTTTTCAGTCCAAAGGCATGCACCAGATATAAATGAAATGTATTAAATACGTCTTCAATTCCATCAGATCCATATCTTTCGAGTCGTAGCACAGCGCTTCATAGAATAAATAACCCCCTACCTCAGGAAGGTATTTCTCTGTTCAAGGCTCCTGAGGAATTTCCATCGTTGTAGCAGCTCCGATGAAGACGATGATGAGAGCAACTAATTTAAAATTAAAAAATTAGACTAAGTGAATAAATAAATAATTTTAAAAATTGCTAATCTTTTATTTGCGTGCAACGTCCAAATGAGAAATGTGTTGATGGGCGTTCAGTGTGTTAGTTTCCTCAATGTCTTGGAACGTGTTTATGGTAGTGGGCTGAGTAAAAGAAAAGAGCCATTTGTATCCATGGGGTTTATTGAGGACGAATGGAGTGGGCGTGCGCCCCGCTTATCGGTGGCCACATAGATCTTAAAAACTTAATAAAATTACTTTTATTCTGCCACAGAATAGAAAAATAAAAAGTTTAGCTACACCAAGCGCAACACAAACAAAGTTCCCCTAGATTGGCGTTGTTGTATGTTGCGTTGGATACCTAGCTTGAGGGCATTGTCCAGTACAGACCGGCAATCTATCGGTATCATGGCGAGTTCGCCGAACTCCTTCCTTATTTTTGGACCGGTTTTACTGAGGCAATATTTTTATTGATTTTGCACAGCTTGTCAGACTGACCCATCTGAGGTGTTCCATTTCCAGGAAGTGTGTAGAGATATTAACCTTGATTGCTTGGCAGGATCTGTGTGTATTGTTTGGCGTGACGACTGTCTTCCCACACACTGGAATTTGTCCGGCAGTACATAGACTTTGCAAAGCTCAGGAGCTCCGAGAACAAGCCAGCATTGCCTTCGCCGTGAGTTGAGATCGCGCACTAAAAGAAAATACGCCGTGGAGGCGAAGTTCATACTTGTACATTATCATCATCATCTTCTGACCCGCATGATCCACTAAGGGCGTGGCGGGGTAAGCCACGCACAAGAGATCTCCAGGCAGCTCATCAATAGGTATGCCCAGGCGTATTCAAGGTAGCTTTTTGACTTGGTCCAATCGCCTCGTCCTCGGTCTGCCAAGCGGTCGCCCGCCTCAGAAGTCGTAATGAAGGGGGAATTCGTGTCACGTGACCATACCAACGCAGCATATCCCTCTCTGTTCGAAGAAGCAGCTGCCCAACGTTGAGTTCCTCGCCCACTGCCATGTTTCTCGCCCTATCGCGGCGAGTAAATCCCACAACAGCACGGAGAAATCTCATCTCAGCAGCTTGTATTCGCGAGCTTAGTCTTTCGGTCAGTACCCAAATTTCATGACCATAGGTGAGGACGGTTGGAATCAAAACTGAGTTGAAAACCGCTTACTTCGCTTTGACATCAAACGCGGCCTTCCTGATTACAAATCTACCAAGCTGTTTCAAAATTGACCCAGTTTGACCAATTCTACAGGAAAGCTCAGCATTACTCCTCCCATCACTCGTGCATAAGAGCCCAATATACCTAAACTTCTCCACCAGCTTCAATTCGACTCCACTAGCAGACGTTCTGGAGATGATCATATCCTCCGATTTGTCCACGATGACCTTCATTCCAGCATCAGCACATACGGTCACAAACCTATCGAGTGCCCGTTGTAGCTCCGTCTGAGAAGATAGGAGGATCACTAAGTCATCTGCAAAAAGAAGATGACTTACCCTCAACACTTTCAATGTAAAACATTCCTCGCCTCGGCTGCGCCACAGCATCCAGTCCATATATACAATGAAAAGGGGAGGTGACAATACGCACCAACGACTACTGGATGTCCAACGACTACGGTGAAAGGTGTTGATTTAGTACTATTAACCCGCACATAGCTGCTACAGTTTGTGTATATAGACTGAATGGCACTCAGAAGAGGACATTCAATCCCATACTCCTCCAGAACACTGCATAGTTTACCTCGAGGGACTTGATTGTATGCCTTTTCCGAATCCACAAAACAGCTGTAGATGGTCGTGGCACACTCCCAAGCCTTCTCAAGTACCATTCTTAGAGTGAAAAGCTGGTCGTTTGTACTCCTACCGGGACGAAAGCCGCACTGTTCATCCCCCATCCAGTGCTCGACCGTAGCTCTAGAACGCGCTTCCAACACCTTAGCGTATACTTACCCGGGGAAACTGCCCCTGCAATATCTTTTGTCCCCCTTCTTGAAAAGTGGGACATTCATCCCAGTTTACCAATCGCCATGTGTCTCACCACATTCCACTTTTATGACACGAGAGAACCATAAAACTCCCTCTCCACCCATTGCCTTAAACATTTCCGGCCAGATTTCATCCACACCGGCGGAGTTGCCAACTTGTAGTTATTCCATCACCAAAATGACATTCCTCCACTGTTCGACTATTCTCTGCCCCACTCAAGTCTGCTGGTCGATCATCCTCAGTGCGGGATTGAGCAGCTCCGAAAAGTTCTCGCTCCATCTGCGTAAGATGTCCACCTCATTGGAAAGCAAAACTCCATCTTTGGATTTGACTTCAACTCCTAGCTGAATTTCTTTCCTCTGAGTCGGAGCATGGTTTGCCACAACACCTTTTTCCCAGATCTATAGTCGATTTCCAACTTCTCGCCGAACTCATTGCAAGACTGCTCTTTAGCTGCTCGCACAGTCAATTTGCAAGTTCTCAGTTCCTCAGTGTACCGGTCACGAGAAGCAGAGTCCCCCAAGACAAACCAGTCTCTGTCGTCTTCTTCTGTCGGATGGCTTCTTGAACTCCGGGCTCTTTAAACCACGCCGATCTTTTGTCACCACCAGCCGCCGCACCAAGCCGCTACACTCCACACATAAACATCCCTTGCAGAGGCAATGACAGCAGCTGAAAAATCGGTCGCCATTCTTCCTCTTCACGCTATGGAACAGTTGGAAGACGCTCAAACCATTCAGATATGAGCTGTCCAATGTTTCTCACACCTTATGCATGTAACCAATCTTGGTTTCTGCCTTGGCAGGAGAGGTACTTCAGTGAGGTACAGCGTGCACAACTCCAAGTGATGACCAGTTGACAGTTCAGCCCCTCTCATCACAACGGACATCACAAACCATCCGTTTCACACACGATGGTACCAGAAAGACAAGACGCCACTCAGGCCTGGCTCCAAATGAGGCGCTGACACACCAGGGTAGGCAATATCCGAGGCCATACGCCTTTTTCTTGTCATTTGGGGGGTTGCGCTTCGTTTGAAAGTCTTGGACTGGAAACTAAATCCTAAACCTGTTGTCCACTCCCCACCACGAGGATGTCAGCAGCCGTGGGGGCATTCTTGTACATCTTCGATGAAAAATAAAGCCTGACAAATTCAATGGAATCTATGGGTTGGTGGTTCTGCTAACTCAGAGAACATTCGTAGAACTTCCCAGCCGTGCATTCTCTGGCAGCTCCTACGAGCTGAAAAGAAGACATTATTAAGACCACGCGTAGCCACACATTTCAAAAATATTTATTCGCAAAAGCTGTGTCCTTGAGTTGATGGCTACACGAAATACATCCTGTACTGGTCATGGGCAGAATTTTCGCATTTGCCATTTCTCCTCACAATAACCATCTAACCCTGACTGAAAATTGAGGTAAATAACATAAATATGTTCCACATACGCCCCGGGGTCTTTTCATAAAGACAGCGCAACGACCAAGATGTGCACTTCGCGTGACTTAGTTGCCGCTGTAGGAAAATGATTTTCGCCCGTTAATGGTCCGATTGCATTTAGTGGTTGACCTGTTGTTGTTTTAACAGTTTGTGTTGTTAATTGCTCATTAAGCCATTAAGGTCTGTCATTACTCCTAATTGCTGCAGAACTCGCAAGGGCTAAGAGGCGATCGATTAAATGCATTTTTCCTTTCTGACCTTTTGTTGGCTGCAAAGGACTTCCAGTTATTTCATAGCGCACAGTGGTGGCGCTCCGCTGGTTCTCAATAATCGATGAGGGCTATGCTGATGTTGCATTCTTGGGGATGTTCCAGCACTCTTGTTAAAAACTCTGAACAATTTCAGAAATTCGCTTGGATCTTAGAGATGGGGAGAAGCAGAATAAAGGGAGTTTTTTTTTCGAAGTAGAATTTATGCTTATAATAAAGTACCGTGGAATTTATTTGACAGAAAATTTAATGGCATAAATGTCTGAATATGATTCGGAGATGCGACAGCCGGCCATCTTCATTGACCCACATGATCCGCTAAAGGCGTCGCACAGTGGTCCCGCATTGGAAATAAATACCCGAAGTGACACATTTTTCTCAAGTGGAATATGTTTTTCGATTCTACATACATGACAGCATAGAAATTCAAAAATTTGTTGACTTCTGACGATCCGTTTGGCTGTACTGTTACCTCAAAGTTGGGACTTTGAAATTCACAAACGACGTATTTGTTGACCAGCTTTGACATGGCATATTTCCTAAATACTAGGTACTTGAAACTTTAAGTAACAGGGGGTTGGTTTGGTTTGGGTAAAAACAATCGAATGCTTTCAAGAAGCGAGTCTTCAACAGTAGCTCTTCTTATATCGTCCGTCACTTTTAACTAGGCCTCAACACATCTTTGTCCTTTATGGAATCCAGATTTCGACTGTATCTCTCAATGAGGTCTTTGGCGCCTCGATTGGAGTGTGCACTTTATGTTACGGAGTAATAGCAAACGGGACGATTTTCGGGTGCGTTTGTTTTTTAAGAAGTGGGATCGTGTTGGCTTTGGTCATAAGCGTAGGCTACACGGACTTCTATATGTGCCATCATGAAGTATTTCTGGAAGCATCACTTTAATAAATTCATACTTTGAACGGATGTTGCCTTTGACAGAATGTCACTACGTCCAGCCTAAGCTTCATAGCGGCCAAAATAAGATCATTGTTAGAAATACCACCGGCTGATATTACCATTCTAATTGATTGTCAAGCGACCATTAAAGCAATATCTGCTATAGAATCAGGGCCAGACTAGTCGCAAGATGTCGGGAAGAGCTCAAGGTTCTTGATCAGTCTTTGCTGGGTCCCAGGTCATATGGACATACACACCTGAAAAGAGACCTATCCAAGAAAATCTCATGTATTGATCCACCACTGGGAAGATGTCAGAAGAAAGTGGGTGACAAAAGCATATGAAAAGTGTGGCTCTCTTGTGAGACCTCTAGAGCATTATGGCCTGGGTGCAATAGCGCAAAGACCGACAATCTTCTCCAATGCAACAATAGCCTGCTACGGATTGTAGTCGGAGCTACAACAAAAAATGGGACTTTCCCACGACTGGCTATGTGGACAAAGAGGAGATTGAAGACACTACTCACTACCCCAGTCTCCACCTAATGAGACGTAGAACACTTTGAGAATTCTTCTTCCAGAACCTCCTATATCACGTATTTGCAGGTTTGCCAAGATCTCTGGATGGCTGGATAAGACGGCACAACAACGTCATCCACAGTAGCATCGGAAAGGACTTTGGAAAGGTTATCACCCCCATGGGCATCGCAATGGACCCGACAGGACCTCACTGGGAAGTGGCCCCACCTCGTCTACCCACCGACCTAAGGTTCATAGTCGCCAGCTCTACCTCGACCCCGCAATAGTGACTCGAGATTACTTCAGCATGGAGATCAATCGCTGTCTTCTTGTGCTCTAGAGAACTCCTTTTCGCAAGACCAACCAACTTTGGAAAGAAACCATGACTCTTCGACGCGAGTTTTCATTTCGAATGATATCAATATTGCAGACACGTGTTCGTTCGACATGATGATGTTAAGAAATCGTTAGCTCCAAGTAACGATGGGCCATTGCTAGCTATTAGCAGGACGGATTCATTTTTAAAGCTCACGGAAGCTATGAAAGACTGCTAGTGGATTCACCAGTACACTTGGACCACGTAGTACCAGTACAATAAATAAATAAGTACTGCGTTGATCTACTCTCCGCATCAGTCAATATTACGGGTCTGCCTCCTTTGTTTGGAATTGAGCAGTTCTGAAATGAGCTCGCTCCATATACGCCGCACCACATTCGCCTCATATGGTTGCCTATGGTCCCTTATGGAAGATAGATCTCGGCGAACTCTTCCTAGAGGTCCTTCCTTAGCTGCATGCACTGGCAAGTTCTTCGCACGGCCACGAGAAGCACCATTCCTCATACTCTCTTTCTTATCTCTGACGACTTCTTCAACTCCGGAGATTCAAATCACGCAGTGACCAACAGCCGCCTTGACTCCACCAGTTTCCCGTGCAGAAGCAATGACAGCTATGAAAACCATTGCCATTCTTGCTTTTCATGCGATAAAACAAAGTTGTCTAACACAACTTATTTCTATATTAAATCATCGAGTAGCCGTCTCTGTGAGTTAGTGGTGGGTGAGTTGTCTCCAACGCTCAGGGTTCTCACATAATTCACGGCATAGCGCGCCTCTAAACACGCTGTCATAGGTGGCCCATCAAAGTGACGAGTAGCCAGTCGGGTGTTGATTCATACACTTCTTGCGTCTTTGCCAGGATCTTCTAGGCTGCCAACATCTGACGTACTAGATACTAGATTGTTGACAACTTGATTTTAGCACATTTTCAACCTCGGCATGCGTCCATTATCCCTCCGGAAGCTGAAAGGAATCAATTACTAAGAGTATCCAAATGCCTCTCATAGTCTCTCACGATGATGTTCACCAACCTACGAAAAGAAATTGCAATTAAAAGCAAACGCATTGTCAATGAAGTTGTCCCGAGACAGATCATGCCTTTCTTTGCCTTATTTCGTAAGCGACGGACGAAAGCACTCTATTTAAAAAAAAAAAAAAAAACAAATCAAACGTAAGCAAGTTCAAATTTCCACCCTTCATCAAATTTCATCCCGTCAGCATCACTTAATGTATCGGTTCTCACTCTAAACAGTGTCCGAGTCCTGAAAGCCCAGTCTGAGGTCATTGCCAAACGTCACCTTGCGAGGCACAACGAGTGACTGGTTGAGACCGAAGTTGAATGAGTTTATATTCACTGGGACAGTGGTGAGTTCTGTGAGCTGAAAATCACATCCACAAGTCTCTCCTTCTCTCTGCCAGTCGCGCACATATCCAGCGCAGCCAGTGCTCACATTCTCTTCACATTGTCAGAGCGCCAGAAAGTATATCAACAAAAATGTATTCCCTCTGGGAAGACAATCATTTTTCCGCTGCGTTGCTGCTTGAACTTATTCAACCGTTCTTTAGCACGAAACACAGGTTAACGCATTTTTTTACACCGGAAGCTAGAGAAGTGCTCCTCAGTACACATATCTTTGAAGCCATAGCCTTAAATGTACTTGGGACCAGTTCAATATTCGAAACATGTTTCATTCAGAATTGATGTTGACAGACGTCCACCGGTATCCTGGCCTCCTGTCATGATGTTCGGGTGGTTCTAAAAGTTATTAGAAGCGCGCATTTCATGTGTCCCCTCACCTCTGTCATTAATCAGATGCGATTATAAACTTAAGGATTAACAGCGCACCTTCATCGGAGTACAGGTGGAGTGTGAGGCCGCGCAAAAACGCCCCTCAACCGCCTAGCCGAGACAAAGGTGAACGAAGAATACAACTAATTGTGTTTTCAACTCCCGCCGCTGTTGCTGGTGGTGTTGAAATTAATTTTAGAGCCGAAAGGGTTGTCGGCAATACAATAGCCTTCAACCCTTTTTTAATGGCTCAATAGCGACGGAATCAACAATTAAATTTAATATTTCCACCGGACGCTTAGAGGGGACGCACAGAGCTGCTTTCGTTTTGATACCTGTACACCTTTTGTTCTAAAATTAGACCGTCTTTCAGTGGCAGGGGACGGCTATCTTCTACGGATTAGGAGGGATAATTCGTTCGAATGGAGACTTGCTCATAAAAGTGTCTTTTACATGCAGTGACAATTTAGTACAGGCTGTCTTTTATGTTCCACGTCGATGCTTCTCTTTGATAACTTTCGAAGGAAGTACAATTTTGCAAATTTTATTTGATTCACTAGTTTTGACTTTGGGTGAAATATAATTCCGGTCAAGAGAGACGTGTTCTTTGTCAATTCGCCGACTGAATGTGTTGTTGTATCGAGTTCGTTTTGTTGTGTCATGTTTTGTAGCGAAGGAAACCGCACTATAAAAGCGTTGCAACAACAATGGAACGAGCCCCAAAAACAGGGAGACGGACGTACCGACTAATCCTAAGGATTGAAATTTGGGTAAATCAAAAAGACGGTGAACTGAATTATTACCTTACACAGTTCTTGACCGGTCACGGTTGTTTCCGAGAGTATCTATTCTAGCAGTCGGACCTGTGCTCGATGCGAAAACGCAGTAGAGAACGTGGAGCACATTTTCTTCGAACGTCATGTCGGCCCATACCGACACGAGTTTCCGGACACTGGGGTGTCCCGAATGTCATGTCGGCCCATACCGACACTGGGGTGTCCCGAAAGTCATGTCCGCCCATACCGACACGAGTTTCGGGACACTGGGGTGTCCCGAAAGTCATGTCGGCCCATACCGACACGAGTTTCGGGACACTGGGGTGTCCCGAAAAGTCATGTCGGCCCATACCGACACGAGTTTCGGGACACTGGGGTGTCCCGAAAGTCATGTCGGCCCATACCGACACGAGTTTCGGGACACTGGGGTGTCCCGAAAGTCATGTCGGCCCATACCGACACGAGTTTCGGGACACTGGGGTGTCCCGAAAGTCATGTCGGCCCATACCGCACGAGTTTCGGGACACTGGGGTGTCCCGAAAGTCATGTCGGCCCATACCGACACGAGTTTCGGGACACTGGGGTGTCCCGAAAGTCATGTCGGCCCATACCGACACGAGTTTCGGGACACTGGGGTGTCCCGAAAGTCATGTCGGCCCATACCGACACGAGTTTCGGGACACTGGGGTGTCCCGAAAGTCATGTCGGCCCATACCGACACGAGTTTCGGGACACTGGGGGGTCCCGAAAGTCATGTCGGCCCATACCGACACGAGTTTCGGGACACTGGGGTGTCCCGAAAGTCATGTCGGCCCATACCGACACGAGTTTCGGGACACTGGGGTGTCCCGAAAGTCATGTCGGCCCATACCGACACGAGTTTCGGGACACTGGGGTGTCCCGAAAGTCATGTCGGCCCATACCGACGAGTTTCGGGACACTGGGGTGTCCCGAAAGTCATGTCGGCCCATACCGACACGAGTTTCGGGACACTGGGGTGTCCCGAAAGTCATGTCGGCCCATACCGACACGAGTTTCGGGACACTGGGGTGTCCCGAAAGTCATGTCGGCCCATACCGACACGAGTTTCGGGACACTGGGGTGTCCCGAAAGTCATGTCGGCCCATACCGACACGAGTTTCGGGACACTGGGGTGTCCCGAAAGTCATGTCGGCCCATACCGACACGAGTTTCGGGACACTGGGGTGTCCCGAAAGTCATGTCGGCCCATACCGACACGAGTTTCGGGACACTGGGGTGTCCCGAAAGTCATGTCGGCCCATACCGACACGAGTTTCGGGACACTGGGGTGTCCCGAAAGTCATGTCGGCCCATACCGACACGAGTTTCGGGACACTGGGGTGTCCCGAAAGTCATGTCGGCCCATACCGAGACGAGTTTCGGGACACTGGGGTGTCCCGAAAGTCATGTCGGCCCATACCGAGACGAGTTTCGGGACACTGGGGTGTCCCGAAAGTCATGTCGGCCCATACCGAGACGAGTTTCGGGACACTGGGGTGTCCCGAAAGTCATGTCGGCCCATACCGACACGAGTTTCGGGACACTGGGGTGTCCCGAAGTCATGTCGGCCCATACCGACACGAGTTTCGGGACACTGGGGTGTCCCGAAGCATTCGACAGGTGTCATGTCGGCCCATACCGACACGAGTTTCGGGACACTGGGGTGTCCCGAAAGTCATGTCGGCCCATACCGACACGAGTTTCGGGACACTGGGGTGTCCCGAAAGTCATGTCGGCCCATACCGACACGAGTTTCGGGACACTGGGGTGTCCCGAAAGTCATGTCGGCCCATACCGACACGAGTTTCGGGACACTGGGGGTGTCCCGAAAGTCATGTCGGCCCATACCGACACGAGTTTCGGGACACTGGGGTGTCCCGAAAGTCATGTCGGCCCATACCGACACGAGTTTCGGGACACTGGGGTGTCCCGAAAGTCATGTCGGCCCATACCGACACGAGTTTCGGGACACTGGGGTGTCCCGAAAGTCATGTCGGCCCATACCGACACGAGTTTCGGGACACTGGGTGTCCCGAAAGTCATGTCGGCCCATACCGACACGAGTTTCGGGACACTGGGGTGTCCCGAAAGTCATGTCGGCCCATACCGACACGAGTTTCGGGACACTGGGGTGTCCCGAAAGTCATGTCGGCCCATACCGACACGAGTTTCGGGACACTGGGGTGTCCCGAAAGTCATGTCGGCCCATACCGACACGAGTTTCGGGACACTGGGGTGTCCCGAAAGTCATGTCGGCCCATACCGACACGAGTTTCGGGACACTGGGGTGTCCCGAAAGTCATGTCGGCCCATACCGACACGAGTTTCGGGACACTGGGGTGTCCCGAAAGTCATGTCGGCCCATACCGACACGAGTTTCGGGACACTGGGGTGTCCCGAAAGTCATGTCGGCCCATACCGACACGAGTTTCGGGACACTGGGGTGTCCCGAAAGTCATGTCGGCCCATACCGACACGAGTTTCGGGACACTGGGGTGTCCCGAAAGTCATGTCGGCCCATACCGACACGAGTTTCGGGACACTGGGGTGTCCCGAAAGTCATGTCGGCCCATACCGACACGAGTTTCGGGACACTGGGGTGTCCCGAAAGTCATGTCGGCCCATACCGACACGAGTTTCGGGACACTGGGGTGTCCCGAAAGTCATGTCGGCCCATACCGACACGAGTTTCGGGACACTGGGGTGTCCCGAAAGTCATGTCGGCCCATACCGACACGAGTTTCGGGACACTGGGGTGTCCCGAAAGTCATGTCGGCCCATACCGACACGAGTTTCGGGACACTGGGGTGTCCCGAAAGTCATGTCGGCCCATACCGACACGAGTTTCGGGACACTGGGGTGTCCCGAAAGTCATGTCGGCCCATACCGACACGAGTTTCGGGACACTGGGGTGTCCCGAAAGTCATGTCGGCCCATACCGACACGAGTTTCGGGACACTGGGGTGTCCCGAAAGTCATGTCGGCCCATACCGACACGAGTTTCGGGACACTGGGGTGTCCCGAAAGTCATGTCGGCCCATACCGACACGAGTTTCGGGACACTGGGGTGTCCCGAAAGTCATGTCGGCCCATACCGACACGAGTTTCGGGACACTGGGGTGTCCCGAAAGTCATGTCGGCCCATACCGACACGAGTTTCGGGACACTGGGGTGTCCCGAAAGTCATGTCGGCCCATACCGACACGAGTTTCGGGACACTGGGGTGTCCCGAAAGTCATGTCGGCCCATACCGACACGAGTTTCGGGACACTGGGGTGTCCCGAAAGTCATGTCGGCCCATACCGACACGAGTTTCGGGACACTGGGGTGTCCCGAAAGTCATGTCGGCCCATACCGACACGAGTTTCGGGACACTGGGGTGTCCCGAAAGTCATGTCGGCCCATACCGACACGAGTTTCGGGACACTGGGGTGTCCCGAAAGTCATGTCGGCCCATACCGACACGAGTTTCGGGACACTGGGGTGTCCCGAAAGTCATGTCGGCCCATACCGACACGAGTTTCGGGACACTGGGGTGTCCCGAAAGTCATGTCGGCCCATACCGACACGAGTTTCGGGACACTGGGGTGTCCCGAAAGTCATGTCGGCCCATACCGACACGAGTTTCGGGACACTGGGGTGTCCCGAAAGTCATGTCGGCCCATACCGACACGAGTTTCGGGACACTGGGGTGTCCCGAAAGTCATGTCGGCCCATACCGACACGAGTTTCGGGACACTGGGGTGTCCCGAAAGTCATGTCGGCCCATACCGACACGAGTTTCGGGACACTGGGGTGTCCCGAAAGTCATGTCGGCCCATACCGACACGAGTTTCGGGACACTGGGGTGTCCCGAAAGTCATGTCGGCCCATACCGACACGAGTTTCGGGACACTGGGGTGTCCCGAAAGTCATGTCGGCCCATACCGACACGAGTTTCGGGACACTGGGGTGTCCCGAAAGTCATGTCGGCCCATACCGACACGAGTTTCGGGACACTGGGGTGTCCCGAAAGTCATGTCGGCCCATACCGACACGAGTTTCGGGACACTGGGGTGTCCCGAAAGTCATGTCGGCCCATACCGACACGAGTTTCGGGACACTGGGGTGTCCCGAAAGTCATGTCGGCCCATACCGACACGAGTTTCGGGACACTGGGGTGTCCCGAAAGTCATGTCGGCCCATACCGACACGAGTTTCGGGACACTGGGGTGTCCCGAAAGTCATGTCGGCCCATACCGACACGAGTTTCGGGACACTGGGGTGTCCCGAAAGTCATGTCGGCCCATACCGACACGAGTTTCGGGACACTGGGGTGTCCCGAAAGTCATGTCGGCCCATACCGACACGAGTTTCGGGACACTGGGGTGTCCCGAAAGTCATGTCGGCCCATACCGACACGAGTTTCGGGACACTGGGGTGTCCCGAAAGTCATGTCGGCCCATACCGACACGAGTTTCGGGACACTGGGGTGTCCCGAAAGTCATGTCGGCCCATACCGACACGAGTTTCGGGACACTGGGGTGTCCCGAAAGTCATGTCGGCCCATACCGACACGAGTTTCGGGACACTGGGGTGTCCCGAAAGTCATGTCGGCCCATACCGACACGAGTTTCGGGACACTGGGGTGTCCCGAAAGTCATGTCGGCCCATACCGACACGAGTTTCGGGACACTGGGGTGTCCCGAAAGTCATGTCGGCCCATACCGACACGAGTTTCGGGACACTGGGGTGTCCCGAAAGTCATGTCGGCCCATACCGACACGAGTTTCGGGACACTGGGGTGTCCCGAAAGTCATGTCGGCCCATACCGACACGAGTTTCGGGACACTGGGGTGTCCCGAAAGTCATGTCGGCCCATACCGACACGAGTTTCGGGACACTGGGGTGTCCCGAAAGTCATGTCGGCCCATACCGACACGAGTTTCGGGACACTGGGGTGTCCCGAAAGTCATGTCGGCCCATACCGACACGAGTTTCGGGACACTGGGGTGTCCCGAAAGTCATGTCGGCCCATACCGACACGAGTTTCGGGACACTGGGGTGTCCCGAAAGTCATGTCGGCCCATACCGACACGAGTTTCGGGACACTGGGGTGTCCCGAAAGTCATGTCGGCCCATACCGACACGAGTTTCGGGACACTGGGGTGTCCCGAAAGTCATGTCGGCCCATACCGACACGAGTTTCGGGACACTGGGGTGTCCCGAAAGTCATGTCGGCCCATACCGACACGAGTTTCGGGACACTGGGGTGTCCCGAAAGTCATGTCGGCCCATACCGACACGAGTTTCGGGACACTGGGGTGTCCCGAAAGTCATGTCGGCCCATACCGACACGAGTTTCGGGACACTGGGGTGTCCCGAAAGTCATGTCGGCCCATACCGACACGAGTTTCGGGACACTGGGGTGTCCCGAAAGTCATGTCGGCCCATACCGACACGAGTTTCGGGACACTGGGGTGTCCCGAAAGTCATGTCGGCCCATACCGACACGAGTTTCGGGACACTGGGGTGTCCCGAAAGTCATGTCGGCCCATACCGACACGAGTTTCGGGACACTGGGGTGTCCCGAAAGTCATGTCGGCCCATACCGACACGAGTTTCGGGACACTGGGGTGTCCCGAAAGTCATGTCGGCCCATACCGACACGAGTTTCGGGACCCTGGGGTGCCCCGAAAGTCATGTCGGCCCATACCCACACGAGTTTCGGGACACTGGGGTGTCCCGAAAGTCATGTCGGCCCATACCGACACGAGTTTCGGGACACTGGGGTGTCCCGAAAGTCATGTCGGCCCATACCGACACGAGTTTCGGGACACTGGGGTGTCCCGAAAGTCATGTCGGCCCATACCGACACGAGTTTCGGGACACTGGGGTGTCCCGAAAGTCATGTCGGCCCATACCGACACGAGTTTCGGGACACTGGGGTGTCCCGAAAGTCATGTCGGCCCATACCGACACGAGTTTCGGGACACTGGGGTGTCCCGAAAGTCATGTCGGCCCATACCGACACGAGTTTCGGGACACTGGGGTGTCCCGAAAGTCATGTCGGCCCATACCGACACGAGTTTCGGGACACTGGGGTGTCCCGAAAGTCATGTCGGCCCATACCGACACGAGTTTCGGGACACTGGGGTGTCCCGAAAGTCATGTCGGCCCATACCGACACGAGTTTCGGGACACTGGGGTGTCCCGAAAGTCATGTCGGCCCATACCGACACGAGTTTCGGGACACTGGGGTGTCCCGAAAGTCATGTCGGCCCATACCGACACGAGTTTCGGGACACTGGGGTGTCCCGAAAGTCATGTCGGCCCATACCGACACGAGTTTCGGGACACTGGGGTGTCCCGAAAGTCATGTCGGCCCATACCGACACGAGTTTCGGGACACTGGGGTGTCCCGAAAGTCATGTCGGCCCATACCGACACGAGTTTCGGGACACTGGGGTGTCCCGAAAGTCATGTCGGCCCATACCGACACGAGTTTCGGGACACTGGGGTGTCCCGAAAGTCATGTCGGCCCATACCGACACGAGTTTCGGGACACTGGGGTGTCCCGAAAGTCATGTCGGCCCATACCGACACGAGTTTCGGGACACTGGGGTGTCCCGAAAGTCATGTCGGCCCATACCGACACGAGTTTCGGGACACTGGGGTGTCCCGAAAGTCATGTCGGCCCATACCGACACGAGTTTCGGGACACTGGGGTGTCCCGAAAGTCATGTCGGCCCATACCGACACGAGTTTCGGGACACTGGGGTGTCCCGAAAGTCATGTCGGCCCATACCGACACGAGTTTCGGGACACTGGGGTGTCCCGAAAGTCATGTCGGCCCATACCGACACGAGTTTCGGGACACTGGGGTGTCCCGAAAGTCATGTCGGCCCATACCGACACGAGTTTCGGGACACTGGGGTGTCCCGAAAGTCATGTCGGCCCATACCGACACGAGTTTCGGGACACTGGGGTGTCCCGAAAGTCATGTCGGCCCATACCGACACGAGTTTCGGGACACTGGGGTGTCCCGAAAGTCATGTCGGCCCCTACCGACACGAGTTTCGGGACACTGGGGTGTCCCGAAAGTCATGTCGGCCCATACCGACACGAGTTTCGGGACACTGGGGTGTCCCGAAAGTCATGTCGGCCCCATACCGACACGAGTTTCGGGACACTGGGGTGTCCCGAAAGTCATGTCGGCCCCATACCGACACGAGTTTCGGGACACTGGGGTGTCCCGAAAGTCATGTCGCCCCATACCGACACGAGTTTCGGGACACTGGGGTGTCCCGAAAGTCATGTCGCCCCATACCGACACGAGTTTCGGGACACTGGGGTGTCCCGAAAGTCATGTCGCCCCATACCGACACGAGTTTCGGGACACTGGGGTGTCCCGAAAGTCATGTCGCCCCATACCGACACGAGTTTCGGGACACTGGGGTGTCCCGAAAGTCATGTCGGCCCCATACCGACACGAGTTTCGGGACACTGGGGTGTCCCCGAAAGTCATGTCCGGCCCCATACCGACACGAGTTTCGGGACACTGGGGTGTCCCGAAAGTCATGTCGGCCCATACCGACACGAGGTTTCGGGACACTGGGGTGTCCCGAAAGTCATGTCGGCCCATACCGACACGAGTTTCGGGACACTGGGGTGTCCCGAAAGTCATGTCGGCCCCATACCGACACGAGTTTCGGGACACTGGGGTGTCCCCGAAAGTCATGTCGGCCCATACCGACACGAGTTTCGGGACACTGGGGTGTCCCGAAAGTCATGTCGGCCCATACCGACACGAGTTTCGGGACACTGGGGTGTCCCGAAAGTCATGTCGGCCCATACCGACACGAGTTTCGGGACACTGGGGTGTCCCGAAAGTCATGTCGGCCCATACCGACACGAGTTTCGGGACACTGGGGTGTCCCGAAAGTCATGTCGGCCCCATACCGACACGAGTTTCGGGACACTGGGGTGTCCCGAAAGTCATGTCGGCCCATACCGACACGAGTTTCGGGACACTGGGGTGTCCCGAAAGTCATGTCGGCCCATACCGACACGAGTTTCGGGACACTGGGGTGTCCCGAAAGTCATGTCGGCCCATACCGACACGAGTTTCGGGACACTGGGGTGTCCCGAAAGTCATGTCGCCCCATACCGACACGAGGTTCGGGGACACTGGGGTGTCCCGAAAGTCATGTCGCCCCATACCGACACGAGTTTCGGGACACTGGGGTGTCCCGAAAGTCATGTCGCCCCATACCGACACGAGTTTCGGGACACTGGGGTGTCCCGAAAGTCATGTCGCCCCATACCGACACGAGTTTCGGGACACTGGGGTGTCCCGAAAGTCATGTCGCCCCATACCGACACGAGTTTCGGGACACTGGGGTGTCCCGAAAGTCATGTCGCCCCATACCGACACGAGTTTCGGGACACTGGGGTGTCCCGAAAGTCATGTCGCCCCATACCGACACGAGTTTCGGGACACTGGGGTGTCCCGAAAGTCATGTCGCCCCATACCGACACGAGTTTCGGGACACTGGGGTGTCCCGAAAGTCATGTCGCCCCATACCGACACGAGTTTCGGGACACTGGGGTGTCCCGAAAGTCATGTCGCCCCATACCGACACGAGTTTCGGGACACTGGGGTGTCCCGAAAGTCATGTCGCCCCATACCGACACGAGTTTCGGGACACTGGGGTGTCCCGAAAGTCATGTCGCCCCATACCGACACGAGTTTCGGGACACTGGGGTGTCCCGAAAGTCATGTCGCCCCATACCGACACGAGTTTCGGGACACTGGGGTGTCCCGAAAGTCATGTCGCCCCATACCGACACGAGTTTCGGGACACTGGGGTGTCCCGAAAGTCATGTCGCCCCATACCGACACGAGTTTCGGGACACTGGGGTGTCCCGAAAGTCATGTCGCCCCATACCGACACGAGTTTCGGGACACTGGGGTGTCCCGAAAGTCATGTCGCCCCATACCGACACGAGTTTCGGGACACTGGGGTGTCCCGAAAGTCATGTCGCCCCATACCGACACGAGTTTCGGGACACTGGGGTGTCCCGAAAGTCATGTCGGCCCATACCGACACGAGTTTCGGGACACTGGGGTGTCCCGAAAGTCATGTCGGCCCATACCGACACGAGTTTCGGGACACTGGGGTGTCCCGAAAGTCATGTCGGCCCATACCGACACGAGTTTCGGGACACTGGGGTGTCCCGAAAGTCATGTCGGCCCATACCGACACGAGTTTCGGGACACTGGGGTGTCCCGAAAGTCATGTCGGCCCATACCGACACGAGTTTCGGGACACTGGGGTGTCCCGAAAGTCATGTCGGCCCATACCGACACGAGTTTCGGGACACTGGGGTGTCCCGAAAGTCATGTCGGCCCATACCGACACGAGTTTCGGGACACTGGGGTGTCCCGAAAGTCATGTCGCCCCATACCGACACGAGTTTCGGGACACTGGGGTGTCCCGAAAGTCATGTCGCCCCATACCGACACGAGTTTCGGGACACTGGGGTGTCCCGAAAGTCATGTCGCCCCATACCGACACGAGTTTCGGGACACTGGGGTGTCCCGAAAGTCATGTCGCCCCATACCGACACGAGTTTCGGGACACTGGGGTGTCCCGAAAGTCATGTCGCCCCATACCGACACGAGTTTCGGGACACTGGGGTGTCCCGAAAGTCATGTCGCCCCATACCGACACGAGTTTCGGGACACTGGAGTGTCCCGAAAGTCATGTCGCCCCATACCGACACGAGTTTCGGGACACTGGGGTGTCCCGAAAGTCATGTTTCGGGACACTGGGGTGTCCCGAAAGTCATGTCGCCCCATACCGACACGAGTTTCGGGACACTGGAGTGTCCCGAAAGTCATGTCGCCCCATACCGACACGAGTTTCGGGACACTGGGGTGTCCCGAAAGTCATGTCGCCCCATACCGACACGAGTTTCGGGACACTGGGGTGTCCCGAAAGTCATGTCGCCCCATACCGACACGAGTTTCGGGACACTGGGGTGTCCCGAAAGTCATGTCGCCCCATACCGACACGAGTTTCGGGACACTGGGGTGTCCCGAAAGTCATGTCGCCCCATACCGACACGAGTTTCGGGACACTGGGGTGTCCCGAAAGTCATGTCGCCCCATACCGACACGAGTTTCAGGACACTGGGGTGTCCCGAAAGTCATGTCGGCCCATACCGACACGAGTTTCGGGACACTGGGGTGTCCCGACTTTCGGGCCGACATGACTTTCGGGACACCCCAGTGTCCCGAAAGTCATGTCGGCCCATACCGACACGAGTTTCGGGACACTGGGGTGTCCCGAAAGTCATGTCGGCCCATACCGACACGAGTTTCGGGACACTGGGGTGTCCCGAAAGTCATGTCGGCCCGAAAGTCATGTCGGCCCATACCGACACGAGTTTCGGGACACTGGGGTGTCCCGAAAGTCATGTCGGCCCATACCGACACGAGTTTCGGGACACTGGGGTGTCCCGAAAGTCATGTCGGCCCATACCGACACGAGTTTCGGGACACTGGGGTGTCCCGAAAGTCATGTCGGCCCATACCGACACGAGTTTCGGGACACTGGGGTGTCCCGAAAGTCATGTCGGCCCATACCGACACGAGTTTCGGGACACTGGGGTGTCCCGAAAGTCATGTCGGCCCATACCGACACGAGTTTCGGGACACTGGGGTGTCCCCGGTATGTGTATGGCCCATACCGGCCCATACCGACACGAGTTTCGGGACACAGGGGTGTCCCGAAAGTCATGTCGGCCCATACCGACACGAGTTTCGGGACACTGGGGTGTCCCGAAAGTCATGTCGCCCCATACCGACACGAGTTTCGGGACACTGGGGTGTCCCGAAAGTCATGTCGGCCCATACCGACACGAGTTTCGGGACACTGGGGTGTCCCCGGTATGTGTATGGCCCATACCGGCCCATACCGACACGAGTTTCGGGACACAGGGGTGTCCCGAAAGTCATGTCGGCCCATACCGACACGAGTTTCGGGACACTGGGGTGTCCCGAAAGTCATGTCGGCCCATACCGACACGAGTTTCGGGACACTGGGGTGTCCCGAAAGTCATGTCGGCCCATACCGACACGAGTTTCGGGACACTGGGGTGTCCCGAAAGTCATGTCGGCCCATACCGACACGAGTTTCGGGACACTGGGGTGTCCCGAAAGTCATGTCGGCCCATACCGACACGAGTTTCGGGACACTGGGGTGTCCCGAAAGTCATGTCGGCCCATACCGACACGAGTTTCGGGACACTGGGGTGTCCCGAAAGTCATGTCGGCCCATACCGACACGAGTTTCGGGACACTGGGGTGTCCCGAAAGTCATGTCGGCCCATACCGACACGAGTTTCGGGACACTGGGGTGTCCCGAAAGTCATGTCGGCCCATACCGACACGAGTTTCGGGACACTGGGGTGTCCCGAAAGTCATGTCGGCCCATAACGACACGAGTTTCGGGACACTGGGGTGTCCCGAAAGTCATGTCGGCCCATAACGACACGAGTTTCGGGACACTGGGGTGTCCCGAAAGTCATGTCGGCCCATAACGACACGAGTTTCGGGACACTGGGGTGTCCCGAAAGTCATGTCGGCCCATACCGACACGAGTTTCGGGACACTGGGGTGTCCCGAAAGTCATGTCGGCCCATACCGACACGAGTTTCGGGACACTGGGGTGTCCCGAAAGTCATGTCGGCCCACACCGACACGAGTTTCGGGACACTGGGGTGTCCCGAAAGTCATGTCGGCCCATACCGACACGAGTTTCAGGACACTGGGGTGTCCCGAAAGTCATGTCGGCCCATACCGACACGAGTTTCGGGACACTGGGGTGTCCCGAAAGTCATGTCGGCCCATACCGACACGAGTTTCGGGACACTGGGGTGTCCCGAAAGTCATGTCGGCCCATAACGACACGAGTTTCGGGACACTGGGGTGTCCCGAAAGTCATGTCGGCCCATACCGACACGAGTTTCGGGACACTGGGGTGTCCCGACTTTCGGGCCGACATGACTTTCGGGACACCCCAGTGTCCCGAAAGTCATGTCGGCCCATACCGACACGAGTTTCGGGACACTGGGGTGTCCCGAAAGTCATGTCGGCCCATACCGACACGAGTTTCGGGACACTGGGGTGTCCCGAAAGTCATGTCGGCCCGAAAGTCATGTCGGCCCATACCGACACGAGTTTCGGGACACTGGGGTGTCCCGAAAGTCATGTCGGCCCATACCGACACGAGTTTCGGGACACTGGGGTGTCCCGTAAGTCATGTCGGCCCATACCGACACGAGTTTCGGGACACTGGGGTGTCCCGAAAGTCATGTCGGCCCATACCGACACGAGTTTCGGGACACTGGGGTGTCCCGAAAGTCATGTCGGCCCATACCCATACCATACATGTCGGCCCATACCGACACGAGTTTCGGGACACTGGGGTGTCCCGAAAGTCATGTCGGCCCATACCGACACGAGTTTCGGGACACTGGGGTGTCCCGAAAGGCATGTCGGCCCATACCGACACGAGTTTCGGGACACTGGGGTGTCCCGAAAGGCATGTCGGCCCATACCGACA